>JAPKLW010000161.1:269264-346460 GCA_026898455.1 Plectranthus barbatus | reverse complement strand
TTAATTAAATTAATTTACATAGTTTATAAACTTTAGGTTATCACATTATGGCATGAACGCTTGGGTCATCCTGGGCACACAATGATGCGTCGAATTGTTAATAATGCTATTGGACATGATATTCATAGTAAAAATCTCACATCCCCACAGGATTTTGTTTATGTAGCTTGTGCGAAAGGCAAACTAATAATACAACCTTCTCGCACTAAAATAAGAACGGAATGACCAATTCATCCACCATCAGGGCTGTTTCGATACTTTATGGTCCTAATTGATGCCTCTACTCGGTGGACTTATGTGTGTCTATTGTCCACTCGTAATAATGCTTTTGCAAAACTAATTGCCAAAATTATTGAGTTGAGAGCTCAATTCCCTGATTACTCAATCAAATACATTCGAATGGACAATGCAGGTGAATTCACTTCAAAAGCATTTGATGAATACTGTATGTCTTTGGGCATCAAAGTGGAACATCCGGTTCCTTATGTTCACACTCAAAATGGTTTAGCTGAGTCATTAATCAAACGAGTAAAATTAGTAACCAGACCATTACTACAAAATTCCAATTTACCTATTTCTTGTTGGGGACATGAAAAAGATTTGATTGATGTTAATATCGAAGTGGCCATGAATTGTGTTGATACAGGAGAAACTTATAATAGAAATATTATTGTTGTCGACAACACTTTTGTGTCTACAATAATTGCTCTTACACTTTCAAATGATAATCTGGATCCAGAACCTAAAACAATAGTCGAGTGCCAAAAGTGCTCTGAGTGGCCAAAATGGAAAGAAGCAATTGAGGCAGAGTTTAACTCGCTTAATAAAAGAAAAGTTTTTGGCTCTGTAGTACTTACACCAAAAGATGTTGTCCCTGTAGGATATAAATGGGTGCTTGTACGAAAGAGAAACGAGAATAATATGGTGGTGAGATATAAAGCGAGATTAGTAGCTAAAGGGTTTTCGCAGAGGCCCGGAATTTATTTTGATCAAACATATTCTACTGTATTGGATGGCATAACGTTGCGCTATTTAATATCTCTGACATCAAATTTGAACTTAGATATGCAGTTAATGGATGTCGTGACCGCATATTTGTATGGGTCATTACACACTGATATTTACATGAAAATCCTTGATGGGTTGAATATCTCAAAGTTAAAAGAAAATGAATACCTTAACATGTATAGCGTTAAACTAGAAAGATCATTATATTGTTTAAAACAATCGAGAAAGATGTGGTATAATCGACTGAGTGAATTCCTCCTGAAGAATGAATATGTTAATAATGACGTGTGTCCTTGTGTTTTTATCAAAAAGTCACATAATGGTTTTTGTATAATTTCTGTTTATGTTGATGACATAAATATTATTGGAACACGTAAAGAGCTTGAAGAAGCTAGCTCGTATCTAAAGACGGAGTTTGAAATGAAAGACTTGGGTAAGACCAAGTATTGTGTCGGCCTACAGATCGACCATCTCTCTGAAAGAATCTTTGTTCACCAGTCAACGTATGTACAAAAGATCCTTGAAAGAATTTATATGGATAAATCTCATCCACTTAGCACACCAATTGTTGTCCGATCCCTAGAAGTGGATAAGGACCCTTTTAGACCTAAAGATGAAAATGAAGATATTTTAGGACCTGAAGTTCCTTATTTGAGTGCCATTGAAGCACTACTTTATCTTGCGAATTTCACCGTGCCTGATATAGCATTTGCAATTAATTTACTAGCAAGATTTAGTGCTTCACCTACCAAGAGACATTGGAATGGTGTTAAGCATATTTTTCGTCATCTTCAAGGTAGAGGTCTATTTTATAAAAGAAATTAGGATATGACATTGGTTAGCTATGCAGATGCTGGATATTTGTTTGATCCCCATAATGCTAGATCTCAGACTGGTTATGTTTTTCTCTGTGGTGGTACAGCAATTTCTTGGAGGTTTGTTAAACAGACTTTGGTAACTACATCTTCAAACCACTCAGAGATTATAGCATTATACAAAACTGCTAAAGAATATGTATGGCTAAGATCTTAAATACAACACATTTGCGGTTCATGCGGTATAACATCAGAAGAAAGATCCCCCATGGTCCTTTATGAGGACAATGCAACTTGTGTTGCACAAATGAGTAATGGATTTGTTAAAGGAAACTTAACAAAATATATATTACCTAAATTTTTTTATCCTCACGAGCTCCAAAAGAGCGGTGAAATTATGATACAAAAGATTCAAACAAGTGATAATCTTGCAGATTTGTTCACAAAGTCTCTTCCAACATCTACTTTTGAAAAATGTGTTTACAATATAGGTATGCGTAGACTTGGAAGATTATTGTCTTCAGGGGGAGCGACAATATCAAAATAACACTGAAAATTTAGCCCTGAAGGCATAATAGATGTACTATTTTCCTTACTAAGTTTTTCCCATTGGGTTTTCTTAGTTAAGGTTTTCAATGAGGCATCTAGTGCAACACTTGAATAAATGTATGTTGTGTACTCTTTTCCTTGACTGTTTTTTCCACAGGATTTTCAGCGAGGTTTTTAATGAGGCATGAACATTGCGAAGTAATATCCAAAGGGGGAGTATTATAAATATATTTATTTATTTATATTTATTGGACATTACTTATATATATTTAAATTCTCTATTTTGTAAAGAGATACATTGATTAACAAGAAAACTGCTCAATGCTTTTCTGTGTTCCCTCTCTCTATCTTCTTCTTTCTTAATTTTCTCTACTGCTCATCGAAATTATTTGTTTCGGATTTAATCAATTTACCAGAATATGCAAATAAAAACTGACATGTTGGAGTGGAAGGGGTTCAAAAATAAATCCGGAACTATTAAATTATGCATATTTCCACCAAAATTTATTACATGTTGCGAGACCAATAATTCTTACCAACAAAATATCACATACTACTTAAATGAAAACTCATTAGTAATTTAACTCTATTAAAGTCAATCTAATTATAATTATTTTAAAAATTAAATACCACTTAGTAAAATTTGATGTATTGACCAAATTTTTAATGAAACTGACAATTTTTGGATAATTTAAAACCAATAAACGGCGGGGGTGCACGGGAAGAAATGGTGCAGGACGCAGGCGATAAAATTAGTAGCTGTTAAATTAAGCGGTTCGTGCCGTCCAGCCGACGATTACGGGAGACTCTGTGGGTCCCGCATGCATACTTTGACACAAACACGCACTGCTGCACCACTCCACATAATATCTCCCTCTCAACCTCGCTCAAAAATCCCATCTCTCTCTCTCTCTCTCTCTCTCTCTCTTCGAATTCGTCTTTCCGCTCAATAATACCTGTCTTCATCCATGGCGTCCACGCGCGAGGGCCACTTCAGAGG
Source organism: Plectranthus barbatus (assembly GCA_026898455.1). Taxonomy (NCBI): domain Eukaryota; kingdom Viridiplantae; phylum Streptophyta; class Magnoliopsida; order Lamiales; family Lamiaceae; genus Plectranthus; species Plectranthus barbatus. Next base: position 343,088 of record JAPKLW010000161.1, on the reverse strand, counting down.
CGTGAGGAAGCGTCCATGGGGCCGTTACGCAGCGGAGATTCGAGACCCATGGAAGAAAACAAGAGTCTGGTTAGGCACATTCGACACCCCCGAGGAGGCCGCCCTAGCCTACGACGGCGCTGCCAGGTCCCTCCGCGGTGCCAAGGCTAAAACCAACTTCCCTGCACCACCTTCTGGGCTGTCGTTGGATCTCAACCTGCCGTCCGATCACCGTTGGATCGCACCCACCGGCCGCCTCATGATTAACGAATTTCTCTATACAGGGGATCTGAAGGACGTAAACTCCCAGGGCAATGGTGGTCCGGTACTTGCCGCCACCGTATCGCCGGTGGCGCAGGGCGACGGTGCGGGGAAATATATCGGGATTGTACGACGCGGTCTGCCCGTGGACTTGAACGAGCCTCCGCCGTTGTGGTTGTGTTAATGCATATCTCCGACAACTGAGATTTTCTTTTAACTCTGTCGAACAATCATCGTAGCGATCGATTTCCAAAGCAAAATATCTGTATCCCTGTACATATATTCGACTAATTAATGAATTATCAGCTTTTTTTATCATCATCTATTTGTTACGCGATCCATGCATGTTTTTTTAATATTATTATATTGCAATATGTGGTATATCTTTTACAAAACTTTATCTATCATCTTGCAAATCAAACTCATATTATTTCAGTATATCTGGTGGGCACGCGCCGACACGAGTTCACTTGGTGGTGGAAAAGCTGTCGGAATCTGGAAATTAATAACTCAGGGAAAGCAAGCGTGTGGGAAAAAATTGTACAAGGTTGTGGGGGAGGTGTGAGGATTTGGAGGCATATGATTTGTGTGAAAAAAACAGTTTATTCATTAAATGGATTAAGGATTAGGGCTTTGCTTCATTCACGTGGCCTCCTTTCCGCCCTACCATTCATTGTTTTTTTGTTTTTATTCACGCCTAATATTCATGTTTCAGATACATCTACATAATATAATTTCATTTTAATTAATCATATCAGACCAGCCGTAATGTTATGGTTCGGTAAGAGAAAATTCTTGATAGATGAAAAGATGTAGGTAAATCACACGATATTTAATTCAAAGAACACTTATCAATCCAAAATCAAAAAAATGATTTAAAAATCTCATTCAAGATTAAAAAATAAATTATCAATTTTACTTGGTGAAAAATTCAAAATCTTTCATCTCAAGATTCCACACATTATAAAATTCTCAATCAAGGATTTTATTATCTAAGTTATTGGGCCGTCAATTGAGAATTTTACAACATTTCATATGCTAAATTATTTTTGAGTCGAAAAAAATCTCATACTAACGAGAGTTATGTGGATTCTTCTTTACAAAAAATACTTTCCTCAATTCTCCAATGTCGAACTTCAATTTGGCTTATCCAACAATCATTGCTTCAAACAAAAGGACCATATACTCGTAGCTTCTCATCGAATGCCTACATACTCGTGGCTTAACAAAGGGTTTCCCACAAGCTCAATAGTATCCACAACAACTCGATCTCCCGAACTTGAATCCACCACAAACTTAATTTTTTGATTCCCAGCTCAAACCTCAATGGTTGTGGATTAGTTCCCTGAGACAGAGCTAGCCACTTATTGGAACCATTAACTTTGATATAAGTATGATATAATGTTAGGATTTTTGTTAGAGAAATCATTTCTTACTTTTGTATTTTGGTGGGTCAAAGATTGTAAGCCATCTTAGTCAATTTTTTAGAGTCAAGAGTTCTAATCTGGAATCCTTGTATAGGATCGAATTGAGTTGTAATATAACTTAGGTTGAATACCAAGCAAAGGAGAATGCTCGAGAACTGAATATCTAAACGCCTCAAACTTGGTTTCCACCATGTATAGCATTAACCTAAAACTGAGATGGAGCACTCAGTTTAAGGTCTACCATCCTGATAAGGAGAGGTCAGTATGAGGGCTTCCCCGTACTGACCAAGGAGAAATCAATATGAGGGTTTTCCATATTGATCCGGAGAAATCAGTATGAAGGCATTTTCCATACTGACTGTGGACAATCAGTATGAGGGTTTACCATACTGACCTAGGAAAGTCAGTATGAGGGCTAAGTTGTACTAACTTTTGAAAGTCAATACGAGAGCCTCTACCTTTAAAGATCGAGCTATTCGAAAGATATCAAAGCTCAATCAGACTTAGGCATTCAAATATGCCCAAGTGTAAGTTAATATGAGTTTGTCCAAACCTGGGTTCCTCAAACTGAGAACTTAGTTTGACATAAAGTTAGTGTATGGTAACTGATGCAGCAGAGCAGAGCAGAGCAGGTCACAGACCTAAGGCATGGGCTACGATTGGATAGTATCTTCCATGAGTCTAATGTCTGGATTTATGTGTCTAACGGGCAGAAATTTAAAATGCCTTAAGGAAATCCTCTATAAAAAGGTCTCAACCTTCAAACTGTTAGAACGATCAACATAATAATCATACGAGATCGAGAGAACTATGAGCTAAGAATCCTAAAGTCTTCACAAGATAAAGAGGATCTCTCTCTGCAAACTCCATGAGTTTCCGTGTTTTCTTACACGAGACTTGAGTCACCAACTCAAGTTATACTGTGCTAACTTTTTCTAGCATGAGGCTGAAGCTGCAAAGCTGAAGCTCTTCTTTGGTGAATATATCTTTCTGAGATATATTCATAGCAGTCAGTTTCCTAGTCTGGGATTCTAATTCTCACGGGCGTATGCCAACAACCTGAGTTCTGGGAAGAACAAGTAAACATTCAAACTGATTCTAGGAAGAACTGGTAAACATTCAACCACCAGGAAGGAGGCTGCGGGGTGCGTCCCAACTTCAACCTGAAGATTGAGTCTACAAAGAAATCCTAGGCGAGTGCCACAGCTAACCGGAGGACGGAGGTGCCGACAGATTGTGTATAGATCGTAAGGAGACTTGTATTTACTTAGTGAATTATCCAGACATTGCGTCTGTAGAGTGGATGTAGGATAAGGAGATCCGAACCACTATAAATCATGTGAGTTGTTTACTGTTTTCTTTCATACTTGCTCAGTTTTTCTGTTTCACAAATTGACTCTTGAAACCTTCAATACTTGTTCATGTATTGAAGTGTATATGCTGTGAAACAGACTTAACCGAAACAGACACCTAAGCTTAAGTTTTCTACACACAAAACTGACTATACTTTATTATGCGAACCAGTGCAACTGCCATTTAATACTTCCGCTGCATACACAAACCTTTCGCTGCACAGTTTTTTGCACTCTGATTTTGGGACCAATAAGTGGTATCACGTGCCAAGTTTCTTACAGACTACGGTTGTGTTGAGTCACTTAGGATCAGATCTCTGTTTTTCTACTCATGGTTCTGTTTTCTGCACTTGGTTTCTGTTTTGTGTGTTTAAGCTCAGGTACACAGAGATGGACAAAGCTTCCAAAGTACTCATCAGAAAATTTTGAGATATGGAAGAAATGCTCATTGATCATGCTGAAGAATGTCCATTCAGAAATGGCAGAGGTTCTATCTACCGGACCGCTAAAGATCACCATTGTACTCAGCTCGGAGGAGCAGAAGTACAGGAGATAGTGGAGAAGCCTTATGTAGAGTGGATGACGACGACATAGTTTGTTTTCTGCAAGATTTAGTGGCCATGGAGCTCATCCTTTAATCCTTACCGGAGCCACTGGTTGCTGAAGGTCTAGAGCACAACAACGCCAAAAAGATGTGGGAATTTCTTGGCACCCTCAACCAAGAAACAACTCAGATGAAGCGAAACAAGCTTCAAATATGTGTAGATAAGTATGAATCTTTTCAAAAGCTTATTGGTGAAAGTGTTAAATCAATGGAAGCTAGATTCAATGCTATTATCTGTGAGCTGAAAAACTTGGGGAGAACATATGAGATTGCAGATATGAATGCAAAAATTCTCTCCAAGATGCCCAAGTAGGACTGGTTCGTCAAAGCCACCAGCTCGAAAGAAAAGATCTCTCCAAGATGATGACTAAGGATGTGCTCTCCTAGCTCCAAGCCCATGAATGGGATATACAAATGATGAACATGAATGAAGCAGTGCGAAGTGTCAGCACACAGCCATAAGGAGTTGCTGTCTTTTTCGCAAAAAGGGATTTCAAGAGAAGGCCTCAAAAGCGTTACCAAGCTAACAAATCTTCAGGACAGACGTCCACATCAAAGTCAGCACCCACACCTTCCAACCAGAAGAATGAGGAAGAGAGCTCAATTGAAGAGCTTGAGGAGCAGATGAGGAAGCTGACAAGATTTCTTGAGAAAGCTAAAGCCAAAAAGAAAGATTCGCAACCCAGCAAACTGAAGTTCAGTGAGAGACCTCCCAAAGATTTCTTTGAGTGCAACTCTCTAGATTACCTCGAGTATGAGTGCCTGCTAGTTTTCAAGGAGGAAAGGGAGCGCTTGAAAATGGTGTTTGAGAAGAAAGCCTCCAGAGAAGTTGCAAAGGTCATGCTTTCCAAAACTGAGGTGTCAGATATCTCAGACAATGACGATGGCTTCTACACATCAGACGATGAGGCAGTAAAGAAGCCTTCCTAGTGTTCATGACAAAGCTTACAGAAGAGGAAGAAAATGAAATAGAGTCTTCTACTCCGGTACACATTCCTAACTCGGTTTCTATTCCTATAGCATGCCTAGAAGACAACTTTGACTCCTATTGCTCAGATTCAGAGGATTTTACACTTGAAGCTTTAAATAGAGAATTTGCTATGTTTTATGAGTTAAAAAAATGTCTTGGCATGTGAAAATGCTTCACTGAAACCGAAAGTTTCAAACTGACAGGGGAGATCAAAGGATCAAAGTCAGTAAGTGAAGATCTAGCTAAACTTAGAGAAGAGCATTTTACATTACTTGAATCGTTCAGATCTATGTCTGAAGAATGCGCATCTCATAAACTGAAAATCGCTAGTGATCAAGAATTTAATAGTTCACTTTAATCTGGTACTAGCAAAGTTTTAGAAGCTCTAAGACAAAGACATTCTTCTGATAAGTCAGGTTTAGGCTTTACAGAGAATAACTTGAGCAATCAGGCTTCTACTTCTGAAACTAGGAATGTCTCAAAGGAAGAAGGTGTCTGCAGAGCGTGCCAGATGGGAAAGCTAACCAGAGCATCATTCAAAAATCAAACCATCATAGCAAGTACATATAAGATCCTCGAGCTACTTCATATGGATGTATTTGGGCCAGTCAAGTCGCCTACCATTGGAGGAAAAAGATTCACTCTCGTTGTGGTCGATGACTACTCGAGATATACTTGGGTAAGGCTGCTGAAGAGCAAGGATGAAGTGAAGCTTCAACTTCCATAGCACATCCTTCAAGTACAAAACAGCAAAGGGGTCACTGTCAAAATAAACATATGATCTGACAACGGGACTGAGTTTTGCAATGGTCCAATGATGGACTTCTGTGTTGATGCTGGCATTGCTCATGAGAAATCAGCTCCAAGGACGCCTCAGCAAAATCGTCTTGCCGAACGAAGAAACAGGACACTCAAGGAGGTAGTCAGGTTGTGCTCCCTGAAGCTGACATAAAAGAAGGTTACTAGGGAGATGCCTTGATGACGGCATGTTATACTCCGAACAAAAGCGCAATCAACATTCGCCAGGTCGTGTTGTTGGTTCTCCATGTTACATCCATAACAATGGAAAGTCAAAACTGAATAATCTCAATCCCAAAGCAGATGAAGGAGTGTTCCTCGGATATGGATATCCCTCATACAAGGGCTACAGAGTACTCAACAAAACAACCAGACTTGTGGAAGTAACATGCTCTGTTGTTTTTTATGAGTCTATCTTAGTGCGCAGGAGTTTGAAAGAATTAGAACTCGGTGATTCTGTAGTAAAAATTTGTGAGAAACTCAGTGCAGACCAAGAAGATCCAAATTGAGTTTCTCATACCAAATCAATGGTGAATCATACAAGTAACTCAGATGAGGATGTCGGTGATGCAATCGACCTAGCCAAGGTGTTTGGTTCCTTGTTGATAAACTCGAGAATCAATCAAGGGGGAACTTCAGGAGATCAAAATAGATCTCAGTTTGAAGGCCTAACTGGAACAGAGTACCCTGCTCAAACTGACCTTCCAGAAAGTGATGGTACTCTTCCTGAAGATATACAACCGGTAGTACGTCAAGAAGACCAAGAAGCTCAGGATACGGAAGTCAACACTGGGGAAGAGGATTCCAGTCAAAATGACTTTGTTCAAGTTCTAATATCGAAGCAGACAATACTGAGTATCCTGAAGATTTCATCCAGCCTGTCGATGTCACTCAGCTCTAGAAGCAAGTTCGGGTTGATAAACCATCCAGAGGAAGCCGTGCTGGACAGTGTCACCAATACAATTCGCACGACACAAGGGAGCGTTTTGCTTACTTGTTGTATATCTCAGGAATCAGAGCCTACAATGATTGTAGATGCTCTAAAGTCAACTGACTGGATCAACGCATGCAAGAGGAGCTTGCTGAGTTCAAGAGAAATGAAGTTTAGTACCTAATGGATCAACCAACTCATTAGTCAGTAACTGGCACCAAATTCATTTTCAAGAACAAGAGAGACGAAACTAGGAATATAGTGAGGAATAAGGCAAGACTGGTAGCAAAATGATATGCTCAATGTGAAGGGATCGACTTCGACGAAACTTTTGCTCCAGTGGCCAGACTTGAAGCTATTCGTCTATTCCTTGCTTAAACAGCGCACAGTAACTTCATAGTTTTCTAGATTGACGTGAAGAGTGATTTTCTAAATAGGGAGCTCAAAAAAGAAGAATATGTTTAACAGCCCCTATGCTTTGAAGAAGGAAACCAAGTTTACAAACTGATAAAGGCTCTTTATGGGTTTAAACAAGCACCCAGAGCTTGGTATGAGACATTGTCTCAGTTTGTCCTCAAGAATGGTTTCCGGAAGGGAAAAATCGACACAACAATTTTCAAAATTAAGGATGGATCAGACATCCTTCTGGTGCAGATCTACGTCGATGACATTATATTCAGATGCTTAAACTTGGAGATGTGTGAGAAGTTTGCCAAACCGATGCAAAACAACTTTTAGATGAGCATGATGGGCAAACTGGCCTATTTCAAGTTATTCAGTTCGAATAAGGAATCTTCATCAATCAAAAAAAGTATACCAAGGACTTGATCAACAAGTTTTGCCCAGAGAAGACCAAGCCCTTGAGGATTCTGATGAGCCCAAGTGCTCAGGTCAATCTTGATGAAGAAGGCGAAGCAGTCAACCCAACAGCATACAGAGGCATTATTGGGTCACTCCTATCTTCTACTTAGTTGGAGTCTGTGCGAGGTTTCAAACCAATCTATAGAAATCGCACAAGGAGGCTGCCAGAAAAATAGTCAAATACCTCAAAGGGACAGAGTCACTAGGTATTTTGGTACCAAAATCCGATGAGCTTACTCTCATTGCATATTCAGACTAAGTTTTGGAGGATGCAGAATCGACAAGAAGAGCTTAAGCAGAACGTATCAATTCCTAGGTCACAAGCATGCAAGTTGGTTTAACAAGAAGCAACACTCAGATGCCAAGTCTACAACAGAAGCTGAGTATGTTGCTGTAGCAAGATGCTGTGCTCAGGTGCTTTGGATCAAGCAACAACTGCTTGACTATGATGTCGAAACTGGGTGTGTGCCAATCTATTGTGATAACAACAGTGCAATGTGTATCACAAAGAACCCAGTTCATCACTCCTGTACTAAGCACATCGACATAAGACATCACTTCATCAGAGACCATGTCGAGAAGAAGAATGTTTCAGTTGAGTACAACCAAACTAAAGATCAGCTGGCTGACATCTTCACCAAATCGCTCCCAGAGACCAGATTCAAGGAGCTCTGCAAAAAACTTTGTCTATTAGAGATGGACTAGATTCTTGTCGAAGAAGAGTGATGCCGAATAAAATTGAGTTCGAGCTCTCAGTTTTCTGTAAATTAAAGGCAGTTCAGGCTGAAGATGAGAACAGAGTTCCAACTCTCAGTTCTGTACAGACTTGGTGTGTTACTAAGCCAGAAGACTTCATACTTACTCTTGGAGGATCCTCCCTCACAGAGTGTCAATGCAAAACAGTATGAAGCTCACCATACAACTAAGCACTAGCAGAAGCCACTGCCTATGGCATCCAAAAAGGTTGAAACTTACTCCGACCAAGTTCCGAACGAACTTGCTAAAGGAAACCAAGTTCGGGTTCTCAGTTTAGCAACTGACTCTTAGTCAGTTTGGGATTTCGAAAGGCGAGATTTTGAATTCCAAAAGCGATTGCTGCGGTTATATCACTCATAATGTGTATCTTACATCGATGTATCAGGACTCGACACATGGATAACGCTCCTTCCCACGTCACTCCAGTCAAATCATGAACGCGTATTGTGAGGCAACGTATCTCAATTGTTACTGAAGATCAAAAAATCGAAAGGTCACAAGGTACACCTACCTTTTTAAAATGACTTTTCTCCCTGCTATAAATAGGGTTCATATGTTTCCTCTGTGAAATAACTTTTTCTCCTTTCTCCATTGTCGAACCTTTCCTTCAAAGTTTATACTTCATCTTCAATCAAAAATTCCCTTAGATCTGGAAACATGGCGTTAGAGCCCAAGCCTCCAGACATAAACTCACCACCCTTTATGGGTGCGGTCAAAGAGGCGGAGAGAAGTACGGGAGGTGCAGAAGACATCAGAAAAATTGAGCGTGAGCTTGGAAAACAGATTGTAGGAGTAGAAGATATCAGAAGATACCTTCTTCTATTGTAGTGTCATTCTACAAATCAACAAAGCTCATGGCTCATTAGTGATATGCCAGCAACGTGGCATGTTCACTTAGAGAGCTTCTTCGCCTCGTCGCCTTGCCATCAAAGGCACAATTCATAAAGGAGAACCTCGCGAATGAAGAAGAAGCACGGTGGTGGGAAGAGAAGAAAAGGGAAGACATTTCATCTTTCCTCCCATAAAGTGCAAAGCCACCTGCACTGCCTCTCAGACTGATGTTGGGTTTTGTATACAAAAAACATTAATTACAATGAGTATACATTCAATGGTATTTCCTATCTGTTAACAAATTTACATGCGAGTAACAACGATATCCTCTTATCTCACCGATACGGATGATCATATTGCGTGTAGTAGGTTGCAGAAGACAGTATGATCACTTGACCTAGTGAGATAAAAATATTATCATAGCCGAGACAGTGTACAAGGATAAGTCTGTCGGTATAGACTGCATCATGGTCGGAAAGAAGTAATTTGTCTTTATTACTTGATATGCTGGTACGTGCAGTTGCGTATTAATTGGACCACAGTGAGATGTATTCTACTGACTGACCACATAGAGATGTATTCTACTGTCTGACATCAGAGATGCACGGGGTGACTGTTGCTTTGACTTGCCATGGTGGAGAGCCTGAGTAACGTGCTTGTATACCCGCATCTTAGGTAACAGCAGTTCGTGTATTGCAACCTGAGACTGGAGCTAGGTAACCATATCCGAGTAATAGGATGGGGACATTCAATGAGGAGCTCAATAACGTTCATCGTGCCAAAGTCCTGCAGGTTGATTAAGTTCAAGCATGAGTGACAAGGTTTGAGTGATAAGGTTTGAGTGGTAATGCTCAGGAAAATAAGATATTAATTAATTGTAGGTAGAGCTTGTCAGAAGCTCCGATTAATAAATGAATGTCTGGTAACCTTAAATATGGGGATTCTCAAGTAAATGCAGCTCGTTCTCATTACGTGGTAATAAAGGGGTAGGTCAGTATTAATTCTGCAGTGAAAAAGAATTAATCTTAATTAATTAATTGTGTCCTGGGTTGTGGACATGGAAATTAATTAATTCATAGGCCCACTTTATTATTTGCATTAGGTCCCAGGTCTGGCCCAAATAAATATGGTGAATTGAGCCCAGTAACCCATTAGGGTTTGCAACCCTAGATCTATAAGTAGACAGATCTCTCTATCAAACCCTAGCCACCTCAGAACATTTAAATCAGTTTGAAACCCTAGGGAGAGAGAGAAGGGGAGGTGGCTCTGTGTGTGTTTGGGAGATGAAGTTTCGACTCTGGCCTACACAATCACAGTCCTGTGGAATCCTCACCAGCAGCAGGATTGAACAACATTGGGATACAGATCTGAAGGCCTAATCTGGAGAACAGATTCATCTTTCTTTTCTCTTCTATTTTAATTAAATTTTGAAATTAGTTCATTGCTAATTTCTCATTCCGCAGATTTAATTAAATCATGTGGTTGAATCTAGAGATTGGAATTCAAACGCGAAAGATCGGATCTGAGACTACGGAGTTAAGGTAAGCTAGTGAAATCCACTGCATTAAATTCATAGGAGCATGTGATAAGCTCATATTTATACTCACTTATTTATATTTTTCTCCAATGTTTTAGTGCAATTTATTTATGTTTTTACTTATTTCTATGCATGAGACTATTTTAGAGGGTTTTATGCTTGTCATGGTCATATTTTGTAGGTTCGAGGCCAAAATCAACGAAAACCTATACCGAAAGCAGTTGATGTTCAAAGGAACAGTCACAAATTCTTCCACACGTAGAATCTGACTTAATGGAGCATGGAAATAGAAAGATCTTTGAGTTATCTTTCCAACGCAACTGGAATCGGGTCAATCGAAGTTCGGGAGCACAAGTTATGGCCAAAACCATGAGATTGCGCAGAAGGAGCTCGACACATGCATTCCTGTCGATCGAAATGCTCCCTGTCGATCGATAGGGAGAACAAAGCTGGGAAATCGACATGAAGGACAGCCCGTATTTCGACTAAAAGCTTGTGTCGATCGACAGGCACAAGCTCAACAGGCTCCCTGTAGATCGACACAGTAGCTCGACATGGAGATTTTGGCCTGTTTTGGCAGTTTTTGCTATTTTAGCCCAATACATAGTTGAGTCTTTTTCACTCCTCTATAAATAGGACCTCATTATGCACAAAATTTATCTATCTTTTCAGCATTATTGCACTTAGAATAATTGAGTTTTGGAGATTTTGGCCTGTTTTGGCAGTTTTTGCTATTTGTAAGTTCATTAATAATATGTTTGCTTTAATTCTAGTCATATTTTGTGGCTAGAATCCTAACAGGTTCTAGGGTTATGATTTCTTTTCTGATGCATGTTAATTGATATCAACTCTCTAGGCATGGATTAATTCTCTGATTTCATTATATAATCTAGATTAAAAGAATGACCGAGAGGTGAATTGAGATCTAGGTTTATAATTAATAATTGATGGATCGAGAGATGAAAATTATTAACAGGAAGAGAGAATTAATTGTGTTTGTTTTCTGTCTCAAAAGGAAGAAACCTACATAGGAATAATTAGATAATTATGAGATTGATTAATTTGGTGTTCTTGAGACCGAGAGGAGATAGTCACTAATTAATAATCTAGGATTTAAATTGCCCGACCAAGGAATTAAATCCACAAAAATCTATGTTTTCCCCACCAAAAAGGGGAAAATTGTTAGGATTTTTTATAGAGAAATCTTTCCTTAATTTTGTATTTTGGTGGGTCAAAGATTGTAAGTCATCTTAGTTAGTTTTTCAGAATCTAGAGTTCTAATCTATAATCCTTGTACATGATCGAATTGATTTGTAATAGAACTTAAGCTGAAGACCGAGCAAAGGAGAATGCTCGAGAACTATCTACAAGCCTGAAACTTAGTTTCCACCAACTATAGCCTTAACCTAAAACTGAGATGGAGCACTCAGTTTAAGGTCTACCATACTGACAAGGAGAAGTCAGTATGAGGGCTTCCCCGTACTGATTAAGGAGAAGTCAGTATGAGGATTTTCCATACTGATCCGGAGAAATCAGCATGAGGGCGTTTTCCATACTGACTGTGGACACTGAGTATGAGGGTTTACCATACTAACCTAGGGAAGTCATGTAATTATTTGTCGGCGAACCGAATCGCCAAATCTAAATGAACCGGACTGTTTCATGGATGTTGAGAGCAATTGATATACGATAAACCTAGTATGCTCCTATGAATTAAATGCAGTGGATTTCACGAGTTTACCTTAACTCCGTAGTCTCAGATCCGATCTTTCGCGTTTGAATTCCAATCCATTGATTCAACCACGCGATTTAATTAAATATGCGGAAATAGAAATTAGACAAATCCAATATCTTGATTTAATTAAAATAAAGAAAAGAGAAGAAATTTGTTCTCCAAAATAGGCCTTCAGATCTGTATCTCAATGTTGTTCAATACTGCTACTGGTGAGGATTCCACAGGACTGTGAATGTGGAAGCCAGAGTCGAATTTTTTCTCCTCCCGAACACACCAGATTCACCGCCCCTCTCTCTATCTCTGTAGGGTTTCAACTGATTTGAATTGTGATAAGTGTCTAGGGTTTCAGAGAGAGAACTTTCTTTTTATAGACCTAGGGTTTTAACCCTAATGGGCTACTGGGCTGAATTCAGCATATTTAATTGGGCCAGACCTGTGACCTAATGCAAATAATAAAGTTGGCCTATGAATTAATTAATTCTTATGTCCACAACCCAGGACACAATTAATTAATTAAAATTAATTCTTTTCACCACAGAATTAATACTAACCTACCCCTTTATTACCACGTTATGAGAACGGGTTGCATTTACTTAAGAATCCCCATATTTAAGGTTACCGAACATTCATTAATTAATCGGAGCTTCTGACGAGCTCTATCTACAATTAATTAATATCTTATTTTCCTGAGCAGTACCACTCAAACCTTATCACTCGTGCTTGAACTTAATCAACTTGCAGGACTTTAGCACGATGAATGTTATTGAGCTCCTCAGGGAATGTCCCCATCCTATTACTCGAATATGGTTACCTAGCTCCAGTCTCAGGCTGTACTACACGAACTGCTGCTACCCAAGATGCGGGTATACGAGCACGTTACTCAAACTCTCCACCATGGCAAGTAAAAGCAGTAGACAACCCGTGCATACCCCTGAACCTTCGTTCGGGTTTGGACTCAATCAAGATCAAGATCTTGTATTCTCTGATGTCAGACAATAGAATACATCTCACTGTGGTCCAATCAATACGCCACCGTGCGTACCAGCATATCAAGTAATCAAGACAGATTACTTCTTTGCGACTATGATGCAGCCTATATCGACAGACTTATCCCCGTACGTTGTCTCGGCTGTGATAATATTTATATCTCACTAGGTCAAGTGATCATACTATCTTCTGCGATCTACAACACGCAGTATGATCGTCCCTATCGGTGAGATAAGAGGATACTGTTGTTACTCGCATGTAAGTTTGTTAACAGATAGGAAATACCGTTGAATGTATACTCATTATAATAAATGCTTTCGGTATAAAAAAATCCAACAAGTCAGTATGAGGGCTAAGTTGTATCGAAGCTCAGTCAGACTTAGGCATTCAAATATGCCCAAATGTAAGTCAGTACGAGGTTATCCAAACCTAAGTTCCTCAAAATTGAGAACTTAGTCTTACATAAAGTTAGTGTACGGTACACTGACGCAGCAGAGCAGGTCGCAGACCTAAGGCATGTGCTACGATTGGACAATATCTTCCATGAGACTACCGTCTGAATTTTTGTGTCTAACGGGTAGAAATTCAAAATGCCTTGAGGAAATCCTCTATAAAAATATCTGCACCTCAACCTTCAAATGGTTAGAACGATCAACGTAATAATCATACGAGGTTTAGAGAACACTAAGCTTAGAATTCTAAAGTCTTCACATGACAAAGAGGATCTCTCTCTGCAAACTCTCTGAGTTTCCGTGTTTCCTTACACGAGACTTGAGTCTTCGACTCAAGTTATACCGTGTTAACTTCTCCTAGCACGAGAAAGAAGCTTTTCTTTGGTGAATATATCTTTGTGAGATATATTCATAACAGTCAGTTTCCTAGTCTAGGATTCTGATTCTCACGGGCATATGTCAACCACCTGAGTTATGGGAAGAACAAGTAAACATCCTAACTAATTCTGGGAAGAACTAGTAAACATCTAACCACTAAGAAGGAGGCTGCGGGGTGCGTTCCCATTTTAACCTGAAGACTGAGTTTACAAGGAATTCCTAGGCGAGTGCCACAGCTGACCGGAGGACGGAGGTGCCGACGGACTGTGTATATATCGTAAGGAGGTTTGTATTTACTTAGTGAATTATCCAGACCTTGGGTCTGAATAGTGGATGTAGGATATTGAGATACGAACCACGTTAAATCTTGTGTGTTTTTTATTGTTTTCTTTCATACTTGTTCAGTTTTTCTGTTTCACAAACTGACTCTTGAAATCTTCAATACTTATCGAAGTATTGAAGTGTATATGCTGTGAAACTGACTTAACTGAAACAGAGACCTAAGCTTAAGTTTTCTACACACAAACCTTTCGTTGCACAGTTTTGCACTTTGATTTCAGGACCAACATACAATCCGTCATATGTAAATCAAGTAGTCAAGATAAGCCATCAAGATTTTGTTTTAGACATTTCCTAAAAGTTCTCATATTAATAGAGTTGAGTAAACTCTTATAAGAAAGAAATTATTTCCTTTTTTCTCTAATATAAGACCTAGGTTTGACATAAAACACTCCATTAGTTAAATTAATTGTCTAGCTTCTTTTAAAAAGGTGAAATGGAGGATAAAGCAATAAATAGTGATGTAAGAGAGCGGCGGATTGTGTATTAAGTACTAATGGGAAGCGTGACGCATTTCCAAACTCCAGTCGCTTCACTTTGACTACTTCAATGTTTATGCCATTTATAACTCAGTAATTTCTCTAACATTTAAGCCTACATTTATTTCGCATTTTTAATTTTCATGTAGTCTATATCAAATCTTAATTATTCCACATTTCGGACCCACCCCGGAAACTACCGTCCCACCGCAATTATTTATTGCCATTGTTCATACTTTTGTCTTTTGGCTCGAAAAAAAAAAAAAAAAAGTTGATGAATATTAAAATATTGATTATATAAAGGTTGTAAATTAAGCCACACAATCCGATTTTGTTATAAAATATTAGATTCCCTTGTGCGGTTGTTTGACTAATTCCAGCATTTCGAGAAACAATGTCTCTGTCTTCAAAATTAGTGTTCGGCTTTATTAAAATTGGGTAAAATTCCTGCTAAAGATTACTTTCTAATGATGACATTGGTTGGTACATCAATTTCTGTTGTAAATTACTTATATAATTGCATGTAATAAATTGAATAATAGGGAGTTATTGAAAAAGAGAGAATAAAAAGTGAAAGGGCACAAAAGCCATACAAATGAAATTTGGAAAAACTTAAGAAAATTAATTAATTATTAAATATTCTAAAGTTTAACTAATTTACAATCTGAAACGTGTAAGATATAAGATAATTGGTGGTGGCATGGCAATGGCATGATGGGTAACTAGCGAATAATTCTTGATAGCATTACAATTCTAGTTTATATATACTAATAAGTTTTAATTAAAATAATGTAAATTTAGGTATTTTGGTATATGGCGTGACGTGATGGGATGGGCTAGTGGCCTCGAAAGAATATATATAAATTTGTGTATGGTGTCACGCTCATACTCTAAGTATATGGATGGATATATAAATAACAAAATAGAAACTTTACATTTATAATGTTAAAAAGAAATAGGGCCGACAAAGACTAATAATGATAAGAGACAAATATAAGGAAAGGGAGGGCCGGGGGCGGCCACCATTTATATAATATTTTGCATTTATTAAGATATGGATGTCACGTTTTAATCATCATATGTTGAAATATGGTCGTAAAAGTTTTGATGTCGTTATACTAGCTCGGGACCAAACCCGTTTTACCCAAACTGTTTATACAACTTTGTTACACTGCATTTTCATGTATGAAAGGAACCTTTCTCTACTTTAAACTCATCGTGTTTTTCACGGACAAAATCACCCTGCTTTTTTTTTTTTTTTTTTTTTTTTTACTATCTAATGAAATTATTAAAGATGTTATACGAGAGATATAGAGACGAATTTCCGTACCCAACTCGAGATATATAGTTTTTAAAAATGATTTTGTAAAATACATTAATGTAATTTTCTTTGTATATAATATATGAATAATATGTGTGTTGATAGTTGATAGGATATATGATATGATATGATAGGATAGGATAGGGTATGTGGTAGGGTAGAGTGGGAAAAATGGGGATGGGTGAAAGTGGGGACCAGGTGTGATGATTTTAGGAAAAAAGAAATGGAAAATGAGGGATTGTCAGAAAGCCTGAGGAATGACATGTGGGCAGCTACTCTGAAATTTGTGTATTAACATACGCAACGCAACACTTTCTCTCTCGTCTTTTTTTTTTTTTCCCCCCTCTCTCCCCACTCTCTCTTTCTCTATATATATATATATATATAATATTATTTTCTACAAATGGCATAAATATCAATACGAGTAAAGATAGAAAAAATTAATATTTTATTAATAAATATGTATTAACTTTTTATTTTATGAAAGAAAACAATTAGTTAGGACAAATAAAAAAGAAAAATTAGATAATTATTTTGAGATATAAAGGAGTAAATAAAGCGTCAGCAGCCACAAGTGCAAAAGTCGTCTCTCAGAATCTTTCAGACTTTTGCAGCTCCCCTTCTCTCTCTCTGCTCCATTCATTTTATATTTCTTACCTCCACTCGGCCGTCTTTTCAAACCTACCGTAGTTTCATACCTTTTTTTTTAATTAATTAATTCTCAATTTTAATTATGTTGAGATATCGAAAGATCCCAAATTTGGTGGTTGGTTTCGTCGGTCAATTATCCCTCGCATCGTGTCATGGCTTGTATTTATATTTTGATACTAAAAAAATAATTAGCAGCTTCTATATAATTTTTTATTAATAAATGGTCATATTATGCAGAAATATTATTCTATTCCTACGTGCCGTCTATTATATAGGCTGTGTAAATTTTTTCACAATTCGATCACTTTATTAGTTATGTTCAATTTACTACAAGTTGACCCTCATAACATAAAACTATATATATTTTGTATCATCGAGATTCTCGCACTAAAAAAACTGAATTATAGTAACAAATATTGTCATTATAAATTTAAATTTTCTCATTCACTGAAATCAACAATTCATTACCCAATTAATATTTCCCCAAACTAATCAGTACAGCATGGGAGCCTTTAATAGAAATGCTATAGTTTAAGTAACAAAGAAAATAGTCACATGAATTATTCCCACGAGTTTCACGGATATATAAAATACAAAACCACACCAAACAAAAAAGTAAAAAATTAAGAAAAATAAAAGGCAGATTATAGTAATAATAAAATAAAATTAATAATATATTAGTTGGTTTCTAGATGAAGGCATATTTCTGGTGCGTGTTAAATAATAAGGAGCTTTAAGAAGAAGACATCATGATAAAATGGGTGGTGCCGAAAATGTTGAAAATTCAGAAACATAAAGAAGCCCGGGGGGGGGGGGGCCAAAATGACACGTGGCGAAGGCGTGATAGGGAGGGGATAAAAGTGGGCCACCGCGAAACAGCGATATCTGTCGGCAACAGTGAAGGCCTTCGCGGCGGCTTACGTCCAAAATTATTTAATACTACAAATAATCATCAAATAAAGTAATGGTTTATTTATATAGTCGCGCCGCTGGCGGCTGCCACGTGTTCCATGTCCAATCGATGGGTACCCCCACGCCGCATTATTGCTCCTCGTTTTTCTCACCCCCAAATGTTTTTAAAATAAATTTGAAAATTTAACTTTCAATTATGATTTTGTTAATCTCGTTATTTAAGGTCGCCTCATTTTTAATTTTGGGTTGCGACTTTTTTTTTTTTTTTTTTTAACATGACTTTTCCAATAAATGTTAAATATTTGACTGCTTTAAATATTGCCCTTGCAATTTTGCTCATACTAGGTACTAGGGGTGTTCATGGTTTGGCCGAAACCGGTAAAACCGGTCAAACCGTATTAATTTGGCCGGTTTGGCCGGTTTGAAATTTAATTTTCAAACTGGCAGTTTGAAAATTTTAAAACCGGATAAATTTGATTTGGTTACGGTTTGGACACTCAAACCGGCCGATTGGCTGGACCGGCCGTGTATATATATATATATATATATATATATATATATATATATATATATATAATTAATTAATATAATTTGTAGCACATTTCTTAAGTTTCTACTTTTTCGTACAATTAACCCATGTTCAAATTTATTGGCCAACATACTATAGTTTTAGTTTTATTTTTTTATTTATAAAAAATAAACTAATAAGTATTAACATTAAATAATATTATTTTATATAATTTCCTTAAAATAAATTAAGCATGAACTTTATAATAATAATTTTACACATCTCTTTCAATTTTACATTTGAATTTTAAGGTTATAATTTTAATACATTTGACCCATGTGTTTCTTTTGATTTACATTAAATTATAAAATAAGATTTTTAGAATAAAAATTATATTATTATAAGTAGTAACAAATAATATAAAATAATTAATTTGTATTTAGGCCCTAGTTTTCTACAAATTATAGTAGATTGTTGAAAGTTGAAACATATTTCTTTTCAAACCGTCAAACCGGCCGGACCAAACCGTTTTTATATGGTTTGGCCGGTTTGATTTCAAAAAATTATTTGGCCGGTTTGGTTTGAAAAATTTTCAAACCGTACCTATCGGTTTGGCCGAAATTTTCCTTCCAAACCGGCCGAACTGGACCGCGAACACCCCTACTAGGTACGGGTGTGCAATCGGTCGGTTCGGTTGTAAACCGGCCGAAATTTGGACAACCGAACCAACCGAACCGTTTGCTAGAACCGACCGAAAACCGACTGATATACTATTACAATCAAATAAAAAATCGAACCGATAATTTCGGTCGTTTCTAATCGGTTCGGTTCCAACCGATAAGCGTGCAGCAGCAGGCGTGCATCAATCGGCTCTCCCTCGCTGCAAGTTTCGGGTGCCGGCGAGAGGCGGGGCTAAGCGGTGAGCGAGCGCGAGAGGCAAAGAGAGGGAGCAGCTTGCACAGCAGCAGGCGTGCATCAATCAGCAGAACGAGGGAGCAGTTGCAGGCGTGCAACAGTCAAGGGTTTATCGCGCGACAAGAGGGGGAAAACGAAGCAGGGCGCTGGGCTGTGAACGACAACGGCGAGCGAAGGGCGCCGGACGGTAAGCTGTGACTGTGAGCGGCGATGGTGGGTGGGGGAATTTCAAATTAGGGCAGCCGCACGACTTAGGTTAGGAGAGTCGATCTGGAGAGAAGTAGGAAATGAGAGAGTAGGAATTTGGAAATTAAGAATTTTTTAATTGAATAATTAAAATATTATATATATATATATATATATATATATATATATATATTATTTTTTTATTTATTATCGGTCGGTCGGTCGGTTTATCGAATAAATTTTTTGAAATCGAAAATCGACCGATAAGCTATCGGTTCTTAGATTTTGGAACAGAAAACCGAACCGAACCGAACCGAACCACCCGAATTTCATCGATTCGGTCGGTTTTTTTCGATTTCGTCAGTTCGGTTTGATTTTTGCACCCCTAATACTAGGTATTTATTAATGGTAGATAATAGATTGTTTGATAAAAGTAAAGTTTTTATTTAATAAGAAAAAGTTTTCAGATCGACAACATTAATTATTATGATAAGAAATGATGATAAATAAGATTTTTATTTTACATTTTTACCACTACTACTGTGATCCCATTAAATCCCTAAAAATAAAATATTATCATCCAGCCTCTTGCATCTTCTTCCCAGGAACATATTTATGAAATTGTTTTATTTTAGAAAAAATGTATTTTTTCCAAATTTCTTAAAAAATATTTTGGTAAGTCTCATCGGTCTTATAGCAACATCACTAATAAATTTATGTTTTGACCAGTTTTGGTCGAGCAACCATTACATTTCTTGAACAACCAATATTAGTTTGTTAATGATTTCAGATTAGGAATAATATTCTTGAATTCAACGCAACATTCAACTAATATTTTTGCTTTGTTTAATGAATAAGGCTCATGGTTTTAAACTGCACTTCAGCATGTTAGAGGTAAGACGAACTTGTGTTTTGCACAAAGCAAATTTTGGATAGATAACTAACTCTAACAATTTGCTTACGCACTTTTTTTCTTTTTGTTTTTCATGGTAGCTGTTTCTTTTCTTTTCTTTAAGTAATTTATGAATAAATAAACAAAGGAAATGCTGGTTGTATTTTGATTTTGTTTGGGTTTGAAATAGTGAGGGCTATATACTGAAGGTGATATCCCCCTAAAGCAAATTAAAAGGATAGACAACTAATTAATCTAAAGCTAATCTCGATCGATGAGTTTTTAAAAGCAGACAGATCTTGCTTTGATTTCTCGTTTCTCTAAGTTTCAACTTTATTTCTAGACTAGATCTGCAATTAAAAGACAAATCTTCTTTTCATCAAGTTTCCAAATCTATCCTCAACTTTTAAATATAACAATTTAATTCTAATACTGATTGTCCTACATGGACGTATATATATATATATATATAGAGAGAGCGGATCCAGTGAGAAAACTCTTAACGTGAGAAAGTGAGAAAGATGCTTGATTGCATTCACGGCATTGCTTGATTGTATTCACGTTTTTCTATCAATTGTTTTTTGAGATATTACAATTTTATTTAATGGTGAGTTTAAATTTTATTTTATTGGGTATATATTTAAAATATCATATAATAATTATCGCTTTAGGATCTGAAAGATTAATTGTCAATTCAGGGCCTGAAAGATCATAAAAACTCTCAATACAAGACTTGAAAGATCATACAATTCTCAATCCAGGACCTCAATATCAAGCCCTGGATTAAGAATTATTTGATTTTGCGGGTCGTGGATTGACAAATCATCTTCGAGTCCTGAATTGATATTTTAACTATCTTTTGGGTTCTGAATCGATAATTCTCCTAATTTAATTAATTGTCTTTTTTAAAAGGGATATATAAAATAAAAGCGTGAGCTACATTTTGGAATTATCATTTATTTCAGCAATATATATATTGAGGACTAGGGATGTCAATCGGGCTAATCTATCGGGTTTTGCGCTAATTCTGTCGGGCTGCGGGCTATTCGATCCGGATTGAATCGGACTGAATTTTTATCTGGTTAAAAATTATTGAACCTAACCCTAACCTACCGATTTTTGGGCTGACCCATCTGGTTGGCAAGATTTACGAGTTTATTTTTGTAAAGTTTTTCTTAAAATATTTTAACTACCCCTAAAACAAATTATATATAAAAAAAAAAAGATGAACCAAGATAAATAAAAGACATCAAACAACAATATCTTCGCAAAAAAAAAAATAGTGATAAGTGGATAAAATGTTGTTCAATCATAGTTTGAAAAAAAAAATCAATCCTTATATACCAACTAATTTAAGTAATAAAAGTACATTCTTCAACATATAAAATGATAAAATAGAATTTATAAAATTTAATTGTAGCTTTCACTTTGGTGAACATAACAACGAGAGGCCAAAGGTGCTTGAAATAAACAAATGAGTAAGTACATTAATTATGAGAGTAACAAGTGGAAGATACTGAAAGAGGAAGAAAGAAGGAATTTTTCGATTTGAGGGTAACGAATTACGTCAGTGGGAGAGATAGATGAGATTTTATGTGACATAATATTAGGTTTAGGGAATTAGGTATATAATTAATGGTTATAGTAGAATATAAATAATGAACGCAACTATATATATATATATATATAGGGAGCGGATCCAGTGAGAAAAACCTTAACGTGAGAAAATAAGAAAGATGCTTGATTGTATTCATGACAATGCTTGATTGTATTCAGGTCATTGCTTGATTACAATGTTGCTAGATTGTGCTTTAGTTGTTGCTCGATTGTGTTTTAATTATTGCTTGATTAAATATCAAGCATTGACTTTTTTATATCTGATGGACATGATTCATTCTTTTTTATCACATGTGAATTTTTTTTACCCTAACCCGCATTTTACCTTATCGATTTCGGGCTTAATCGATTGTGTTTTAATTATTGCTTGATTAAATATCAAGCATTGACTTTTTTAGATCTGATGGACATGATTCATTCTTTTTTATCACATGAGAATTTTTTTTATCCTAACCCGCATTTTAGCTTATCGATTTCGGGCTTAATTAGCATCTCTAGTTTGATAACGGAGGGACGAGTAACTATTAAAATATGTATAAATTTAATCGCATTCTAGTTAAAATAACATAATAGATTCATAAATCGGAAAATGAAGCCCAATCTGAAGGCCCGTTAAGATTGTCGCCGAGTGCCATTATTTGGATTATTCTCATTTTCGAGTTTTAGTAATTAATTTCATATTTTTTCGTGACGCATAGTTTTTTCATGTGGAGTATGCCATTTATTCAACTTATTTTATATGGGTATTCAATAAAGAATTTATGCATCTTAACGGTGAATATTTGGGGCCAATATATTGTATTAATCAACTGTAGTTTAGCTTATTTTATCTGGAAGGATTCTTCTTGTTCATTTATATTTAAATGTGCTTAACTAAGAATAATAAATTGAGTAATGTTAGAAATTAAAACTAAGATTATTTTTTATTGTTTCGTTAGGCTTTCAAATTGGATGCATTGGATAATTTTAAGTAACTTTAAAGAGGACAAATTAGCGAAAACTTTAGAATGTCACTATAAGTCGAGATCTCATCACATTAATCTCACAAACAATTAATTTATAACCAAATTTTGTTTACATATAATAAACATTAATTTGCACGCAATTGTTCTGACCTTCTTTTTTGGATGTAAAAAAGAGAGAATATTTTCTGAAACAAAAATAGGAATAGTGTAATAATAGCGGGCAGTGGGCTAGGAAATTGGCAGGGAATCCATCAGCGCCTCCGTACGGATGTGGACCACACGTGCCTTAACTGTTCCGCCGACGTAGGCACAGTTTCCGGCGGTTTTTTAACGGCGCTACCTTTGTGATGACTTGCATGAGAACTAAAGTTTTTTAAGCATTGAGAAATTAATGATACTAATTAAGAAACAACGACCACAAATCCCGGCGGAATGCGAGACAAAATGGAATTTCAAAATTAACTATTCACATCTCCTATTTCTTTTCTCAACATAAAAAAAAAAAAAAAGGAACAAGAAATTCTAAAGGTTTTCCGGAGGAGGGAGGTTGAGATCAAGAATGATGCCTCTGCTATGCGGCGATTTCGCCAGGTCAACGACGCCGGACGACGAGTCTGACTCACTCAGCACCGTACCGCTACCGCCGCCGCAGAGGAATTCTACGGGCGCGTGACGGATTTCGTTCATCACGTTTATGATTTCTTGCCGTGACTCGGACCGGAGACTCAGCATCGCGTTCTGCAACGGCACGACCCCGACAAATCCTCCGCCGCCGCCGGCGACGACAGGGGATGTCGGTCTGTGCTGATAGGTATACCCGAAAGGAAACCGCATGGGGCGGCGGCCTAAACTACGGTAGAGATGTTTGGAGTCAGGAATGACCGCCGGAGGCGGCAATGGCTTCCGGGTGGAGGAGTCGGCGGTGCTGCTCTGGGTGGGGCTGTGTTTATTGAAGAAAAGATCGGCGTGGAAATCCGGAGGAAGGAAGTTGGTTTTGGCCTTGGGTCCACGGAATTGCCGGGCGGCGTTGTCGTAGGCTCTGGCCGCCTCCTCCGCGGTGTCG
Organism: Plectranthus barbatus; assembly: GCA_026898455.1. Taxonomy (NCBI): domain Eukaryota; kingdom Viridiplantae; phylum Streptophyta; class Magnoliopsida; order Lamiales; family Lamiaceae; genus Plectranthus; species Plectranthus barbatus. Next base: position 319,381 of record JAPKLW010000161.1, on the reverse strand, counting down.
AATGTGCCGAGCCAAACACGGCTCTTCTTGGCGGGATCCCTGATCTCCGCCGCGTAACGGCCCCACGGTCGCTTTCGAACACCACGAAAGTGAATTTCATTGTCTCCGGCCGCCCTAGGCGCCATTTCTGTGTTTCAGGTATAGCTTGGCGGAGAAATGAATGGGGAATACATATATAGAAAGGGGGGCGGTGGTGGGTGACGTGGCAACTGGGATTTGTTGGCGGCAGAGCTGGTGAGATACGTGGGGAGTGTGAACGACTCGACTCTTCTTCCTTTGTATTGTGTGTGTTTGTTCTGAGACTGCAATCACTATTACAGACAACTGCATGTCGTACATTGTGGTCTGAATGGCATGTGTTCCTCAACGCCCCTTTCTTTTTCCTTCATTTTTTTTAAAACACCTTTACTTTTCAATTTATTTTCAATAATAGTATTCTTTTTCATTTCTTTATGTCTTCTCATTAATTGATTTCAATCATTCACTTCCTTACAATTATTCTTCTGATCATACATAGCAACTATTTGCCATAGTTAATCATATCTTTTGAAGCACGTTTGCATACGATATCACAAATAATTCACTTGTATCAAACACCTTATTTTCTATGAATCCCAATATATGCATTAACATCTACTTAACTAGTTACCATGCTAAAAATAATGTTTATTTTAATAGTTGTTGTATGTGTGACTCTGTTCAAATATCTTCAAGTTTACCATAAAAATTCACTTGTTAAACTATCTGCTGATCAGGATGGTGAGTTTGAGTTATTCACATGAACGTTGATAGGTTTGCTTCTAAGGCGAGTTAAGAAATTCTTGGATTCACTTACCTTTTGTAGAGAATTGTACAATTTGCAAGCCACTTTTCCTTATGTAGACTTGAGAGTCAATCAAATGATGTTCAACTCTAAATATGTTTTTCCAATATTGTCACTCGCTCTTTTGTCTTAAGTCTATGTTATGAAAATTGAAATGTTGCCTCTGGATCAATAGAGATTCCGTACTCAACTAATTGACAAGGCAATTGGTGATAAAAGTCAGTTGCTTGGAATAGCTCTCGCATTACATTTTTTTTTTGTTTTAATTGAGTTCTTGTTAGTTAATAGATGGAGTTGATTAATATTATCAGCTATGGTCGAACTCAGTCTTTATCTTCAATTGACTTCGTTGATTCCCCCATGGTATTACTATTCAATAGCTCAAATAAAATTATATTGTAAAATAAAATACTCCATATAATCTAATGAGCTTTATACATGACTCAACTCTTGATGAATTTCAACCATCATTAAAACCATAACTTATTCCAAACCATACACATTTAGATTCAGTAATAGATGCAATATTGTAAAAGTCCAATTGTTGGTCGATTGAATTTTACTTGATTGAAGATTATTTGACAAGACTAATTTGATATTGCGAATTCAGTTAGGAATTCGTTTGAAGGGCCGTCGCTATAAATATTTTTTATTCAAAATATGATATATTCAACTCATAAATGAAGCTTTTATTTTAAAAAAATAATGTTAAATATCCTACATCAACCGATACACGGACATATATTATCTTATAATGGTGAAAGTCTTTTCTCTTTAAAAGTCAGTTTTGTAAAGAGAAAATTTGAATGTTAACATAATCCCACATTAATATAAGAAAATGATTCGGACTAATATATAGTTTTTAAATATCATTCTTCTTATAAGATAGATTTTGCAAGAAGAGAAGTATTGCTAATATAAAATCGGAGATCACATTAATTTGGAAAAATGTGGATCTTCACAAATAATATTGTAGGTAGAGAAAAAAAAATCTTGAAGAGTGGGGGAAATGTAGGAGCTTGAGTTCATACTTGGATGGTGGCGGGTTTAAAAACTGCGGCAGCATTTGGTACGACGTCCGATTCTCCAGTAGTAGCTCGACACGTGTCGAATAATACATACATACAGCTGCCTCTTCTTTACAAACATACAATTTTTATACACACACAAGAGATATATATTTTAGAAGAGAGTGGTAGTTTAACTTTTTTTGTTGAGGTTCAACTAAATGTTATAGGGTTTAATAATGATATATATATATATATATATATATATATATATATACGAGTTATTTGTATTTGTAGGAAATTGTAGGAGTAATATTGTTTGTGCATTTTATGTGAGCTATTTGAAATATATCAAACATTACTAAGATCCAAGGGTCCGTAACTTTTCACTGTTACAAAGGTACCTACATAAAATAGCTAGGTTTAAAGATGGCTATGGACCATTCACCTTATAATAAATAATGTGATTTAATTATTACTATTATTATTGTTTTTTACGGTGACAGACTTCAGGAGGTTTCAGAATTAATAATTGTAAAGTTCAAAATTTATTGGTAAAGTTACCCTGTGAAAATTAAGTCGGATCAAATCCTTTATTTTTACAATGTGTTCTACCTAATATTTATTGTCTCGGTTATTATTTTTAATCTGTATTTTTACAAAAACAAAAATAAGGTATAATGAAATATATTTTAATTAAATTTTAAGAATAAAAATAAGAAAATTTATACAAACATAAATTATTGTTATGAATTAATCAATTTTAATAATAAGATTTTAGTTAAAAATTTGAAAAACAATTATTAAAAAATATTATATACTTTAATTGGGTACGTAGGATGAACCCTATTTTGAGCTTCTAAAATTAATTCAAATTATATTAAATTAAGAATATAAAAAATATTAAATAAAGATTAATAATTTTGATAGTAGAACAAGGAATAAAATATGAAAAGTGGGACAAATAAGGTAATGCCTAATAAGTGAACAATATACTCACGTATGCGATACAAAAGTTGATTTCCAAAAAAAAATTAAAAAATAAAGTCATGCATTGCATGAAAAGTAGAATAAAATTGACATTTTAATATGTGGTATAATATAATCAGTTGATGGGAGAGATTTTCTTTTGATTTTATATATATCACTGAAGCAAAAATGAAAAAGAGGTTGACTGACGTCAACGTTAGATAGAGGAGGAAAATGTTTCGAAAGGAGTAGCATGTATGAAATAAGGCCATACAATTCCACAAGGGCTGCGCTGCGTTCAAACGATATCAAACAGTTGTTGTCGGTGAAATCAACCCAAGTTTCTAAAACTAAATGATTATTGTTAACGCAATTAACACAAAATTCAAAGCTTTCAAACTACAAATTGGACGGTGGGGGGTGTTTTTGTCGCCCAAACCCATCCATCCATATATATGTTGAAATTCAATTCATCCTAGCTGCTGCTGCTTCTTCTTCTTCATCTCACTATTATTGTCTTAACAATTACTGTGGGTAAGTAATTAAAGAGCCACATGTCTTGAATTTGATGTCTCTCAGGGCGACAACATGATTGGTGGGGTCAATTGACTGCGTAAAATTTGTGTTAGGTACATCTAAATGATTTAGGCGGATTTTATCCATATCTAAATGGGTTTACCCATTCCAAATAGAGTTTATTAATTCCAATTAAGATATATTAGATGAGTTTAACTTGAGTTAATGGATAAAACCCGTCTAAACCGTTTAGACGTGCCTAATCTGAGACCTTCCATAATAAAATTTCTACCATAATTCTAGTTAATTTCATATTGGGCAAAAAAAATTTGTAAATAGCGACACTTGACTGAGAGAACCACTTTCTTCAACATCTACATTAATTATTAATGTCGTTTAATCTTAGAAATATATGAATAGACAACTATATTAATGTTTTAATATGTCCCCTACTCCAAGTATAGTCATAAAAACATTTTATATTTGACCAAAAAATTATGGATTTGAGCTAAAAATATCACGAGTGAGCAGAATTAATCAAAACCACCATTTTAAGTTCAAGATCAACTCGAATTTATATATTTATATTAATTTTCTAATAAAATTAAATTTTTAACCAATTGATTCACCATTAATAAATCTTATACTCAAATTTCAAATAAAAAAATCACCATAAATAAAAACTTACAAAATACTCATCAATTTAAATTCATAATAACAATACTAAAAGTACAAAATAAGTAAAAAATTCCGATAACCATTAAAAAGAAAATAGTAAAAACCCAAAAAGTAGGGATCTCAATTTAGCCCGAAACCTGCGGGTTGGCCCGATTAACTCGAGCTAAAATGCAGGTTAGGGTCGAAATATTTTAGCCCGAAAAGAATTTAGCCTGAATAACCCGAGGCCCAATAGGGTTGAGCCCGAAATCCGACGGGTTGGCCCGATTAACCCGATTATTTTTTTATTAATATATTTATCATATTTATAGTACTAAAATCTAGTTCTAATATTGAAGATTATATTTATTAATGAAATTTTAAGTTATATAATTATATTTAGTTCAAATAGTATTCAATATATAGTTAAGTTTGTTTATTTTTGAATTTAAAAATATTGCTAAAATAAAAAATAATGTGCTTTTAATAGTTTAATTTATCATTATCTAAAAAGTTATGATGTGTTAAGCATTTTTTATAAGAGAGAAGTATTATTTTATTTTTTTTATTATTTAAAATATTAAAAGAGTGAATAATTAATAAATTAATTGGCCCGACGGGCTAGCCCGAAAACCGATGGGATAGGGTTAGGGTCAAGATTTTTTAGACCGAAAAAATTCCAACCCGATTCAACCCGGACCGATTAACCCGCAGCCCAATAGAGCTGGCCCGAAACCCGACGGTTTAGCCCGATTGACATCCCTACCAATCCAAAGTTTATGAAATACACTTGTAAATTGTAATGGTGATGTCGTCCTTGTCCCAAGAAGAAGAAGGAAGAAGAATAGAATGGAGAAGCAAATAAATGGAAGAGACGGATGCACCATTGAAAAAAGAAACGAGGCTAGAAATTGTAATGGTAATGATTATGTCGATCTTGTGAAAGGAGAAGAAGGAAGATTAATAAAAAGAATGCAGAAGCAAAAGAAAGATAAGCGCCGCTAACGGAGAAGAGGCTAGGGAAATTAATGAAAGAAATTACAAGTGTGTTTCAATTTAGAATGTGGCGTATTAATGTAAATAAACATAGTAGTAAGGGTAGTTTTGGTAATTAGTACACAAGTTCGATTAGCCTCACAAGTTTACCGAGATTTATATTATTGAGCTAAAGCTCAACAATTACTCGTGTAGTTCAAGCTTGACATGGTTAGTATCGAGTCAAATTTGAGTTTTTCTCAAGTCAATTTTGAGTAGCTTGTACGTAGGCTTGATTCTTAATCACCCCTAATTCAAACTTTCCGAAAATATTTGAATGTGTGAGTTTAAATTAATACTCCACATTACTATTAAAAAAAACTATATATATTCGAATCTCTACAACCTTCCAATTGGATGAAGTTTAGATATTCATATCTTCATAGTTACATGTCATAAATATCAATATTGTTGTTATTTTATCCCTCTTTGAACTCTATAAATTTTGCATGGTATAATACGTAAAACTTGAGTTGAAATACTATCTTCCTCCAATATTATCATTGTATGAACCACCTCTCCATAACTTTGATCCTAAACCCTTAAGCCTACGCTGCCTTTCTTCCCATCAAACACGGCTAAATGTGAGATTTCGCACAAATATGCATTATTTTGTTTTCTCCTTCCTCCTTACAAAATGCTTGTAACAAAAGAAGAAGAAAAAGATTAAACTAAATAGAGAAGTATACTTAGAATTTTCACTTCAAGAAAATATAAATCTAATGAAAATGTAAATATGGACTCATATTTATAGTGTGAATAAAATAACAGAAAGTCCAAAGTGTAATCATATTCTGCCATGATTTAAGGATAGTGTTTGATTTGATTATCAATTCTAAAATATTATGAAATTGATTCCTTAAATAATAAAATTATGTATTCAATCTATATTTATATTTATACAATCAACGAATTTGGAATATTGTTGACCAAATCAATTGTAATATTCTAATTGTTATTTGGAGTTGATAATCTTAAATTAATTAACTAAAACTTCTAAAGCTATAAAAAATTAATGGATTAATAATCCCAATTTTTTATATAATTTTCTTTTCTTTTTTTTAATATCTATTATTTAAAACTAAATTGAAATGAAATGTATTAGGGTTCATTCTAATATAATTAGATTTGAATTGGATTTATATAAAACATTTTAGGATTAATTCCATCCAACTATTTGTATTTATAAGAATTTGTAATTATTATTGACTTAATTAATAATAGTTAAGAAAAGATTATATTAACCCAAATATATGTTCTCCTATATTACATAATTTTTACTAATTAGTGATTTTAAATTAAATTTTTTATTAATATTTCAATAAATTTTTTATTTAAGTTTATTAATAAAATATTAAATAAATTATAAAATAAGAATTTTTGTTTATGATAATAATTATTAAATAAATTGCATAAAAATAATTAAAATTTTAATATATAATTGAGAGATCCAATATTAAATATCAATTATTTTCAAGAAAACATCACTTAATTTTGAATTATATTATGTATGATTATAGAATATATAACTTATTAATTAATGAATATTTAATTCAATTATATTTTCCATATTAAGAATCCGGTTTTGTTTTAATATAGATATATAAACTAGGTATAAACTAGATCCAGTTGTTGCGCTATTTTACTGTGCGTATATGTGTTTTTTTAATATTAATTAATTTTTTACTATTCATAGTAAGAGCAGTTGAGTTTGATCTAATCCTTATTTTATTTGGACCTTCATCTCTGATTAAAAAATTAATTCAAGTGAGAAGGTTTTTATTCGAACCTTCTAGTATATATTCGAACCTTCTAGTATATATTCGAACCTTCATCAGGGGTCAATCCAAATAAGAATACTGCAAATTGAACAGAAATATTATACCTTTACTATAAAAGTATTTTAAAACAATTATGGGACTATTAAATAAATTAAGAATAATTTTCTTAGATTTTTAAAAATTGACTAGGATCACAATATATATCACCATTTATATTTGAAAACTTCAATATGTATAGAAGGGAGTCCGTTAGCGTATGCAGATCGAAGCCCATCTACAACCTCTCAACAGGCTTGGATCATACTAACATAAATTTTAGTTGGCCCAATAAAATTCTTTTTATTTTGTTTTATCAATTAAGATAAGGAGAATTGTCAATTAAAGAATAAGAATAATTTAATTATTGATTTTGGACATAATATAAATTATTGATTTAAGACTGAAAGATCCATAAATTTTTAATTTAAAATTGGAAAGATCATAAATTTTTTAATATATGAGGTTGGATCTTGATGATAAATGCAGCGGTGGAAAGAGCCACACAAGTCTCCGTCCAAAGTCCACGCATTTATACAATCGGAAAACACACGGGTTCTGGAAATCTTATTTTTCATTTTCCTTAAATCTTCCAATGTTATATTAATTTATTTTGGCATTGCCATCTTCAATAATAATACGTTTTGGAAACGCAATACAAGTCCTAATTAATTTATACACAAGGGATTATGAGATTTAATGTTAAATTTATGACACACTGTCCATGTTTTCCAATTTTCGTACAATTATAGACAGGTATATATATTTAATATACTTAACTAAAAAGTATTGGTTTTGAGTAATATTAAATTAAATAAAAATAATAAAAGTGGATGTGGGTGTAAGAAAAGTCGCAGCCGCCATATTGCAAATTCATTACACATTGGGCCTTCGATCGGAAAGACTAGTCAAAGTCAACATCCCTCACGACTTCCATCCTACGCCATCCCTCAAATCTGTCCACAATCCTTTTATATATATATATATATATATATATATATATATATAATAACTAATATCCATTTCCGTGTTAACTGTTCACCATTCTCATAATTTAATTAAGTATATTCACTTTTATTAAATTTGCAGTGCTCTTCAATAATAAGAATAATAAATTCTATCCAATAATTAATTTGTGGCGTAAAAGGAGGGATTTAGGCATCACGAGAGAAATGGTTTGAAAATAGACAAAATCACCACGTCGTTAAGTAAACTACCCTCGAGTTGTGAAATTCCAATTCGGACATTCTTAGTTAAGCGTAAAACGAGGGATCATCATTGACATCGACTATAACAATTAACAGCATACTGAAAAGACGGAAATACCCTCGTATTTGTCGTGGGAGGAGGCTGATTCAGTCACTTCACAAGCATCGACGGTATAAAAGAGTCAACGGTGTTAATAATAATTGATTTTGTCACACATCCTCCCTCCCTCCCTCCCTCCCTCCCTCCAACTTGGTCATGGCGAACAGCAATGTTCGGATGGACCCGCAGGCCGCCGCTGAGAAGGCCGTTTCTGTAATCGGGTTCGGCTACGACCTCTCCTTGGATATCCGGTTGTCCGCCTGCAAGCCCGGCCCCTCTGGCTCCGGCCTCATTGAGCTCGACCGCACCCGCACAAAGGACTTACTGGTTCCGGGAAACGTCGCCGTTCCCGCCGTTCCTTCTTCCATCAAGTGCGATAAAGGGGAGCGCACCAGGTTCAGCTCCGACGCTCTCACCTTCAACATGGTCACTCTCTCTCTCTCTCTCTCTCTCTCTATAAAATCTTATTGCCGTCTTCCTGATTTTGAATGAAACGGCCATACAATCAATCTTTGCGTATTTTATTTTTTCCTTTTGGTTTTAGAAGCCTTTTCTACTTCCTTCATCTCTATCGTTTCAGGTGATCATAGTTTAATTTCAGATATTAAGACTTGGTCAACTTTGCCCGCCTCTTTGCATATTATCACATAATTATATATATAAAATCATATTTAATGAATCCATATATTTACATATAGTGTAAAAAGTGTTTTTTATTTATTTTATTGATGTCCATTTACATTGTGCACAATTGGTTGTTGAATTAGTGGAGATGGGAAAAGGAAATAAATGCTATGCCAGTATATGCTGTAAGCCTACTGTCTCAATTATTACAACAATGTATGAAGAGCACCTCATTTAATTTTAGCGGCAACAAACTGAGCCAGAATTTTTTTTAATTTTTTTTCTCTAACTCTAACTCTTGGGATGAAAGATGTCTTTACTACATCTCCGAGGAGGTTAGCTGAAGTTCAGAATTTGGGTCGTCCTTAATAAAAGCTGTCTTGCAATTACTAATCTGCGCAAGTCAACAATGACCTAAACCATGTTGAATTTGAGTGGTTGAACAATGCTGATGGCTCAACGTTTCTTTACTTAATAATTCTATTGTTTATTCCCATCACTATGATATTGCTGTATTATGTTGACTATATTATTTAGTGACACCATCCAGTTCAGTTTTCTTTCTTTCTTTCTTTTTTTTTAGATTTGAGTCGTTAAATTTAAAGAGATCCATTATTGACAAATGATTTTCTACTAAATCAATATATGGTGAAAAATATATACTCTGAGGTCATGGTATGTGTGTATAAAGAAAGTATGGATGATGATCTATGTATAGGTGTAGCAGTAGGTGGATCTCTTACAGTGTTGTGGTTTCAGATGTCAGCGCATTTTAACCAGGAGTTGTCTCTGTCGGGTAAAATCCCCTCTGGTATGTTCAATTCAATGTTCGACCTCAAGGGGTGTTGGCAGAACGACGCATCCAGCACCAAAATCCTTGCATTTGATGGTTGGTTCATTGGTTTGTACACCATTGAGTTGGAAAGAAGTCAAATAACTCTATGTAATAGCGTCAAAAAACAAGTGCCCTCTACGTGGGATCCTGCTGCTCTTGCTGAGTAAGATACCCACGATCTTACTCATTATAATATGTCCAGGATTTTAGACATATGGTCTGAATGTGCAGGTTTATTGAAAACTATGGAACTCATGTTATTGTTGGGGTTAAGATGGGAGGTAAAGATGTAATCCACATGAAGCAGCTCAAGAACTCAAACCTGGAGCCCGCTCAAGTGCAGAAATTGTTGAAGCAGTTGGCAGATGAACGATTCAGTGAAGATGGGGACAAAAAGCCCCCACCAAATCCTGATGTTTCATCAAGAAAGCCAAAGGTAGTTGGAAGATCGATCGCTTAGAGTCAATACCATATTCCATATATATATATATATATGGATTCTCTCAAGCAGATAAGTAGGTCGAGATCGATTTTGATTGTTTGCAGGCTGAACAATCCATAATCTGGGATCTTCAGTTGCAGTTTGCAAGCACAGTGAGATCACCTGTTACATCCCACTCCAAAACTGATGTGAGTGTAACTTTAATATATAACATCAGATTACTCGACTTGACTCGATTCAACTAAGCTGATGAATTTGTTGGTGCAGGATTTGTTCAGCATTCACGTCAGACGGGGAGGTTTGGATGTTGGGCAAAGTCACAATGAGTGGCTTTCAACAGTGTCGCAGCATCCTAATGTGATATCCATGTCGCTCGTGCCAATTGCATCCCTGTTGAGCGGGATTCGAGGCAGTGGTTTCTTAAGCCACGCAATCAATCTCTACCTGCGATGTGAGTGTGTAATAATCTCACTATTGATTTTCTGAAAAAATGCAGATCAAAATAATGATAATAATCTAACTTCATTTGCGCAGATAAGCCTCCCATAGAAGAACTCACCCAGTTTCTGGAATATCAATTGCCTCGGCAATGGGCGCCTGCGTACAACGATCTTCCTCTCGGCCCTCGTCGCAAGAAAAAATCATCTCCATCTCTGCAATTCACATTGCTAGGCCCCAAGCTCTACGTCAATACTGTGAAGGTGGTGAAGAAATGCATATAAATATATATAATTAATTCCAACCTAACTTGAGTATCTCAATCGTAAGCTAGGTCGATACGGGTAGCCGGCCAGCCACGGGGATCCGCCTCTTCTTGGAAGGGAAGAGGAGCGATCACTTAGCAATTCACCTGCAGCATCTATCAACACTCCCACAATCTCTCCAGCTGTCGCCTGATCACAGCTACGAGCCAGAAGACGAGTCTCTACCCCGAGGTTACTTCGAGCCGGTGAAGTGGAGCATTTTCTCACACATATGCACCGCACCAGTGGAGTACCACGGTGCACGATTCGATGACTCGGCGTCCATAGTGACCAGGGCCTGGTTCGAGGTGAAGGGCATGGGCATGAAGAAGGTTCTGTTCCTCAGGCTCGGCTTCTCAACGGTGGCATCTGCCGTAATCCGGAGGTCGGAGTGGGACGGACCGACGGCCACGTCCAAGAAATCGGGGTTGATTTCGATGCTGATGAGCACGCCGTTCAGCGCTGCTCTGAATCAAGCAGCGGTGAAGCCGCCGCCCAAGGTGGATCTGAACTCGGCCGTTTACCCTGGAGGGCCGCCTACGCCGGCAAGAGCTCCGAAAATGTCTCATTTTGTGGATACCAAGGAGATGGTGAGGGGGCCGGAAGATTCGCCGGGATATTGGGTGGTCACCGGCGCGAAACTGTGCGTGGAGAATGGGATGATTCGAATCAAAGTAAAATACTCATTGTTGACAATAGTTTCAGATGAGTCTTTGTTGATGTAAGGGGTCATCTTCTTGTACATTTCCTATTTTTATACACCCGAATTCATACACACAATCAAGAATCTTCTGGAATTTTCATTGTAATGATTTACAGAACACAAACAAGGTGATTGATACAAATAGTAGTGTTCGAATGTTGCTTCATTATGAGACATTAATGAATTACAGGATGCTAAAGAGTGTTATAGACTTCAAGCATTCTTTGTTAAATTTTCACAAAGTAGATTTTGCATTGTAGGAACTAGGAAGTTGAAGAGAATAATTCATGCTTAAAACAAAATACTCGGGATATATAAAAGCCAAAACTCTTAAATAACATCACAATTGAATGGCAAAAACTTGCGTTAGGCAGGCCTAAACGGTTTAGGCGGATTTTATCCTACCCAAATGGGTTCACCCATCCCAAATAAGGTATATTATATGGGTTTGGGCTTGGGTTAATGGATAAAACCCGCTTAAAGCTTGGGTTAATGGATAAAACCCGCCTAAATCGTTTAGGCCTGCCTAACCGAAGACCTTCCCCAATTGAATTTCTATTCCATTTACAAGTTAAGCTTTTCTATAACTGAGATAAGTATTTACAATCATCCTCTTGTGCATTTCCGGACCGCTTTTACCAACCAGCAACTCCCAAGAAACTGTTGCAGAAAACAAAATATTATTTCATCAAAAATTGGTAGACCAAATAATAAAGAAATTCATCTATACATACATTGTATCTATCTAAGAAAAAGATTGAGGATTCGCAATATTTATTTATAAATATATTTGAAATTAACTGTCCCATAAAACTTTAATTTCTTGAGGAAAAAAAAAGGGGGTACAAACAAGTCTATACATAGCAGGGACCAAATAATATTCGACCTAACCACCAATTATAATATTGAATAATTCATCATCAACCTCAAAATGACTAACGTCTTTCCAATTGAATCTATAAAACACACACCACCTGATCCACATTTGCAGGGGAAAAATGCCCTAAACAAGATAAATATAAGAAATTAGGTAGGTGAGAGAGAAGGCAAACCTGATGTGACGAAGGGAGAAACGAGAAGAAAGAGCGTGGAAGAAATAATTGGCTCCGTGAAGTAACACCACCACTCCGGTGCACCCCAGCAGGAAAAACTCCAGCATCTCTCTACGGCTTTCTTAATTTTCCGACTACAAAGTAAGCTGCCTCTGCCCAACGCCCAGCACACTTTTGCCCTTTATCCTTTTATCTCTATCTATTACTCCGTATATAGATATATATTGAGAGAGAGAGAGAGAGAGAGAGAGAGAGAGAGAGAGAGAGAGAGAGAATCAATATATCTTTGCCTTATCTTTTTATCAATTACTATATCATATATACATGATAAATGATAATTATAAGTATGGGTGGCGTGACGTGACGTGGACTTCACATCCAATGGCAATATTGACATTCCCATCTCTCTCTCTTCTGATTTTTTATTGGTGGAAAAAATATCCTAAATTCAGAAATCCAGATTGAAATAACATTATTGTTATCGTCACACAATGATGATTAAGTTTGTATTTTGGACAAGGATGGGTAGGGCATGGACCGACCCACCTGCTTCGCCCACACAAATCGGTCCCACTCCCACCCCTTCACTGCAGCGGCACCGCCTTTATTATTATTATTATTTTTTTAAAACTTACCTTTTTTCTTTTAAATATTGATTGTTGTGAAAATAATGATAATCGATATTCATTATAAAGGTGTTCATGATTTGGCCATCGGATTAATTTAGCTGGTTTGGTCGATTTTAAATTTAATTTTTAAATTAATGGTTTGAAAATTTTTAAATCGGTCAAATTTAATTTGGTTACAATTTAATGGCTTAAAAGAGTTGTATTTGGTAAGTTTATACTTTTTATACAATTAATCTATATTTAAATTTCTTGACTAATATAGTCTATTTTTAGCTTTAATTTTTTTAATCAAAATCAACTAATAAGCATAACATTAAATATTATTATTTTATATAAATTTTTTACCGTAAATTAAGTATTTAACATCGTCATTATAGTTTTACATGTCTCTTTTAATTTTAACGTTGTAATTTTATTACAATTAATCTAGGTATTTCTTTTGGTTTTACATTAAATTATAAATGTTGAGATGAAAACGAAACAAAAAGGCGAACAAAAAAAACTTTCATTCATTCATTCAAGCTCTCCAAAAGGAGCAGTACTGCCAGAAATAAGTAAACAAAAAACTCTCACATCACATGCGAGTCACGTGGTTTTTAACAAACTAGAAACGTGAAACGGAAAACGTTCTCACGCCTTTATTCTAACTAAAACGAAGGAAAAGGAAATAAAATAAACACGCATCATTATATCAGCATCATCTTCATCCCATACAACACCATGAACGTACAAACATCCTCCATGATCCTCAACACCACCCTCAAGATGGAGGCGGTGGAGATCCACCACACCCATCTTGCGCAACAAACGACGAAAGCGAGGCCCAAAAAGTTGTTTGGTAAAGAAGTCGGCAAGATGCGATTCACTGCGGATGTGATCAACTTGAAGAAAACCACTACGGTAGAGGTTACGGACGTAGTGACAATCAATCTCTATATGTTTGGTACGCTCGTGGAACACATGATTTCGGGTGATCTGGAGAGCAGCCAAACTATCACAATAGAGAGGAAAAGGAACCACAAAAGGAACGTGAAGATCACGTAACATGAAAGATAGCCATTGTATTTCCTTTGCGGTAGAACACAAAGCTCGGTATTCTGCCTCGGCGCTGGACAAAGCAATGGTGGATTGCTTCTTGCACCTCCAAGAGATGAGAGAACAACCGAGGAAGACACAGAAACCTGTAAGAGACTTGCGTGTAGTCTTACATGTGCCCCAGTCCGCATCCAAGTAGCTGACTAAGTTCAAATGATTCTGGGCTGGCAGAAACAAACCAAGAGAAGGGGTAGCTTTCATATATCGAAGGACATGTAATGCACTGTCCCAATGAACCTGTTTAGGATCACTAACATATTGGCTTAGTTGTTGCGTCGCATGGGCAAGGTCTGGACGTGTCATTCCCAAATATAAAAGTTGCCCAACCAGTCTGCGATATTTCTCAACATCAGGAAATGAAGGAGACTCAGTAGATGTAAGATCCACACCAATTGGCAAAGGGGTCGAAGCAGCTCGACAACCAAGTAAACCAGCTTGCTCAATAATGTCAAGTATGTATTTCCGCTGGCAAATATACAAGCCAGAGTCTCCTCGAGCTAGTTCCATGCCAAGGAAATACCTAGCTTCGCCGAGATCTTTGATTGTAAACTGAGAATGAAGATACTCTTTGAGAAGAGTGATGACCTGTAAATCTGAACCGACGATCAACACGTCGTCCACATAAACAAGAAGAGCTAAAATGTGCGAATCATTATTGTTAACAAAGAGGCAGGGATCATGTTGAGACTGGATCAAACCAAATTTCAAAAGTGATCGAGTGAACTCGGCATTCCACTCACGAGAGGCTTGTTTCAAACCATAGAGGCTGCGTACAAGCTTGCATACTTGACCATTCGCAGCACCATGAAAACCCTGAGGAGGAAACATATAGATTTCTTCTGTTAGAAAGCCATGCAAGAATGCATTATTTACGTCAATTTGATGTATGAGCCATCCTTTGGCCACAACAATGGTAAGTAATAATCTCACTGTCACATGCTTGGCAACGGGAGAAAACACTTCCTCGTAATCGAGGCCGTATTGTTGCAAAACCCTTCGCAACAAGACGTGCTTTAAAACGTTCGATCGAACCATCGGCTTTCAACTTAACCTTGTAAACCCATTTGGAATCAATGGCTTTCTTGCCAAGTGGTAAATCGGTAAGGATCCAAGTTCCATTGGATTCAAGAGCGGCGAGCTCATTATTCATTGCATCCACCCATTCTATATACTTGCTTGCTTCAGCGTAGGAGTGGGGTTCTTTGAGTTCAGTTACGTGAACCAAGTAACCCACAAATGAGGGAGTAAAAGATGGAGACACAATGTAAGGAAAAGTCATGGGAGTGAGTGAATTTACCTCAAGAGATGCTGTGAGGGTTAACTGATCCAAACAAGGTGCTATGAAGTCTTTTGTCTAAGATGGTGGTTTGATAACCCTTCTTTCTCTATTCAATGCAATGCAGTCTGCAATAGGTAAGGAAGAAGTATCAGGAGTGACGTTGGCATTATTATCAGGAAAATGGGCAGGAGAAGATGTTGAAAAATCAGAATGTGGGGAAATGAGAGGCGAGTGAGATGGAGCAGTTGGTGTTAGAGTTGTGAGAGGATCAGGAGTAGGAGATGTCTCCTGTGCTGGGGTAGGTTCGGGAACAGGAGTTGGTAGATATATGTTAGGAATAGACACAGGTGTAGATGGTTGAGAATGGGTGTTAGAGCTGTGAAAAGGGTAGCAATGTTGAATAAAATGAACATCACGACTGTGAAAAACTTTCTCATTGTTTAAATCATAGAGGGTATAACCTCTTTTACCTGTTGCATACCCAAGAGACACGCAAGTTATGCTGCGGCTATCAAACTTTTGTTTTCCAGGTAAAGTGTTGGCAGCATAGCAAAGACAACCAAAAGGGATAAAATCTTTATGAAGAACTTCCTTGTTCAGCAAAACAGTGTAGGGAGGCTTCCAATCAAGGTGAGCTGCAGGTAATCGGTTTAGTAACCAAGCAGCATGAAGTAGAGAATAGGGCCAAAGTTTTTGTGGCAACTTACTCTGAAACATGAGAGCACGAGCAATCTGCAAAAGAGACCGGTGCTTCCGCTCAACCACTCCATTTTGTTGGGGTGTATAATTGCAAGTTGTTTGATGAATTATTCCAAGATCAGCAAAGATGTTCAACATTTTTTTTGACAAATTCTGAGCCATTGTCACACCTCACTCGCTTAACTTTGATTCCAAACTGTGTGTTAACCATCTTCAGAAAACCAAGAACCAAGTCCGGTACCTGATGCTTAGAATGCAAGAGAAAAATCCATGTACACCGACTATAATCTTCAACTATAGTAAGCATATAAGCAGTATTGGTGATGGAAGTGGCCTTGTAAGGACCCCACAAATCCATGTGAATGAGTTCGAATGCTGTATCAGATTTATTGCCTTGAGAGGGAAAAATATCTCTGGATTGCTTGGCTTGATGACATATTTCACAAGATGTGATTATGTCATGAACATTAGGGGTGCAAAGCTGTTGAATATCGGGCAAGTGTTTCATAGTAGTGAGAGAAGCGTGGCCAAGTAAAATGTGCCAATCCAAAGCTGAGAACCTTCGAAAATCTAGAACAGCATTAATAGGCATAGGCAATGAAGAAGACAACACATAAATCCTGCCTTGGAGTCGGCCTATTCCCACAACATGATCATTCCTCTTACTTTGAATGAGGCAGTGGTTATCATTGAAGATGCATTTCACATGCATGTCAGCAATAAGTTGAACAATGGAGATGAGATTATGTGTAAAAGATGGAGCAAGAATCACATTTTTAAGACAAAATTGATCAAACAATTTAACCTTGCCTGTCGAATGAATCCATGTAGTGCTGCCATCTGGGAGATGAATCATGTGAGGAGTATCCAAAGATTTTACATCATACATCATATTAGCATCACTACAAATATGAACACTGGCACCCGAGTCCAAGATCCATTGTTTCTGATGTGCAACCTCTGAAATTCCAAATATGTAATGATCATCAAAGTTGCTGAAAGGAGTGTCAGCCACTCTATCTTGAATTAGCATATTTACCTTGTCCTCATCCACTTTAAGCCTTTGCAGACACTTAGTAATCTTCTCCTCTATCAATTTATCCATATCCACATTAGATTCCACAGAAGAACTTGCTGTAGGAGATGCATCCTCCCTGTGTGCAACATGGAAGACCTGTCCAGACTCTTGTCTTGGCCTAGGTCCCTTGTACCAATCTGGATAGCCATGCAACTTAAAACACTCTTTCGCCTCATGCCCTGTTCCACCACAATGACTACATCGTAACTTCTTTCCTTCCTCCTTGCTAAGCCAAGGTTTGACAGGTACAACTGGTTTTCTCATTCTGTTAGGATGTTGTAGCTGTTTGTTGGAGGTGTACAAGGCCATTTCAGCTGGTATAGGTTGTTGAGAGGCTACAAGTTTTTGATCTTCATCTTGTAGAATCATGGAGTATACTTTACTCAAAGTAGGCAGGGGAGCTAACAACAAAACTTGACTTCTAATTGAATCAAAAGAATCATTAAGCCCCATCAAAAATTTCATAGTTTTCTTCTTGTCTTCAATTTTACTCATGGTTCCACATGTGCACAAATGTTCAAATTGAGCAGAGATAAGGTTGATTTCATCCCACAAAGTGTTAAGAGAATTGAAATAAGTAATGATACTTTGAGATCCTTGAACACAGTTAGCTAACTCACGTTCTAACTGGAACAATTTAGGGCCACTACACCGATCAAAGCGGGATTCTATTTCTAACCACAACCGAGCAGCATTGTCTATGTATTGAAAACCAGGGGCTAAATCCTTAGACACAGAGTTCATAATCCATGTATACACCATATAGTCAGCTTTAATCCAAGCATTGTAAATAGGAGAATTTATAGGGGGTTCAGGGAAGCTACCATCTATGAAAGGAAGCTTGTTTCAGCCACTTAAAGCACGTTTGATTAATCGACTCCAAGTAAAAAAATTGTTACCCGTCAATACAACAGTGACGAGCTGCAGATTAGTTTGATCCGTTGACTGAATGGAAAGAATATCCTGAATCCCTCGTGGGTCCGGCGGATTCGCCATAGGAGTGCGACCACCGTTGTCCCCGATCGAAGAGGAAGAGTTATCTTCAGAAAACTGATCAGCAGTTGCGGAAGAATCTCCTTGCTCCTCTGAAAGTAAGTGTTGCCATGATTTATTTCTGTTTCTGTTTACGATTTCTTCCCATAAATCAAGGATGAAACCTGGCACTAGATACCATGTTGAGATGAAAACGAAACAAACAGGCGAACAAAAAAACTTTCATTCATTCATTCAAGCTCTCCGAAAGGAGCAGTATTGCCAAAAATAAGTAAACAAAAAACTCTCACATCACATGCGAGCCACGTGGTTTTTAACAAACTAGAAACGTGAAACGGAAAAAGTTCTCACGCCTTTATTCTAACTAAAACGAAGGAAAAGGAAATAAAATAAACACGCATCATTATCTCATCATCATCTTCATCCCATACAACACCATGAACGTACAAACATCCTCCATGATCCTCAATAATAAATATAAAGTTTTAAAAATTAAAATTACATTATAATAAGTAATACAAATAATAGAAATCAACTAATTTGTATTTAGGCCCTAGTTCTTTACAAATTAAAGTAGATTGTTGAAAGTTGAAACTTATTTAATTTAAAACCATCAAACCGGCCGGACCAAACCATTTTTATACGGCCGGTTTGGTTTCGATAAATTTATTTGGCCGATTTTTTGAAAAAAATTCAAACCGTACCTATTGGTTTAGCCGAGATTTTGCTTCCAAACCGGACTGTGAACACCCCTAATCCATTATTTATAGGGGTGGATTGAACCGACTCGGTTTAAATTTGACTCGTTTAGTATTAAATCGATCTTTGAGTTTTTTACTCAATACTTCAAAATTCACGAGCTTTAATTGAGTCTAAATAATTTTTTAAAATTTTGAATATATTTAAAATATTTATTATTATTTTTTAAAAAAAGTTATTAATTCCAAACTTAGTATCATATTCATGCTCAAATTCAAATTCTTATTATTATCAGAAAAAAAAATTTATTATTGTTATTCTTAAATGATAAAAGTACTATTTTTATAAAAATTAATTATATTATTTCCTACTAAGCTTGCTCACAAATTTACAAGTTGAATACTATAATGCTCAAACATTATTAATTTCAAAATTAGTATCATATTCACTAGCTTAAACGAACTTTTTATCAAATTCAAATATATTAATGAATTTGCATATTAGGCAAGATTAATTAGAAATACGTGAATATGAGAATATGCTTCAAGATTTGAAATATAGTGAGATATATAAAAACCAGAATAATATACACATTATATTGGTGTTAAAAGTTCCATCACAATTCACAGCAAACCACTTGGAGTATAAATGTCACCATCTTCATCATTTCTTTTTTCTCAACTCAGTTTCAGACTACAGAAGCTGAGGAGAAATCATTCATGTTGTTGTTAAAACCAGATGATGCTGTCACTTATCAGACAATAGAGTTGAAGCCAGCAGATCTTGCACGAAAACAGCTTTTCCACATGCCTGCCTCATGCTTCGTTCCCGCTCTTCACCACTCAGGGAGCACTGCAAACTGCAAAATGGAGGAGTACAAAATGAGCAACTGCAAATACATGGAATGAATACACGCCGCATTCAACTTCATCGGATTTCTAAAGCTCTGGGGGCAGCATGCGTGGAGAATGTTCTGCCCTCATTTAGCTGCAGCAGAGATTTACAGATGCAAAAACATAATGACTGGAGCACAATGTCTGTTTTAAATCATGTAAACTCCGTAGTATTTAGCTGCAACAAAACTTCCAGATGCAAAATGTTGTAAAGATAAGCAATGGGCCGCATAATGTTATGATCCGATTCATACAAACTCCGTCGAGTTCAGATGCTAAATGGTGTGATGATACATTATCCTCTAGCACTCGATCAACTCAGAGCAGTCGCATCAAGAACATCAAACAAATGCAAAAAAAGAAGAATTTGATTACTACCTTGATTTCCACATATGCTGAGGTGCCACGTTTTTAGCAGAATTCTCCTCTAAACTTGACATCAAGGAATTTGAAATATCATCATTTTCAGATGTAGTCAAGTTCAAAACAAGAGATGAGAGAAGATTATCGGTCGCAGCAGTGGATGAAGCTGCATTATTCGACCGAAAGCCACTGCCTCCTAGAAGCACCTGTAAATGGGCCTCTCGGAGATCCCTTCCCAGCAGTGAGAGCGCTTGACTATTGGGGAAGGGAACTCTACGCAATCGGCCACGGCGCTGAAAGTAGCTGTATGTTAAAGATATCCATTATAGTTTTGGTGCATGAGCATATTAGAAGAAAATTCAAATTCAGGACTGAAACGAAATATAAGCGAAGATAAATATTCAAGAAAAGGATATCTTGAAAAGGTGTCCATGTTGCAGTGTGAGATGACTTATCATGTCACCAACAACTTTAACCGAACAAATTGGACAAACCTGCAAGAAAGGGTAAATGCATGATAGAGTTCACTAGTGAGTATTCTTTTTCAAAGTAAGCGTCAAGAAGAATTAATCAGGAAATATGAGAGATAATAGTATGCCTGAAACACCTATACATGTGAAAATTTGGAGAAATTTTGTACCAACTAATTGGTTGTTTATATGTAACCCCAGATGGAAAAATGGATACAGTTAACTGTAATTCATTTCTAATGTCATTCTATATTGCAACAAACAACTGAATGCTGAAGTTGAGCATCATAACCAATATGACATTTCCACGACTACTGAAACAACTCATCCCGCAAGTGGAAATTTATTATTCCCTCTCGTGCTGCAGCACCACAGTTAACTCCTTACTACCACCCTTCTAACCTCTACCAATCTAATGTAATGGTCTATCAATGCCTAAACTTTTTAAGTTTTTCTCATTTGCCACAGATTATACTACATAAGAGGAAGGTTTGGATTTGAATGAATCAAGATACTGGTTGGTGAATGAGTAGCAAAGTAATTTTATTCACCTAAATCCTAAATAGGCGAAGCAGATAATGAAGTGGGCAAAACATGCATGGAACAAGTTGATACATCAAGTCCGTGGCCATTTGTTTCCACCACCTAAATATTAAAGAAGCTATAAACCTTCTACACTGCAACAGTGATGACTAGGTCAATTATACACTCTGTATTCAGAGTTGTCTACTACAGTTCAATCAAAGCAGTCCAGGAAAAACAAGACCATGGGACTATGCCAAACACTCTGATCCTCCAAAATGAACAAGCCCCAACTTTTTCCACTCATTCACCAAACATTTCCGTGAACAGAAATTAATAATAGAGGAATATCTAAATTTAGGAGATATTGTCAATTTTTTGAGCAAATACAGAGAAAATCAAGAAAGGGGAATACATAGATCAAAAGGCTCGTGGATCTAAAGAGGAACTCACAGTGGATTTGGATTCATAAGAGTGCTCAGTCTCCAGATGTGAGCAAAGGGATGCTACATCAAACTCCTCATAACAATACGGGCAAGGGTAGTCGGGTCTGGCCTCTTCCTCCCCGTCAAAGTCCTCCACATTAAACCGATCTTTTAACAAAGGCAAAATTTTTAAACAAAGAATCTAAGATAAAGAAAACACAATCAAGAAAGAGAAACCAAACCCAATTGAGAGTGATGATTGTTCTGCGTAGTGAATTGCCTCTTCGCGGCCGCGAGGCGCACCGTCCAGAAATCGGAGTCCATGGATAAGTAAGTAACGAAGGAGAGAGAAATACCCACAAAGGAAAAGTGGGCGGACTACAAACAAGGAGAATTCAAGATTGCGGTAATAATCTTTGACTAACAAGATAAAAATGAGCTGAGATTTGAAGAACGAGAATGGGTTTCCCTTCACGTTTGAGCTATGGAGGAATGGATTTGATTTGATGCTCTATGTTGACGTTCATGATCGGTATTAATTTGCGTTAAAAATCGTATCTTCCAACAATACTCACCGAGTTATTGTTGTAAAAAATTCACTACACTTGATTATTTTTTCACGCTGAGGAAACGGGTTGTGGACATGAAGCTGACGTTGGGAGAAATGTTGGATTCTTTTAGTTTTCAAACTGGTTTTCTAGTCACCGCGGAAGTCTGCCTCATTTACACACTTACACTGCCACGTAACTAACTGTTCAAATTTATATATTTATCGTAGTTTTTCAAATAAAATAATTTGGCCCAAACCTTCAAATCTAATATACAGAATATTATTTTTTCTTAAATATAATATTAACTATCTTTTTTTCAATCAAATGGTTAAATTAATAAAAACTACAAAAATACATGATATATATATTTTTTCGAATACAAACAACTGACTTTGCTCCCCGGAATTGAGGTTATTTAATAGAAATATATAAGATTGTAAATGAATAGGAAATTTCCCACAAGCACAGTAAGATAAAATTATGTTCTATATTTATATGATTTTTAATAATTAATAGAAAAAAACATTGTAGTTTATACTAAATTAAAATACCGTATAATTGGTATTAAGTTTGAAGTTTTGACCATCAGTTTATTGATAAAAGGAAAATGTAAGGTCGAGCTAAAAACCAAATTATATCATTTCTCATAATCATTTCTCTCTTTATTAAAATATTTCTCTCAATTTTGACGTCTCCTACTTGGAGAAATGTGGATATGATATTCGTTATATATTAATAAGTTTTTTAAGAAAATATTTGTATTACTTATGATTAAACAAAGGGTAATTCTAAACACAGCCCTTTTTTTTCTCAACATAGCCATCATAATTTAAATTTATTATTTTACCCTTATAATTCCTAATTAAAATACTCAACTATAATAATAAAATATTATTCATATTAACTCTTTTCAACAAAATATAAAGCCAAAAGAGGCTAACAAAACCCATGAAATTAACCACGTGCAGGAATAAGAGGCTACATAGAAGAGATAGAGGGAACAACTGACAACAGAGCTTTTGATCTCACAAACTTCGCAAAACTAATGTTAGAGAAACTAACCCTGATAATTAATTGGTGTCAACCTAAGAAAAACAATTAATTTTATCAGAGACACTCGCAGCCATGGATTTCTGATTTTCTCACAAATTCCACGTCTGAAACTGGAATCCAAGCATAGCATGGAATGATCTCTCTCTCTCTCTTGTGTGTGTGTGCATATGGAGTGTTGGTTTAATAACCCAGTTTTTAAGTTCTTGAGATTTCTGGCAATAGCATATGAATGGCTTCTCTTATTTTGGTTAATTTCTATGTATCATATTTTTATTGGGTATACATGTAATATCGAGAATTCAATACTAGATAAACAATCAATTCACATACATTCTTGATATTTGTAGAAAGGGAAACCCAGATTCATCCCTGATCTGAATCTTAGCCCTGATCATCAAGTTCAAACAAGTCCTAAACATGATGATGATGATGATTAAGGGTCGATCTACAACCACAAGCACAAGCGCCGCAAGTGAAACACATACGACAAGGAGCAATCAAACATAAAAGAGATAGAGGGCAACTATTTCTTTGTTAGAGAAATTCTCATCTGATACTGGAGTCGGAATGCAAAAAATAACAAAAAATAAATAAATAAAAAAGCTTAAAATCTTTGTTTAGTACTTTTGCAGTTTTGCGTATAACATAACAAAGAGGAAGAGGCTATATTTGAAAAAGTATAATTATATTTGAAATAAGGGTAAAATAGTAATATTAATAATAATTTATATTTTAAAATGTGAAAGGGGCTATGTTGAGTAATATTGTGGCTGTAAATAGAATTACCCTTAAACAAATGATAATTTGTTGTCCGTTGAGAATGTTAGGCTAAATATTGGACGGAATTTTCGGCTTTCAGAAAATTTTGAAACAATAAATTATAATTCCTCCATCCTAATTATTTGGTACATACTACTCCCTCCGTCCCATAACATTAGTCATGTTTTCCTTTTTCGTTTCTCCCAAACATTAGTCATCTTTCCTAAAATGGAAAAGTAATACACACTCACTAATAAAATATTAATTTTTCTATCTCTACTCGCATTGGTATCTGTGCCGGAATGAAACAAGACTAATGTTATGGGACGTAGAGAGTATTATTTTTAGGTGTCCCATTTGTTTTGTCACATATCCAAATTTAGTATTATTTTTTTGTTATTTACAAATTTATCCTCAAACAACTTTATAAATTACACACAATTAATGAAATTATTATTAATAATTATTGTTAAATAAGGATAATTTAAGAAATTTATTTACATATTTAATACATTTATAAATGAATTTTAATATTTGTATAAGTTGAAATATGACCGAATAATTGGGAGGGGAGTATTGTAATTAAATAAAGATATAGCCCCATCAGTCCATCACGGAGAATGGGGATGAAATTGGACGGAGTCAACGACGTCGTTCCGAAAGTAAATAAAATTGCTAAGACTAGACCCCAATAACTTCCAATTTTACCATCCAAAATTTCAATCGCAAATTTAGGGTTAGGGTTTCTCATTTTACCCCCGGCCCAAAACAAAAATTCTAAAACCCCAAACACCTAGCATTTCTTCACTGTCTCTGCCCCTCTCGTAATCTCTGCCTCCGCCTATGGCAACCAAATCCGCACCGGCAATGATGCAGCAAGATGGCGCCGCCTCCGCTAACAAGACGGGGCTGCGGAAGCCGGTGTTCGTAAAAGTCGACAGCTTGAAACCGGGTACTGCTGGCCACACGCTGATAGTGAAAGTAGTCGAGGCCAACACCGTTCTCAACAAGAAGCCGCGCAATCCGACGTTCCGCTCTCAAAATCACAACACGAAAATCGCGGAATGTCTCGTTGGCGATGAGACCGGTACTATCCTCTTCACCGCGCGCAATGACCAAGGTACATCATCACCTTGGTTCTCACTTTATACATAATTAATTTGTTTTGAGAATTGTTTTTGTATAATTTTAACTGAGAGAAGATTAACCGTTTGAGTTATTTCCGAATTTGAAAAATATATCCAGAAAATTGCTATTTAGAACTTGTTTAGAACAATTGATTCCTTCTTGACATTTTTAGAAGGAATTCGAAGTCTGAAAATATCTAGGCCGAGAGTTTAGAAACGTCTTATCTTGTAGCATTTTTTACATTGTTCATTCATTTGCACCTTCATTTGAACTCTTAATGGTACTGTAAAATTACTTTATGTTATCTTTGTTCATCATAGTACTTAGCTTGTGTAATTGAGTTTATTCAATGAGACAATAAGGCGTTTCTGTGTACTTTGATATACTCATTTTTTCAAATTTCTAGAAAAAAATTGTTCTTGATTCGCATTTCTTAGCTACACATGTTGAGCCTGAGTGGACATCAATTTGCTGTCAATGATGTGCCAGTTTGCTGACCTGATTTAGCTCGGCTTTCTCTTAAACCTCATTCTTGTTTACTCTTTACTCGCCAATGTGTAAAAGCAGTAAGATGGAATGAAACTCAATTTTTTATAATTTTTGACCTGCTTCATAGGCTTTTTGAATTTTGAGCATTAGGACAGACATTTAGTGGGGGTTAATCAATATTTATTTTCTGCATGTTTTTCATCATCTTACAACTCATATTGTTGTGTTGCTCTCTTATGAATTCAGACTTTTGCTACAGTTTTTAGAATGATAATTATTCAAGATGATGAGGACTTGAAGCTTAAGCCTTCTTTATGACCAAATTGGATGTTCATCACCCCTTTATGGTGTTGTTACATAATGTATCATTTTAAAAAAATGATTTTTAAATGTACCACATATTTATCTTATCTGTATATTAATTCAAAGAAAAATGTTGGTGTAACTTTTATTGAAGATTTTTACTTGACTTGCAGTTGAGTTGATGAAGCCCGGTAACACTGTGATACTCCGGAATGCAAAAATAGACATGTTCAAGGGATCAATGAGGCTAGCCGTGGACAAATGGGGCCGCGTTGAGGTCACAGAACCGGGACAGTTTGTGGTGAAAGAGGAGAATAATTTGTCCCTTGTGGAGTACGAGTTGGTTAATGTTGTTGAGGAGTCGTGAACGTGCCTGCTATTTCTTGGGATGCTATTGGGGGTTCAGTTTAGTTTATGGCTTCAGTCCTGGTATACTGATTTCTCTTATTAGTTTCTGTTTCTTTTTTTTTTTTTGTTTCCATATCTCCACAAAAGTAATTATCATGTGTAGGACTAATTTAGTTTGGTTCAAGGGTTGGTGTGTAAAAAGATCTGGCCTTAATTTTCATAGCACGCCTTGTTCAAATTTGGGGTGTATTGATCATATTTTTGTCTGTCCAGCATATGTGATTATCGTCGACTGATGTAGATTTTCAGTTGAGCAGATTGGAAAGCGGAACTCCATCGGCACCATACCAATTTGAGAATTAACTAGAATTACAGCCCGTGCGTTGCAAGTTCAATTTATTTATTTTTAAAATTTTAAATTACTTATATTCATAAATTCAATATTTTATTTTAATTTATTCAACTACTTATATTTGATTTTATCTTTTAAGTTTATAGTTTTCTAACAATAATATAATATTCTATTCTAACATATTAAAACAAATAATATGATTTTATTGAACAAGTAAAATATTATTTGTTTTAAATAATTTTAAATAGAAGTATATAGTTGAATGATAGTATATTAGTTTTTAATAATGAAAATACTTATCAATAATGAATGTAAAAAAAATACGAAACCACATAATTGGGATAAAGTGAAAAATATACTTATTATTAGGATTTTTATCTTTTAATAATCTCGATTGCTAAGATTTTCTAAAAAGTAAATTTTTTAAATGAATTTATAAATTTTATATTATATATATTTGAAGGTTCATCATTATATTAATCCATATATATAAGCATAAATTTAGAAATTATCATAATTTTAAGAAGAGATATCATTTATAATATTATTAATAAAAAATTAAAAATAACAAATTATTATATTTAATGAATATATCATAATAGATAAATTGTAGACTATTAAGAATTGTACGAATTAAGGCCAAAATATATTTTTTGAAAAAGTAGAAACTTGGGTAGTTCTTAAGTTCCTATACATCTCAAATCATGTTGCAAATGCAATTTTTTATTATAATAATCTTTATGTTTGATTTTAGAAAGTCATGAGTTATTATATTATAGAAAATTTTATTCATGTTGAGCTCATATCTTTGCTAATAATATATGGTGAAATTGGTTAATTCTTTTTTACCAAATAAAATTAATGAATAATTATATATAATATAATTAGATTGAGTGAGTTATCAATTTGGAGTGTCGCAGTTAGCGTTTTAATTATAATCAATTGATTATATATTTAAATAATATTCGGAACATTCCTCTTCATTTGTCTAACTTTGCTTCATCAATATATTAATATAACTATAATATTAATATCTATATATTTGCATATTTAGATAAATATAATTAAATTTTACTTTCTTTCTCTCGTGAAATTCATTTATAAAATGTGACAATGCATTTCTCACTAAATAATAGACTAAATATTTTCATGTGAAATATATTAGTTTATATTCTTATATATTTACATATATCTTTGCATAATTAAATTTTATTATTTAAATATTTTTTTTATAGTGTATGTGTTTGAGGATTAGAAAAATATAAAATCACTCAAAACGCGAAACGAAAGTAGTTAATATATTACTATTGTTCAATAGGTCATGATTTTGAGTTACAGTAGGTCATTTGAATGAACTTTAATTCATACATTATATATATATAGGGATGAGATCAAATGATAATAAATAAATACATTAAAAATAAGAATGAATCTCATCCATTAGATCTAATTAAATCAATGGTTGATATCTAATCAAGCAACAATTAAAACGCAATCAAGCAACAAATGATCAAGCAACAACTGAAATACAATCAAGCAAAACAACAACTAAAACACAACCAAGCAATATTGTATAGGTACTCAAGTGGCTTTATCATTTTATCATGGGGGAAATGTTAATCACCGGATCCAATCCCTATATATATATAAAGTTTAATACCCGTGAATTTTATTCTCAATTTATGTATTACAATTTACAAAAAAAAAAAAAAAGGTGAGGTTGTTAAAAATTAAAGTTACTATCCAACTCAAAACTCTTTGCACCAAAAATCAAGTCTAGTATATTCATAAATATAAGTGTGAGACTATATACTCTATAATTCAACCTTCCGAAAAAATGATCCAACATAATAGAATTATGATCAAGTTTTCACCTAATTTATATTATCGTTTGAAATTCTATCCTAAACTAAAAATAACTCTTAAAGAAAGATATTTGTGATTTTGAAAAAAAAAATTGGCACAAATAATATCCTCTAACTTATTATCTATTGTATACCTATAATTTATTTAGATCAATAAGATATTATCTTAATAATAGATTAAAAAAAATAGGTTATAGGTTGTAGTATTTTATGAATGAAATAAATTTGATAATAAGTTAAATATTGTTATATCTATCCTTATTAATCTTGTCACATAATTAAGCGGTTTAAGGATATACTCCCTCCGTCCCATATGAATTGTCCACTTTGATTTTGGCACAATAACCAATGCGAGTAGAGATAGAGGAAATTAGTATTTTATTAGTGAGTGAATATTATTTTTTCATTTTAAGTAAGTTGACAATTAAATGGGACGGACAAAAAAGGAAAGGTGGACAATTGAAGTGGGATGGAGGGAGTATATATATATATATATATAGATGGATTAGATAAAATTAAAAAGAAAAAAAATTAATAAAATAATAATGTGATGTGATATTTTTAGGCGGGAAAATGGCATTTTCGTAATTTCTTGAAACATCTTGCTTTTATATATACATAATAGATTGCCTGTCACTGAGCTTTTTATTTATTTTATTTTTTCCTTACTTTAAATTGGGATACACTATTTAAGGAGAGATATTTTCAGCATTACTGAATACTGAGTTTGTTGGAATCTGGATACGGTGCATCTCAATAATTTCATGTAGGAGACTAAAACTATCTACATTGTGATTCTATCCCTTGTATGTATCAACCACTTATTATTTTCGTTGAGTAGTGACTGATTTCACATATCCTGTAATTATTTTTATTCGAATAAATGTGGGAGGAACCTGAGCACAAATTATTAACTAAACTATATAGAGTTCTATAGTTTTAACTGATTAGAAGAACATCATTTAAGATGACATTAAAGATTTCAAATTCAATTTTCGTAAAGTAGAAAATAGTTGCAACGATGTTCAACTCTGCTAATTGCAAGGACAAAATGATCGTGCGAAAAAATTACTTGGAGAAAATAAAGGGAGGATCTAATGCTACATCAAAATTCCGAATAGGGGTCGTAACGCAGTGGTGTCGATAGAACCTGACCTGGACTTCTGCTTGAAATCGAATGTGTACGAGAGAAAATAAATAAATAAATTCCAACATACATTGGGGGTCGTGGTCGTGCTCCCTCGCATTCACAACATTGTGAGAGCAAGTTAGAGTCTACCATAGTTGCTATCAACGTGCATAAAAGGTACCAACCATTCAACATCTTATTGCTTCTAAAATCAACCATCTTTTCTCCACAATTGTCAAAAAAAAAAAAAAAAGGCGAGGGTAATAATAATAATAATAATAGGAACTGCAAGAAAGCACTACTACAGCCGGTCTGCATGCAATTTCAGGAGGGAATCTAAAGTCTTTTTTGCGGCCGAACCTACATTAATAACGCCTCACCATTGAGACTCCAATCAGAAAGAATTTTCTCATGGTGGTTCTATATATGCACTCACAGCAACAGAACAATCACGCCCACATTCTAACAATCATCCATCTACAATAGACAAAAAGAAAATATCTTATAACCGCTAGTTGAAATAAACAAATGTTTTTGTTATGTAAAAACATTCACAAGGCACAAAAACCATTTATGATTCCAAGGTGCTTGTTAATTATTTAGTCTTTTGCGATAGTACAACTCCAACATAAACTAAATCACACAATTTGGAATATCTTCAATCCAAATATCAGCCCATGAGCAGTTATCACAACCCTAGAAAGAAAAGGAAGCCCGAGTCAAAAGGTCATGAACAAACAGGCAGAGTCTTAAGAAAAAACATGACCATATTTAATAATTTCATGCTATATAATTAATATAGCAAGGCTGCCAACTAATGAACAAAGTAATTTGTAGCTTCAGATGCCTTTTATGTATACCAATTACCATATCTCAAGGAATAGATGCCACAATTGTAATTTCCTTTGCACTATGACTTATCTCCTTGTTTAATAGTTTAGACTGTTTAGTAAATCACAAAAGGAATTAAAAAAAAAAAAGTAACTGGTAATTTCTGGTGGTGAGCTCATTCATCTCTATTTATAAGACATTGTCCAAGTGCAAATGTGAATAATAAATACTTCACGGGGACCATCCAACAGTCATCATTCATACCCCCTCATTGCAATCTGATGAATATGACATATCATTAGCATGATATTTACAGTTAAATAAGCAGCATTTTAGCCAAACATGTAAAACCTCTTACACAGAATTTCTAAGATGTTCGAACATCAAATGGCTAAGTTGCGAGTCCCATTTTTCACTTATCAGGAGAAGCTACAAGTTCATAAAATCAAAGATTTTTGAAGCCATATTATAGAGTATGCCTGATTTGTTAACCGCATCTATGACAAAACGGAAGATATTTTTTTCCAAAATCCACATTCTAAGTTCCAACTCAGGGCGTCTAATGATAATGGTTTGATTTGACAGCTATTAAGATTCATATTAATTTCCAGCAAAGGATTATAACCTTGGAGGTGATTCTTGGCAGAGGATGATAAAAGGGGAAAGAATAAATTCATGTCTAATAAAATCAATAATCCTACAAAATTAAGAACTCCTAAAAGGAATTGATCTATATGAAGCTTTTGATTCTACTGGAACTGCCAGTAATAGCTAATTGAAAATTACATTGCTTAAGTTCACAAGCCGTATCCCTGTTTCATAAGATGGCAAGATAATTGCATGTGTCACTCTTACTATTATAAAGATCTGCAGCTAAATCAAGTCTAACAAAACCATTACTAAGATGCAGTGATACATCACTGGCTGTCTATTGCAACACAAGCCGCATATTGCACAAAACTAAGCATAAAGGACTTATCTATCTCCTTTACTCAAAACAAACATTGTGATTGCAAACTGAGGTTTTTACCCTCTCCACCCCAAAAAAAAAATAATGAACAAAAGGCTCTTATAGAGCGGGACTTTTTAATTAATAAATATAATTGAAGAAATCTAATCTTATAGGTTTGACCACCAAATCTATCAAAATTAGTAGGCATGACATGCTACATTATTATCATAAGACAAAGAATCAAATCACTTCGCCTCCTTTTCACGACCTTCATCATCTAGTCCTTTGCCCTACAAGATAAACAGAATGCACCTCTCTTATTTTTAGAGCTTTGTGATAGACCAGGAACACAAGAATAACCAAATTAGAGGCCTGTATAAACATATAAAACTAATAGAATTAGAAAATTGCGTCCCTTACTCCAAATTCTCATGACATTTATTATTTAACCACTAAAGCAGTATTTATGTCCCGATAATGACAGTGTAGATCAATCAGATGGTAACAACTAAAAATAAAATATGTTGTGAACCCTAACATTAAATAGCAACTAAAATAGCAGCCAAATCAAACCGGTCGGCAATCCCAGTTGAGAAACAGAGTTAGCACAGAAACCATTAAAATCTTCAAAGGGTAGCGCATTGAGGAAAGCGAAGAGTTCACCTTCAAGAGTCCAAGCGTGGGCACGAGGAGCAACGGAAAGCATCGAAGTAAGCAGCGAAGAGGCAGTCGCGGTGTGGTACGGCAACATCGAAACCGCGCTAACACAGCTCATTTCCACAGGTGACCTAGCGCAAAACCGAATTTCAAACATGAGGTTGCCGCAATAGGAAACTCTGTCGGATTCAATTAAGCGGGAAGTCAAACTAAATCGACATAAATTACCTGAAAATGCGAGCGGAGAGCGATTTTTGAGATGAGACGCGAAATGGAGAGGGGGAAGCCGTAGGCTTGACACCGACGGGGATCCTGGCGGTGGATGTTCGGACGGATGCAGAGGCGGAGCGCAAGACCGACCTGGCGGCGAAGGAGGCCATTTTAGCCGCAGAAGTGTAGCGAGATGCAGGCGACGACGAAGGTAGGGCTTTGTCTGGGTTTTAGCTCTGCCAGAGTTGCTCACCTCCTTTTTAGTATTTTTTTTTAATCTCATTTTCAAAATATTATTTTCTTTTGGATTAATTAAAAAAACACAATGTTTTATTCAATTTACGACTCATTAATTAAATAAAAACAGAAAAAAAAAGCACAATCTTTACATTATTGGCAAAAATCTGTGCTATTTTTTAAAACGGTAGGATATGTATAAACTTGGCAAAATATATTCAATTGCATGTATAAATTTTTGAAAAAAAAAAAAGAAGAGAAGTCGAGTGAAACAAACATAAACTTGTAGAAATAATACTATTCCGATTTACAAAGTTAGCTAGCTTAAATGATATAAAAGCTTGGACATTCTTCTAGGAAAATTTTGTTAAATATAATAAATAGAAAAGAAAATGCATTAGCGAAGATCTGCTATTTTTGAGTAAAACGTGAGCAAATATAATTTCGTTGTTAAAAAAAATGATATGATTGCTATAACTATATTATATGCAAAGATCTATAATTGAAAAGATTATGAATCTGTTTTTAATAGTATAATTATAGTATAATAAATATAAATAATTTAAGAAAAAAAGTACAAGTAGAAAGAACAAAGACACTAAAGCCCATTTATTAGCCCAATCAAATAGCGGACTCCATTGGATCCAAGTTTTCAAACTCTAAACAACTCCTTAGGTCCAATAATTTCCCAATACTTTGGAAGAGAAATGCTTCAATACCTATTTTGGATATGTATTAATGTATTCACGTTAATACATTAAAACTGATGACAGTAATTAAAATTGATTAAATCACTAATATTTTATTGTTACATCAACACGTAAGTATATTAACATGTGTCCAGAAGCAAAATTGTACTTTGGAATAATGAATCTACATAATGTGGGACAATATATATTATTTCATGAAAAGTGACAAGTAATTGTTCAGTCGAAGATATTCTACATATCTTATGCTTAGGAAAAGTTAGACTTAAATATTATGATTATATGCATCTCTATAGATAAGAGTGTGTTATGTATAGATAATAGTTATGAATTAGTTAAAGTAGTAGTTATGGAAAGCGAGATTGTAATTATAAATAGGGAGGGGAGCAGTGAGCAGCCCAAATGGGTTGTGAAGCTGTCTTGTATTGTATCCAATGAAGAAGCCGAAACAGTTCATGCTGTTTCGTTATCCCGCCAACGCATCAGAAAGTGAGATTTTCCTCTAGTATTTTGCACTCTTGCTAGCTACCTTTCTTTTTCTTTTTCTTTTCTAATAAAAAATAAATTTCACAATATAATAAAGGAATTCAGAAACAAAAATAAAATTCAAGAAACTGTGACCTTATGTTGATGCTAGCTAGGATATGTGTATATATGTTATTTTGTTTGGATGGGTCATGTGGTTGGCATTTCTCTGCAAAATATTCCTTTTGTTTTATGTTCATGCATGCCACTCAACTTGCCTTGTTTTACTTCTAACAAGTCTATCCCCTCTTCATTTATTGCCATGATTATCCTATTTCCTATTATACAAGTCACTCAATAGTTAAATATATTTTTAAATGTGGTTTAGAATTTAGAATTTCTTTTTTTCAAATGAGGAATTTCAAGCTCTTAGGTTATATCATAATAATCAATAATATCTGACTAAAGTACTCAAAACACTTGGTGTGGATATGCTAACTATTGGAGAATAATTAAACGAGCTCACTAATGAGACCCACTCGTGTTCCTACAGGCCAAGTAGCAGGTCAGCCCAAGACAGGCAGAATTAGAGACAACTCGCAAGTAAGCAGGAGCTCGCAAAAAGCAGTTCGACCAAAGTCAGTGAATTGGGCAGCTCGACGAAAGGAGAGACCTTCTCTTAGAAGAGCGAATTGAAGAGAGCTACTACTAGCGAGCCACTCAACGATCATAAGAATGAAGGTATAAGCCCAGGGAAATCCCGAAGGTCGTTGAAGATAGGTACGTTGCAACAACTCCGATAATCCAGGAAATCCAACGCCCCCTAAAGTACTATAAATAATCATTTGTAAGTCGGATTTTGGCATTTAGTTTTTTCTTTCCTCAATCATTGTTCACATTCTAGCTATTTTCACATTCATCATCGAGCTCAACGCTGTGGTAGACGAAGCTCGACTTGGCATCTTGTAACATTGGAATAGGTTTCTTTGTTTCAATATTACTATATTTACCCGTTTCTGAGCTTATTGTTAGTGACCTGTCGAGGACTAGTGCTTGCTTGTGTCTCTTTTATTGTTTTGATTATATCTATATCTCATTTATCACTATTCCCTGTCTTATTAGAATCCCAAGTTCCCGTGACCCCGTATTTGTACAAAATGAACCTCAACACTAATCATTAGTAACACTTTGTATAAAAGATTGATCAATTTTAAATTGTCCAAGACATCATGCATAAAATCTGGTGTTAATGGACTTGCAAATCTGTAAGAAGAGGAAGATGGAAGGCATGGTTTAGTGCAGTGTGGATCATTATTCCATCACAACTTGATGTAGAAATAGCCCCTTTTTGCATATTTTCGGTTTCACCCCGCCCATCGATCATCATTGCAATTTGCGACCCATAATTTCAATTACAAATCTCGTGACTGACACACACTCAATAGCCCTCCATTTTAAGACAAAGCTAACTAATGCCCCCCCATTTGTCTTCTTCGATCACCTTCACCTTATGGGCATGGTGCCGTGTGCCCTCTTTTGTTCAACATTGCTCCTCACCAGTAACACCTCCACTATTATTTATAGTTAAAAGAATAATGTTTAGTTTAGCATAATTTATCACTTATATGATTTTTACAAATTAGTACATATATAAAGGCAAGATTTATTTAGTATATAACTGAGTGTACCTAAAAAATACTCCCTCTGTCCCGAAACAATTGTCTTGTTTTTCTTTTTCGTCTGTCCTAAACAATTGTCCTCTTTCCTAAAATGGAAAGTTAATACACACTCATTAATAAATACTAATTTCTTCTATCTCTACTCGCATTGATATATGTGCCATTTAGAAACAGGACAATTGTTTAGGGACGGAGGGAGTATATATATTGACTTCAATTTTAGTAAGACACCCGACAACTTGGTTTTTCTCTTTTACTTTTTTCATTTTCTTTATAAAATAAGAAATGGGATTTTATGGGGAAGGAATAATCAGTCCCATAACTTCTTAATTATTTCAAGATTTCACACATAGTTTTAATAAATTCGGAAATTAATGTCAAGAAAGACTTTGGAATCTTGAAGCTGAAGTCTGAGAAAAATCTTCACTTTCTCTTTCTCTCTCTGAGTAACAGAAAAGAAAGGTGAATAAAGATTGGGGCAGTCCCGTCATCAGCGGGAGAAATCAACCGGCAACTTTAATTATCTTTCATCACTTTTTAGAGCTTATTCAAATTAATATTTAGAAAAAAGGAATTACTTTGGGACTCGACATGATTAAATATTTTGTATACCCAAAATCATTGTCAACAACCCTTGGGACAATGGGCACTAGTGCCTACTCCACTTCCATCGGTGCCCCAGCTACACAGAAAATCACCACTATTAATTCCAAAATAAATACATAATTTGCTCCATCAACCATGCATGTACTCAAAATCTTTCTGCAATTATTTGCACTTTTTTAAAAATATCTTGATTATTGTATATATTTACTGTCGGATATAGTTATCCAAAATGTAAGAGTTAAAATCACTAGTTAACCACAAAAGATGAAATTTGAAGAGATTAGAGAAAATCATAGTCCGAATCTGAACACTAGTAATATAATAGAGCAAAATATGACTAACATTTGTCTTCATAGATGTCACTCACACACCTCTCACTCACAACTAAGGTGCTCTAACCAATAAAATATATTTCAATTAAAAGAAGGGAACGAAAGCAAAAAGAAAAAAGAAAAGTGGCCAACATTCAAAGAGCTTATAATATAATCTTTGATTTTACTTTTAAAAGCTAGCTGCTGTACATTCACACCCTCTCTCTCTCTCTCCTCAAATCACAAGAAAATATTGCTTTTTTAAGAGAATTAAGCTATCTACAGGAAAATAAATTTGGAGGTTGGGAAAAAACCAAGTCTAAGCCCAAAATAAAAATTAATGCGACTCATATATGTTGAAGGTTTCTCTCACCCATATGTTATGATTGTTTGAACTACTGTAGTTATGAGTTGTGATAATTGGTCCCCTAGGTTTAGGTCTAAAAAAAATCATTCAACTTCAACGACAAATATTTATACTACAATCCCGTGGAGTGTGTGATAAGATTTACTTTAACAAAACAAATTAACAATCAAATCATTACACTTTTCTAGTATGCTTATGACCTTTATAAAAGTGGTGTCAGCGATAATAATTAAGGTGGTCAGTCAACAACATTGTTCATTATTATTTATTAAACCACAAGATTAAAACATGTTAAATAATACTCAACATAGCATTTAATGTACAATTTATTTCAACACTTTATAGCTCGTCACACAATCCAAGTACAAAAATCAAAAGCCCATATCTCTCACGCTTTTCTTTCCCACCATGAAATGAAATGAAGTTCCACTGTAGATTACACCAAAAAAAAAAAGGAAACGAAAAGCAGCACATAAAATAAAATCTGTGATTTCGTTTTGCTAAAACATAATTTAGAACACCATTAAAAAAGCATAATGGATAATTAAAATAAATAATCCCATCAAGGCAGGTTCTCTTCGTTCTGGAACTCCTCAGCGTTGAAGTCATTAGCATTGTTAGAGTAGAAGTTTCTGTTGTTGAATTCATCGACATTGTTTCCGTTGTAGCCTCTGCTGTTGAACTCGTTGGCGTTGTTTCCGTTGAAGTTTCTGCTGTTGAATTCATTGGCATTGTTCCCGTTGAAGTTTCTGGTGTTGAACTCATTGGCATTGTTCCCGTTGAAGTTTCTGGTGTTGAACTCATTGGCATTGTTTCTGGTGCTGAACTCATTGGCATTGTTTTGGTAGAAGTTTCTGTTGCTGAACTCATTAGCATTGTTTTGGTAGAAGTTTCTGGAGTTGAAGTCATTCTGGGCTCTCAAGGTCTCGTAAGGGTGATTGCTGCTGTACCTCCCGGTGTTTATGTCGTAGTGATACTTGCCACTTGCCATGAGCCTGGTGTCGCTCATTCCCTGCGGCTGGAAGCTCTTAGCTCCGCCGTGTTCGAAGTAGTTGCTCTCCCCCTGCGGCTGGCTGTTGAAGCTGTCTCCCCCGTTGTAGTAGTAGTTGTTGTTGTCTCTGTTGTTGTTGGCGGTGGTGGAGTAGCTTCTGAACTCGGCTTCCTCTTCTGCCACTCCTTGTTGCTGGTTGTTGTAGTAATTGTTGTTGTTGTTGTTATTGTTGTTGTTGTCTGTGGTGAAGCTTCTTTCTTCAGTGAATGGGGTGGTGTTTTCCTCTACGTTTTCTGGCTGGGTGACGTAGGCCACCGGGTTGTAGTTCTTGGGGAGGTATTTATGGTCGGGTTGTTTGAACTCGGTGTTGTCGGGGGTGGTGGTGGTGGTGGTGGTGGCGACGGTGGAAGGAGGGTTTTGGCCGGTCTCATGGCCGTAGAGGCCGTAGCTGTTCTCGGTTTCTGGGAGGAAATTGGGATCCTGCTGTTCTTGCTGATTGCTGAGAGCTTCATTGTTGTTTGGGACAACAACGTTGTTGGTAGTGCTGGGGATTTTGTTGAAGAACTGGCTGTCTCTTGCATGAGTATGCAGTGAGGACAACAGGGTGAGGAGGAGGAAGAGGGAGAGTCTCGCGGCGGAGGAAGCCATTGCAGGCTGGAGAGAGAGAGAGAGAGACACAAGAGAGAGAAAGAGAGTGTAGTGTTGTATAGTGTAGTGATGTTGGAGTGGATTGTTTCTTCTTATAGAGGGCAGGGCAACCTTTACCTCTGAGAGTGGGAGGGAGTTTTATCAACTTATAAAAAATTTCAACTGATTAGGTGGAAAGAGGGGCACAAGTATAGGTGAAGATTAGGTCCCATATATCATAGCATTAACATTAAAAAAATAATATTTACTATATTTATTTCCACATTTTACTCTCTATTATAGGGTTAGGGAGTTAATTAATAAGTATATCAGCCTTTGTGTATAACTTTACTTTATGTATAAAACAAGCATACTCCAAAAACTCTTTCAGACATGTTCAATATTGCATAAAACAAGTGTAATCTTAATTTATATTACAATTTCGTATGAACTTATGCTAAGCTATTTAATGAAAACGACTAGTAACCTCTAAGATAAAATATTATGAGAACTGAAAAGTGATAATTAGTAACACAATTATTTTTGGATATATGCAGTCATTATCACAATGCACGAAATGTAGATGTAGATGTTGAATTTTGAATAGACAAAATTTATTAGTAATATATAGCAATTTAAGTAAATAAAAAAAAATGGAGAAGGCAACCAATATTTGCAAGTTGCATATTAAAGCCGGATGCCGCTACGAGCAATAAATAGAGTCACATTTTAGTTGGATACGTGCATAGGGCGTATAATCCAAAATCCAGAAAATAAAAAACAAATAAAATAAAAAAATTAGTGAAACGTGGGGGTGAAAATAAGGCATAGGAGGGGTGGAGTCCTACAATGAGTGCACTAAACCATGTGCACTTCCTCCCCAAATGTCTTAATTTCTTCCAATATTAAGCCTTTTACACCAATCTCTCTCTCTCTCTCTCTTCTTTTTTTTTTTTTTTTAACACTCAAATTTATGGGGGCCCTCCTCACACTCATTCACATCTTCCATGCCAATTTTACAAATTTGGGTCCCCCCCCCCCCCCCCCAAACTTTAATATCTCACTATTTTTTTCAAATTCTATTATATTCAAATTACATAAGGTAATATATTTGAAATATGCATCAATATCCATAACCATATATAGGTGTTAATAATATTGATTTATTGTATTGGTAGTAGCTGATACTACTGTGTCAGTGTGGAACCAAGGCATTACAATTTTGTTAGGCAGAAAATCAATTAATTTGACATCTGCTAATGAGTAGAGTTGGGTGCAAGAGTTGAAGGCAGCCCCCTCCCTCTTCCTAGACCTGCAACTCCTTTTTTATTTTCCGGGCTCAACTAATTAATGTTTTCAACCATGATTTTATCACTCTTTTATTGTTTTTATTTAATGTCTCTTAATTTTTGGGTTGCTCCGTGCTATAATGCAAACATTGGTGGGGGGAGGGATTGCAATTTTTTATTTTTATTTTTTGAAATTTTCCTTCATTATTTGTCTTGTATTTAATACTGTTTGGGTTTATATTTATTGAGCAAGGTGATTAATTGAGATTTAGTAGCTCAACCACTTCATGAATTAGGGCATTATTACTGACTCATAACTGTCAGTTAATGTTGTTTTCATGCTTTGAAGAACTGCATGTGGGCATCATTAATATATATTATTATTATTATTCATAATATGTAATAATTTCCCATTATGAAAACGTCAAAATTCGGGTTGTTTTTTTTCCTCCATTTGTAATGACTTTGGATAGCATCTTCAGCTTGAAGGGATGCACAAATGATGCCACCTTGTTTGGATCAATTATTTTCTGTTTAAATTGTTAATTATTTAAAATCCCACGATTCTTGATTTCTTTGTATTCTTTTTCTTCCCCCTCTCCTCCTATTCTCATCGTGACTTTAAAATATATGATGGCAATATATTATTTTAGTGGGATAATAATGAAATATCGGCTTTAAAAACTCTCATTATAAAAATCTTTATTGTTTATATATGAGTTGTTCACTAAATTCTACGAAAATTAATATAAAAAATGTAAATTAGGTTAAATATCTCGTATCTGACTGAAAACTTGGGAGTATACGATCATATAATAGTGAAAATCCCATCTACTTATAAGCTAGTTTTGTAGGGAGTAACGGAATCTTACATGGTATTAGAGCCGGCCAAGTTCGATTTGGGATCCGAATTATCCCGATGATGCGATTCCCTTAAAGCTCCATGCTGAGTGGGGTGTGTGTTAAATATCACACATCAGACTGAAAACCTAATAATATATTACTCCCTCTGTCCCGCCAGATTAGTCCATATTTCCATTTTCGTCTGTCCCACCAGATTAGTCCACTTTCCTAAAATGGAAAAAAACCTCCTCACATCAATAAAATATTAATTCCACTACACTCACAAACATTGGTTTCTGTGCCGAAACCAAACTGGACTAATCTAATGGGACGGAGGGAGTACTATATAATGGTAAAAATCTTATTTCCTTACAAGCTGATTTTGTTGGGAGAAATGAAATCTCCACAATTAGCTTGATTGTAAATAGAATAGATTAAATTAAATTTAATCTCACCCATATATTTTTAATGAAGCTTAAATCTATAACTTATTGAATACTCCCTCCGTCCCACCTCAATTGTTCCACTTTCATTTTTCGTCCGTCCCACCTCAATTGTCCCATTACTTAAAAAGGTCATTTTTCCACACTCAACAATAAAATATTAATTACACTCAACTTACTTTACACTCACACTCCTTGGTTATTGTGCCTGGTCAACCCGGGACAATTCAGCCGGGACGGAGGGAGTACTATTTAAAACTTTGAGACTATTTGTTCTTCTAGTTGGAGATAAGTAGAATTTTGGTGAGGGATTAGAAAATGGAGATGGTTAGTTAGTAATTAGTTAAACAAATGAGTAAATTACAATTAGGTTGCTGTGAGTGTTGACCAATCTAACCTTTTCCAAATTTGTCAAACACCTTTTTCCTTTGCATTCCTCAAATTTCTGGGGCCATGCGAAATTCTTTGCGCGATTAGCGGAAAGCACAACTCTTCCAGAATTTGCAAAAACAACACACCTAAAAACATTGTTTTTTATGTTCGAGGAGTTGATAATATATATATATGCTAAGTAACTTTTTTATTTAATTATTAATCATTTCATTTTAAACCACTTAATTAAGTTTGAATATTGAGATGCGGTAGTGCTTGACCCTTGTTAGGGGTAGAAAGTAGAAATATATAGTTAGGGTAGTCGTAGTCAAATATTAATTGGAATTTGTCTACACATTTCCAAGAGCATGTTCGTTGCTTGTCTGTTTTCAACTAAATCATAAAGAGTGCCCCCACTTTCAAACCCATCCTTGGGTTAGGAATGGACTATATTATCTATCCAAAAATGCAATTTTATTTAGAGAAATCTACTCTAAATATAGTTGTGGGTGGTAGAGTTGGTGAAATTGTAATCCTATGTTTTGAATTTGGATTATAAAAATATACATCCTTTTCACACGTAATATTTTTATTTTGTTAGTGCAGCTCATCGATGTGTATATAATTTGTAATGGAGTTGCTCAAACAAATCGTTTGTCTTAGAAGTTGAGGTTCCCCATGAGGCCTAGAAATAAAGTTTTTGTAAGGTTATTTGTTTGAGTAATGCTAAATATCCGGAAATTGAACCCAATTGAATTCACAATTGATGCATTATTTAAGTTGTAGGAGTATGTTTAAGACAATATAATATTCTAATAATTTGTTAATTTTTCGACTGTTGGAGTAGTCTCAATATAACTCGAGGAACTGATCGAGTTTGGATAGATATGGTGTATATCTTGTTTCCTTCTTTGGACAAGATTTATCCTTATCAGTATAGGATTTGGATAGGAATAAATCTAATTAAGATAGATTTAGATTTAGATATATCTTAACACATCTAGGTTATATATTTCTTATGTGTTTAGGAATATCTCCCTATAATACCCCTGCTCTCCACCAATTGTAATTGTCATACTTTGTATTTTCTTCACCATAATAATATCATCACCGAGGAGGCATGAAGAGTGGACGTAGAGCATAACTCGAACCACTATAAATTATTGTGTTCTTTATTTTCTATTAGTTATTTGTATATGCAACCGTTTCAAGTCACAACATCAACAAATATATTTACTTATACACCCTTTCTGATTTGGCCAAATTCTAACTAAAATAGAATTGTTCATTTTAGTTTTATATAATCTTATTCAAAGAAAAAGAGTGGGAAAGAAAAATGAGGAGTCCCACATGAAAAAGACACCTCCTTTTATTTTCTTTCATGCTAAGAAGGCGCCATGAATAAAATAGAGAATTGGTAGCATAACCTAGAAACTTGGAAATTATCCATGACAGCCCTTTTTTGTATTTTTTTTTATAAAAAAAACAAAGAAAAGATTTTGGACTATTGGAATAATTTTCATCATGTTTGTATTGGACAAGTTGAGATGGTGTTTGATGGTTCCTGAATCAAAGCAGCCAATTATAATTTATGAGGAGCAGATGTTGGTTGAATGTCACTTCTACTTAGAATTGACAAAATGATCACATTTGGTAATATGGACCAAATTATAATCTCTACAATTCTGGATTGGAAATGAATCCCTAACTTCTTCTATCCAAGTTATTATGATTTAATTTTAATTTTGTGGGCAGATTTAG
This sequence comes from Plectranthus barbatus, assembly GCA_026898455.1. NCBI lineage: Eukaryota > Viridiplantae > Streptophyta > Magnoliopsida > Lamiales > Lamiaceae > Plectranthus > Plectranthus barbatus. The sequence goes on along the minus strand of JAPKLW010000161.1, from coordinate 276,380 downwards.
ACATTCATTTATATGATATATTCCTGAATGATTTTTTAAACTAATTAATGATAAATTAGACTCCAATGACACAAAGTTGATGGGATTTATTAAACGACTCGTGAGCATTTAGAAAGCTACATACATATATACCCGAAACAATGTTGTTTTCGTTGTAATATAGAATAAGCATTTAAATATGAATCATAACAATAATAACAATTATTAATATGGTAGTATTTCAACGTTATCATATTTGAATAGTTATTTCAATTCTTTTTAATTACGATCACGTGTGGTTTCTTGAATGGTAATATATGTGGTGATGGATCCCGATCAGAGTTAACACAAAGTTATATGCAGTGACTTGACCCATATAAATTAACAACTTTTAATGTATAAATGTGGTGACCCTAATAACCAGTTCTTAGTTAATTTTTGAGGAGTCAGCAATTTTTGAGGAGTGAGCTGACAATTAAGAAAATTTCGTATTTTGAGCTGGTTATTAGGGTCAAGTCACATTTATACATTAAAAGTTGTTAATTGTTAGTTTTCAAAAAATCATAAATGAAAAGCAAGTAACATGAAAACATTAAATGACTCAAATATCCTATATTCTATCTTTTTTCTTTACCGAAGGAAATCATTGTTTTCGTTGTTGTCCACGGTGTTTGAAACCAGATTAAAGCTTTAAATCTTCACCAATGGGAGACTTCACACTCCGCGCGTTATGATTCGTCAACTGTTCTTCGATCGCAAAGTCTTTTAGTTAGTCGAGTTAGAACTCTTCGTGTGCTAGGCTCTTTATTCTGGTATCTTCAACTGCCTATGGTACTTGAATACAGATTGCGTCATCGAATCTTGTACTAGTTGGGATCTTCACGATCTCAACTATAGGGCATGAAGGTTTGAGTTCCCTTCAAGAACATCAAACTCTGGTTTGATCATCTGGATGGATCTGTAATGTCTCAAAGACTATACTTAAGGATCAATTAGACGATATTCAGTAGTTTATGCACTAGAAAGCACAGAGAGAGAGAGAGAGAGAGAGAGAGAGGTTACTTAGGTAAATGTTCTATAATGATTAGAATCTTTTCTTCTTGTTCATATGGGTATACATTGAATTAGGGGTGTAATCGAACCGAGTCGAGTCGAGTAATGTCGTGCTCAAGTTTGACTCGTTTAGTTTCGAGTCGAGTTTCGAGCTTTTTTATCGAATACTTTGATGTTCACGAATTTTATCGAGCTTTAATGGAGCCTAAACAAACTTTCTAAATTTAGAATATATTTTAAATGTTCATTATTATTTTGAAGAAAAAAGTTATTTATTCAAAAATTAATATCATATTCATGCTCAAATTCTTAAATTTTTCATTATTAGAAAGATTTATCATTATTGTTACTCTTAAATAATGAAAATATTATTTTTATAAAAGTAATTATTGTTGGGAAATCTGGCTAAGTTTCCCTTCTCCAGCTGATAGCTTAGATCTTAGATTTGGTGTTTAAGTGTTTTGGTGGATCAAATCCTAAGTCCAACCAGCGTCAGTTTGTCTCTAGAATAGCTCTAGTCTCAAATGTAAAGTCCTGTTTAGGTATTTTGAGTTGTAAGTCGCAGCTGATCAAGACTCATGCTGGCTACTGTTCACCAGCATGAGATGTGCTTACCAGTTGAGAGAAGTCTCACCAGCAAGCGACTGACAAAGACTCATGCTGACACTGTTCATCAGCATGGAGTTGAGCTATTGACTGGTTACTGTTCACCAGTTGGGAAGGTGTTCACCAGCAGGAGGCTGAGAGATCTTACCAGCAGAATATGTGTTCTGGCTGACACTATTCACCAGCGGTGAAGCCACCAGTCACGGGAGATTCCAAGAGATAACATCAGACAAATTGGTAGACCTTGATTGTGCTAAGGAAAGTCACCAGCAGAGACTGCCAGCACAAGATCACCAGTATGATCTACCAGTCGGAGGTTATCAGCAGAATTGAAGATTCGCTCTCCCGAAGACTTAGAGACAAAAAGAAGATTCGTCGAGGAATTAACTGACAGAGTATGACTTTAAGGAGGATACCTTAAAGTCTATCAGTTCAAGACACCAGTTCCGATTCCTCGTACTGACGAATAGAGTCGTTCTGACACAAAGAGATCTGTGTCAGATAAAGCGATCAAAGGTATGGCGCTTTCCGGAAATTCCTACCTGCCGCCTGCAGAAGGACATGCGAGGACAGAGACTTTTCCGGATGTGTCCAAACGGCTAGTATTTGAATCTGAATCTCACGTCTATAAATACGTGAGATCCAACAGCATTCAATACTCTTGCCCACTCTTAGCCACTCTTGACCTACCGAAAGCTCAAACGCATTCATATCAGCGTATAAGCAATCTTTCGAGGCTTTTCTTAAAGCTACTCCGTGTGTCAATCATTTGAACACGAGACTCCAAGCTTCTAGCTTGTGAGTTATTGATCTCATTTGGTGTTCTTTCTCATTCCGAGGAAGAACATAGCAGCTCTTGAGCCAGCCAGCTCCAGAGTTATTACGGGCAGTTTTGCCGCCAGCAAGAGTCAAGTTCTTGGGAGAACTCAACACCCAATCAGTCGGAGGAGGAGGTTGAAGTGACGTGCTCGCACTCCATCCATCTGACGAGAGTTGAAGAAGGACAAGGACCGGGAGTGGTTGATCCAGTGGACTGGTAGACAAGGCATCTACCAGCTGGAAATAGATCGTAGGATATCTTGTACCGGATTACTCTCTTTAGTGAATTTCCAGTGCTTCGACTGGAGAGTGGACGTAGATCAGTTGATCGAACCACTATAAAATATCCTTGTTATTTACTGCTTTCAGCATTTACTTACTGATTTAAAACCCAGCACCCAAGTGCTGGAGTATAACTGAAACCAGTTTATAACTGTGCAAACTTTTTCCCTAAATTGTCCAAGGAAATGAGTCCCAGCTCTCATTTCATCTTGCCAGCTTTTATTTTCTGCTGAAGCGAAATTGGGTCCCAGCTGCCACCTTCTAGCAGTGTTGAAGAAATGGATCCACTTCCATTTGCCAGCAGATAACTGGTGGTCATTCCTACGACTGGCGAAAATTGAGTCCAAACTCTCAATTTGGTTAAGGTCGCCAGTCTGATCATCAAGTGGTATCAGTTGTAACTGATGAGTTTGCCAGCAGGACGTGCTACCAGCAAGTGGTTGATTTCTCAAGTGGTCTCAGTTGATAACTGATGATGTATATCTACAAGGTGGTGCTGCTAACTAAAGAAATTATCATCAAGTGGAGAAATGGCTCTTCAATAAGTGGTATCAGTTGCTAACTGATGAGTTTGCCAGCAGAATGTATTATAAGCATGTGGTATCAGTTGCCAACTGATGAAGAGGCCAACCAGTTAGGGGGAAGTATGCGACTGGCGTATGCTGGTGATGCCCAGCCAAGCCAGCTGTCGCAGAAATGGCGGGATCGTTCGAATCCGATAGCGTATGCGGATCTCCGAATTTAATGCGGCATTTAATGCCACATTTAATGTGCACAGTGGCTGCGCAGTCCGACTTTTGGTTTCCACCAATCGCTGAGCGCCACGTCAGCTACACGGCGCGCCCCACGTCAGCACGACCGCGCACGTCGCACAGGGAAACGGGCCTGCTGATGACCGTCGATTCCCGCTTGCTGAGCGTTGATCCTGGTCGTCTGATCTTGCATGGACTCGAGTATAAATACTCGAGACTCTTCATCGGAAAAACCTTTACGTTTTTTCAAGTTTTTTCCAGCCCTAATCTATCTCATTCTCTCTCAAAATTCTTAAGTTTCCTGAGATTATGGCTTCATCTTCACGCCCCCCAACTGATAATCCCCCGGAAGACAACCCACCTTCCACATCTTCATCGTCTGGTGAGCCCAGACTACCAGTTGCCGAGCAGCACATGCCGACGTACACCGGCATTGTGAAGATTGAAGATATAGATTATACTCTTCCGTTCGCTCGACTGGTTCAGCTGAACAAGCCGGCGACCAGGGCTCAGCTCAGCTGACAAGGTCCCAGTCAGCTGTGTAACCAGCAGAGTGCAAGAAACGAACTTACGTATTTTCCGCTGCCAAAGTATACCCTGATATCCGGGACCAACAAGTGGTATCAGAGCGAGGTTGTCTCGGAGGAAGAAGAGGAGGATAAGGGGGAACAGGTGCCAGTCATGGCACAGCCGCTGACGGAGGAGGCAAGGGCCGAGCTGAAAAGAAAGATGGAGACTGAGTCTCTTTTTACTCAAATGGAGGAGGCGGAAGTGGATGCTTCTGGCAGTCGCCCTCAGCCAGTTCAGCAGGTGCCAGTCACCAAGAAGACCTCCCGGAAGAAGCCCAAGACTTCTCAGCATCAGCAGCCACATCAGGCACTGGTTCTTGGTCCAGCTCCAAGGAACATATTGGGACAGACCCAGGAGGAGCAGCTGGAGATTATGACCCGGAAGAGGAAGAGGGTCCAAACCAGAGCTCAGCTGGTGATGGAGCAGGCTAAGAAGGAGAGAAGTGCCTCCATTGTCAGGAGGAAGCAAGCCAAGGCAAGGCTGAAGGCCTTGGCAGCCCAGCGAAAATTAGAGGCTGAGCTGGCAGCCCGCGATGAAGCCTATGCCAAGGTGCAGGCTGAGCATGAAGCCAGGCGCCAGGAGGAGCTGGCTGAACAGCTGAGGCTGGCAAACAAGGGCAAAGGAAAGGCTGATGAAAGTCCAAGTGCCAGCCCACCAGCTTCCCCACCACCAGGCGAACTTTTACCAGAAGATACATATCAGCGCCTGCTGGTGATGGGAGTCGACGAGGACATCATGTCCATAGTCGAGCACTACCAGCCGGATGAGGAAGAGGCTGGGAGCCCGCTGGCTGCGCAAGGGGATGCCAGCGGAGGCGGAGTTGCCGAAGAAGGCCCGCTGGCAGTGCAAGGGGTTGCCAGCGGAGGAGTTGATGAGCGGGCGACCACCCCGGAAAAACTGGCGGAGGAGAAGGAGGAGAAGGAGGAGAAGGAGGCAGAGAAGGAAGAAGAGATGGATGTGGAGACTGGTGCAAGGACTTCTGGGAAGGCTCCCATTGTTATCTCTGATGATTCTGAAGACGAGGAGCCACCAGTTGTCCAGCACTCCACAATCCAGAGGATGGAGCCCAGGAACCTGTTCCCAGATTTTGCAAAGGAAGGGAAGGCTCAGCTCGGTCGTCAACAGTCCCAAGGAGCCTCAACTTCTGGACGACCAGCGACATCCTCACCAGCACAGCCTCGACGTGCTGATTCGCGACCACGACGTGACATAACCGTCAGCGTCCTCAATTACAACGTGGTCGACGCTGATGAATATGAGGAGATGGTCAATGGACCCCATCGGTGGGAGTTACGCGGAGAAGAGGCCTTCGACACCTCTCAAGTGCCTGACTACAGCATTCTCAACATCATTCCTCTCCGCGGGCTCCCCCACCAGTCGGTCTTAGCTTCACGCATCCAGGACTGGTGCCTGCCCCTAAGGCCGATGGAGTTCTACAACCGTACTCTGTATGAGTACGCAGAAAATATCACAGTGGAGGTCGAGGATGCCGTTGATTTCGACATGTTCAATGATTTCCGGTATCTGTGGTTTGTCAACCCGACCCTGTACTGTGAGCTGCGGCGATGGAGGATCTTTGACCGTGTGGAGCGGTATCTCACGGTGGAGAAGCGCTCAGTTCTGTACGCTAGGCTGGGGCTGCAATACTTGAGGAATGAAGAGGACTGGGCGAATGAATTCATGGATACATTAACTGACGAGCCAGAGCCCTTGTCCCTTAGGCGTGTCCGGCGGCGAGTGCAGAAGATTCTTGATTATCGCCTAAGGACTGGCAGTTCAGGACTCCCGCAGCCAAGGCGTGTCCGAGTGCCCTTTCTCCAGTTCCACCGCACCAGCCGGGGCTTTCAGGTGGTCTACGCTCTCCGAAGGATCCGGATACTGATTGCCCTCCCACCACTCCTCCTCTACTTTGCCCGTCTGTTCGATATGGCAGCCACTGAGTTGCAAATTGATCATGTGGTGGAGGAGGATCCCTCTCGCAGCAGATGGCTGGTCCCTGCAGTCGCTGGTGCTCCGAATGTTGTGGAGCTGGAGCCCGTTGACTGGGTGGAGGCGGACTTTGCAGAAGAACAAGTCCCGCCAGCATCAGCTGAGATGCTGGTGGAGGAATCAGCTGAAGAGTCAGCGTCAGCAGCAGCAGCAGCACCAGCAGCCGCTGCAGAGCAAGTTGTGGATGGGGCATCTGGCGCTGATATAGTGATGGCTGAAGCCTCATCTGTTGAGCCCCCCACTTCGATGGCCCTGTCAGCAGAGCCTCTCTCCGAGGTCCATCCGCCTGCGCAACTGGTTGCTCTCATTGATGCCAGGATGGACCAGCGCTTTTCTTCCTACCGAGCAGAGATGGCGCAACAAATGGAAGCTTTCACCTCTGGGGTGAACTCCTTTTTGGCGCGGATCCAAGAGGGGGAAAGGGCGCGAGCAGTCGCTGATGAGGAGAGGGCTCGGCTTGCTGCGGAAGAGCGTCGCATTGCTGCTGAGGAGCGCTTGAAGAGGGAACAAGATATGGCGGCTCTTACAGAGATCTTGAGGAATTTAGCAAATCGCAATCAATCACCTGGATCCTCATCTCAGCCATAAGTCTTGTACTCTTCATTTTTTGTGTAAGTAATTTTGTATCAGTTAGACTAGTCAGTTTTTAATCCTGTACTTGTAATTGTAACATCATTAATGGATTGATTACTGACGGGTTGACGACAATTTCTCATTGTCCAACTAATGTCAACTTTTTACTTACCAGCTGAACTTACACATTCAGTGTAATCAGCACCAGCACTCATTTTGATACTTTGTTGATTCTAACCTGGCTCAGAGTTTTACTTCAAAATTTAATCGAGCAATATCTCTCCCAGTTTGAGGGGGAAGATTTTTAGGTTAGAGCTGATGTGAGGAAGTAGTTTCATGGGTTTAGATCTGATAGGTTTATTTGTAAAAACCCAGAAATGCTTTGTAACTTTCCTCATCAGCTGAGTGCTCGCTGGTTAGGCTTTGATCGCACCAAAAAGGGGGAAATTGTTGGGAAATCTGGCTAAGTTTCCCTTCTCCAGCTGATAGCTTA
>JAPKLW010000161.1:251931-268864 GCA_026898455.1 Plectranthus barbatus | reverse complement strand
CCCAAGTGCTGGAGTATAACTGAAACCAGTTTATAACTGTGCAAACTCGACTCTAAAATTTTCTAAGTCCTGAGTCATCAGCTGACCAGCCAGTTGCCAGTCAGCTGAATACTCAGTTGCCAGTTGACTTACCAGCTGACAAGGTCCCAGTCAGCTGTGTAACCAGCAGAGTGCAAGAAACGAACTTACGTATTTTCCGCTGCCAAAGTATACCCTGATATCCGGGACCAACAATTATTTTATATTTCTTACCAATTTTAGCTAACGAGCTTGCTCACGAGTCGAATACTATGATGCTCAAGTTTGGTTCGTTTAATAAACGAGCTTTACTAAACGAACTCGAACGAGCTTTTATCGAGTCGAGATCCGAGTAGCTCACGAATAATTTGGTTCATTTACACCCCTACATTGAATTCATTTGAATTTTAGCTGTTGAGAAAGCTTGAAAAGATCATATTTTTGCAGGTGAAGGTTGATGTATGAAGATTTACAATCCTGCAATTTTGTTTTTTGGATGTGACGTCTTGAATGACTGAAGCATCAATTGACGAATAGGTCAACTGAATGTATCCTTGTTTGTCCATATTTTCTTAGCTTCCAGCTCCAGGACTATCAGTTGGTGCAATTCTCGTAGGTGGTTAGTTCTTTCTCTTATGACAATCAATTGTGACTCTCTTTTCATAACTGTCAGTTGCACTTAATCAGTTATGAATGAACAAAACTAATATTCTTCAATAGTTTTTCAAGTGTTTGGGTCTCGTCAAATCCTAAACTATTACGAATCTTAAAACCTACACTATAATTATATATCAATAATGTCAGCTCAACTGGTTACACCAAAGCATTGAAGCTTGGTGTAAAGGTTGAGGTGGGGAGATCGATCCCTCTCAGCAACAACCCGCCAGGAAGGACCTCTGGTGAACTGGAGATGGGTTGGAGTGTATTGGGCTGCAGACCTGACACAGCTCTGAGGGGAGTCACTGGCACGCAAGGTGTTTCAGGACCCGAGAGGAAGTGTTACACTTAATCAGCTATATACAATGAATTAATGATTGAATGGTTTTTAAAATATCTATCAGTATAGATAATTCCCAACATGCCGTCCCACGAATCACATCAACATACTGTAATCAAACTTTCATTTAATTGTACTTTTTGAAACAAAATTAATAATATAAATATGTATTTAATAATACACATAATTTGTAATATATATAAAAATTTATATTAATTTATAATATATTTACACTTTTACTTTATCTTAGTTATAAACTTATAATCTTGTGCTTTGTAGCAATTAAACTTAAGTTCATTAATTATCGAATTAATTATTTATTTAATTAAAATTTTATCTTATTCAAATATTTCTAAGTTCAATCTCATATCTATTGTACATAGATAGAACATTTAATCCATTCATGCTCCCAGTTCCAAACTTTTAATTAATTATTAAAAAAACTTAATGTATTAAATTCCTGGAATCTACTCTAAAGCTTTTTATCTTCATGAAATTCTCGATCTAGAACTTAATATTGAGGACTTTTATTAAAAATCTTCAAATTTTAAATCAAGAATTTATCTTTTAAATTGATAATTAAAATAAACTATTGTTCATGTTTTGGAATGATAATATTCTTTTACAACCAGTTGACTTGTGATAAATTTAGAGTTACCAAAGTTAAAAAATTAAAATTGCATTGAAAACTATGGAGATTACAATAATTCAAGAAACCACGGAAAATCAGTCATCTTGTAGAGAAATGGGAGCCCAAAACAAAAGTGATAACAAGAAGAGATTAGGAACAACGATCGGGATCAACGGATGGATGTCGGTCCCCAGCCTTTTCCTTTTCAATCTGGACCGCGCATATCTTCTCCTCTCCTCTTCGCCCCACTCGGCCTCCGTCACCCCCTTGGCCAAGACCAACGGCGGCGGCAACTGGTACGGGCATTTCGAGCGCCAAGAAGTCTCCGGCAGCCCGAATCTGCGAGCCCTTTTGATGAACTGAGACAAAGCCCAGGTAATGAGCGGCGGCGGAGTGGCGGGGTGGTGGCAGAGGAGCGGAGGGTAGTCCCAGTTGAGGTAGCAGGGGATTTGGGTGGCGATGAATAGCTGCGAGTGGAGCGGCGGTGAGTTGGTGGGGCTGGTTAGGATGTGAGTCAAGGCGTTGAGCCTTTGCTCCCAACTCGTTTTATCCATTCCTTACAAAATGATTCTTCTCGATTTTCATGTAATTTTTAATTAATATATTCCATATAAACTGTGGTCGAATACATAAATTCATTATTAAAAAGATACTATTAACTTGAATTCTATTAATAATATGTAAAATCCTAAAATTTTAGAAACTTATTCAATGCACACACTTCCCTATTCTCATCAGGTGGAGTGAGATTTTTATTTTTTGAGAATCGAAAACATGATTTGAAATATGGCAGAAGAAAGAGGGTTTCCATAGAAAAGGCGGTGCAAATGGAAAAAGTTGGGAGTGGTGAAATAGGAAATTAAAGATGGGTCTCTATCCCTCGCATGTAATATTGGTTGGGATTAGATGGGGGTAGGTGTCCGAAATCAATGAAACCATCAAACTTGTGATAAAAAGGTTTGAAGAGCCAGACTCTAAATAAAAGCAATGAAGCAAATGGCCCCCCACCTCGAACCCAGTCATAGGTTATTTTCAAGGCAATTAATATTGGTTGTTACGAGCAAAAAGCTAGGCCACATCCTCCAATTACACCATAAAGTTTCTACACAAGCAAAAGCTGAAGCAGGAAATGTCGAAAGTATAAAGCGATGAGTGGGACACTATTCATTGCTGTATGATGTGATTAAGATTATTACATTATAAGTTCATGAGAGAGAGAATGAATGCATTAGAAGGGACATTTGCATGGTTGAATCCCCCATGACTGGTTGGCATATTCTTCAATGGTTCGATCACTGCTGAATCTTCCAGAACCAGCAGTGCTAAGGATACTCTTGTAAGTCCATTTCTCTTGGTTCACGAACTCCCTATCAGCCATGGCCTGCAGTGACATTAATCTTGTTCCACTTAAAATCCATGCATTAATATCATATATTGATGAGAGTGATGAACATGTTTGTTGTATATGATACAAAACTGATTACCTGAGCTTCTAGATAACTTGAAAAATCAGCACCCAACAGATAATAATCTTTGTCGTCCTCCAGAGAATCGCACAGGGAACTGAAGTACTCCTTGAAACCAAAATAACCATCGCGAACCATTCTGCAAAACCAAGGAACTATATATATCAACCTCTTCATGTTTGATTGGAAGGACAAGATCAGGTGATAATTATCCAACCTTACAACTCGAATAAACTGAAGTGATGCTCTAGTTGCAGGTTTTTCTCGTAATTCTCGAACTTGTTGTGCTTTTGCACCAAACACAAACTGATAAGAGAACGAGAAAATGATTAGGTCCTTCTCTTATTATTCATGCAAGTAACAAATTTACTTTTGAAGATTACCAAAGTGATGCGCAAAAATTAGAACAAAAATCCCCAGGTATACCCCATCCTTGACTCCACTGTCTAATATACCTTTGACATATAATTCAAAGCTCCACTACTTAAGATATCAATACAATCTAGGCTTCGTAACACTATCAAAACTGCCTAACTATTATATTCCTGATATAATCTCATCTCATACCTCATCATTGTTATCATCTCAACCTAAGGCCAACTAATTGCTGGTTATCAACCGTTCTGTCCTTCCTAAAAAAAAAAGTTAGTGGTAGAACTAAATGGTACAACACTAAAGTCTACAGTTGACCAAGATACGGGAACAAGCACAACTCTAAATATCAGAAGAAGATTCTAAAACCTACCATTTATATCTTCCTCATCCCCTTGTCGTCAACCCCAAAAACAGATAATAGAATATGTTGGTTGCATTCAGACGTGGAAGTAATGCATGATGTTGCATATAAGTTACCGTCTTACCATGTTCTCTGCTCCTATTTCTTCAATAATTTCCACTGTGGAGCCATCTGCAGTGGCTAATAGCAAACAACCATTCATCAGAAATTTCATACTCCCAGTTCCCGATGCCTCATGCCCAGCAGTACTGACAAAAAGAATACATGATTGATACAAGAAAAGACTGTAATGGTTATAAGCTATTATTCATAGAAAATAGATTTTCTATTATTTATGCGAGGTCAACAGAAGTTAAAGATAACATATAAATCAGGGTATTTTACACCATGATTCTGCACTCCATGCCATGAATATTTATACACAGCTTCAAGAAACTACGTGGGTCTTCCCTATATAAGCACATAAAGCTCTGAAATTAGATTGTGGCACATCAATGATGAGTAGAAAATATTTTCCAATGCAAGAATAGAAGGAGAAATCATGCTAATAAAATGTGAAAGAGGTGCTGCAAACCTGATGTGCTGTGAAAGGTCACTGCCAGGGATAACAAGTTCAGCCACAGACACATTATAATCTGGGATGAAAACCTGAAATAGAAGAGCGAACTGAATACACATTCTCTAATTTCCCAAGTTAAACACTTTTACTAGCTTCTTCTGGCAAGTCATATATGAATAGAACATGAGGATGGCAAGCAGAAGATCTCCCATCCACTTAGAATGTAACATAGAATTTCATTCATTTCCATACCACTTTGAGGAGATCCCCAACATCAGCATCATTGTTAATTTTTTCAGCCACAGCATGACAGAGTTTGATAATCTTCTTGGCAACTTCATATCCAGGAGCTGCTTTGCCTCCTATGATGCAAACACGAGGAACAACCTTCCTTCTGTCATTCTTGTTCATATTCTTCAACCAAAAACAAATACTGAGATTAAAATGTGAAATGACAACTATTTTGGTGGTCCAGTGAAGAAAATTATTACTAAGGCAAGAAAATGGTCAATTAAATAAAGCATATGATCTACAAATAAGTGTCTGTACTGGCATGCTCCAAGAAACATTCATGCAAGACAAGGTCCAAGTAACACTGACGCAAGATAAAACTACATACGCTTCAAGACATTCTGCTTAAAAGCTAATAATTATGTGCAGAACAGTACAATTACATATTGGTAAAAAGAACAAACCCATTACTGCCTTTTTGTTTGCCATAATTCAAATTTTTTGGTTAAGGCCTTGAGCATCAAGAGTGAGATACCTTAATGCAGTCATATCGATACACGATACCCAATATATTCAGCAATTGCCGTTTGTACTCATGTATTCGCTTTATCTGGACGTCAAATAATGCATCTAGACTGACCTGAAGTCATTATACAGCCTCAATCAAAAGTGAAACAATTAGCAAAACAAAGAAATCTAATGTATCACAGACCACTACCTTAACCCCAGTCAATGTTTCGATGTACTCGGCAAGCCTCATCTTATTAATTTTCTTCACCTACAAAATAAACTTACAATTTACATAAGTTCATAAGTAAAATACCCACAAACTATTTAATCTCATGAAGAAGTATGTGCATAGAGCAATAAAAGGCAGTACCATTCTCCATTCTTGTTGTAGGACAGGATTCGAGGCATGCTCTCGTAAACCTGCTAAGAGGTCAACGTTACGAATCCATGCTTCTGTTCCGAGCCATTTTGAGATGAGGGAGCATAAACTAGGATTGCTCACCACTATCCACCTCCTCTGAAAATTAAGGACACCAGAAATGTAAAAACGCTGTGTAAGAGAGTTTCTTACACAGAACAATGGCTTAATTAAGAAATAAATAAAGCTAAGCTTTGGAATTCATTTGGAAGCAAGACTATAATCAGAATTTACAATTAGATAACAAGACAAAATTGAATTTGATCTGTTCTCCACCAGGTTTTATAATGTCTTGAATTCAGTGAAGTGAAAGGTAATCACAACAATCTAAAGGTAAATGATGAAGCATTCACAATCAGACCTTTGGAGGAACCATTAAAATTTGAGAAGAGATTCTTGCATCACATGAATTTTCGAAAAGATATAGAACTTTGAAAGCCTATAATCGTGCCATTTAACAGTATACCAGTTACCTGCGTTACTCCATTTGTCTTGTACTGAAACTTATGTGGCCAGAGGTCATAGAAATCCTACAAAGTAAAAAAGGATATCAAGATAAAATTGCAACAAAAAACACGGAGGAAAAATGAATTTTGATGGTGAAAATTGATAGATGTTCCCTTAATCTAAATGCTTAATGGTACTTCCTATACTAATGTTAAAATCTTCGAGATTTATTACAAATGGTCAGCATAGCAGAAATCTACACATCTTGAAACATGTTTGTTTTGCCCTCGATACCCTACTTCCAATTTTGATCGATACAAAGCAAAAGAGGATATCATAATGTATACATCTTGATTAGAACATTTCATATAAAACAGCAGAGTTACCAACAGTAGGATAGTTGTTTTTCTTTTCCCAACAGAAGATGTCATACTGTAAAATATCAGCATAAGTATATGAACATATAACCAATTATTCAGCACCCAATGTTCTGTATATGAAAGTTTCAACTGCATACAAACATCATACTGCATACATTTATGTTCACTCAATGGGCCATTTTTGTAGTGAAAGAAAAAAATAGTATGTGGGAAAATGATTCAGCCATCAACTATCCTCAACTTGGGAATTTATTTAATTCTATCTTATACTTTCAAATTTATGAAATTTTATCCTACACTATATTTAGGTTATGTAATTCCATTCCAACCTACTCAACACGGCTAATTTTTTTGCCACATCAGTCTTTAATTGCTATGTCAATCGTCCACATCAACTGTTAGGGCTAATGTGACACTAACTTTTATTGTTTGTAAATTTTAAAATTTGATATTTTAAATAAAAAACTTCCAAATTTTACTTTTTAAGATAATATTTTAATTTTAATTATTTATTTTTAATAATAATTATTATAAAATTAATTTTATATTCAATTGATTATTTGTATTCAGGGTTTATGATTATGTTAATTCAATTAAAAAAATTAAAATTTCTTTAAGTTTTTTTATTTAAAAAATATCAATTAAATAATTTTAAAAAATAAAAGTTAGTTCCATGTTAGTTCTAACAGCTGACGTGGATGATTGATATGACAATTAACGGTTAGCATGGCACTGATGGTGTTAGAGGATGAGGTGAAACGACATGACATAACAAATTATAGTGTTGAATATAATTACATAAATTTGAAACTGTAGCATAGAATTTCATTAACTTCCAAAGTTTGGGATTGATAACCTTAATTACCCGCTAGAAAATTATATGGTTTCTATTCTAGTCTTGTCCCATAAATTATAACTTTCTCCTCTCCTTTAACAACAATAAATGAATGACAATCAAACCATAAACTTGAATAACTAACCAACTTTAAGTTAGAGGAAATTCTGAACAAAACATCAGCATTCCATGCTAGATAAATGATAAGAGTAACCAATATTGATTCTGTCAGCATGGCAAAGGATCTGATCTAGCACAATACTACTCAAACTTTATATGAAACTCAAGAGGCAAATGAAAGAAAACTTGTTTCCGAGTGTCGGTAGCTTACCTTGAATACTCTTGTTTTAAGCAACTCAAAATGTACTCTGGATACTCCATTGACTGTATGACTGCAAATAATTGACAAGTTTGCCATCCGAATACTCTGTCAACCGAAATAGGATAAGCTGCTCAGTAGCTACATGAGGCACAGGTACAACCATTAAAATAGAATAAAAGGAAAAAGATAGATTGAGGTTTACATTCTGTTTCAAAAGCACATTAACAAACAGAGTCTGCTGCACCATTAGAGGGGAAAATAATGGCTCCAGAATCAATGTGATACCTCAATTTGTAAGACACATTGAAAACAAGCTGATCATATACAATAATTTTTTAGGTTGCCTTAGACATGCTACATTTGAATTCATTTTCTCAAAGACAATGATAAATCTTGTGGGGATTTTCAAAACATGTAAAAAGATTGTTATGTGAATCAAAGAATCTGCAAATTACACATAAAGCAGTATTATCTAGTTACAGGTTTACCTTCACGATCCCTTCCTCCACTATTGACATCCGCTCAATTCTACTGTAGTCCTGGCCAATCTTTCTTTTCAACTCTTCCATGAAATGATGATTGACGTCATACATAATCTAAAATCAAAGAATTATAAGTGTGCTTTTTAAATAATAAACAAATATGAATCTGCCACATCAGTATGTAATTCTACTTTCTTTTTATAATATTTCTCGGCACTCTATCTAAGAAGAAAATTGTTTTAATTTTCACCTTCCTTGTTGAAATGGAAAAAGTGAAATAGGATAGGAAACCTTAGAGCTTGAACACAGACAACCTAACAGAGAAGGGAGAATTTGAAACCAGTATTGCTGAAAACTCACCTGTAAATGACGTGGGAGAAGACTTCCCAGTAGATCAACAGGGATTTTCTCAAGACCTTCAGTGTTTACTGTGTGACTTGTAAATGAAAACATTTGGCATACAATCCCCCACGCTCGATTCCAGTCTAAAAGTTCTTCATCAATAAGCACTCTCATGACCTCTATTATTGCAAGTGACGGGTGAGTATCATTTATCTGAAAAGCAACCTGCAAAAACAATTTTAGGAATCTTATCCTAAGCCTCTAGCAGTTAACTCAAATGAATAACAAAGTAGCTGAACTAGGAGCACTAGTTCTTTACTTAATTACTAATAAACTTCCTTGAAGAGCTCAAGCTTGCCTGCAGGATTACAGCTCTAACTACCATTTAATGTAGCTAGAACTAGACCCAAATTACTCTAATAGATTAGGAATGAATATACCTGATCATGTGCAACACGGAATGAAATAGTCATCATTGTTGAATTTAAAAATATTAACCTTATTTGGTAATTCATCCAAGTTATCATGAGAATCTTTAAATCTCCTGATGATGTCCTGTACGGATGCCGAAACAAAGAAGAATTGTTGCTTCAGTCGCAATTCCTTCCCCTGAAATAGATTAGGACCATTTACTAAATGACAAATGCAATAGCTCTAAATATAATGAAGAAAATTATATATACGAGTGTGGTGATCAAGTATTAACAGTCTATGATGATACATGACCCAGATCACTACTAATAAGTGACAACAGCTCTGAAAATTCAAAATAATGTCAGGCAACTTTAATATTTTCAACAATTTACAAGAAAGTTTTCTTCTATATACAAAGAAGAGCACAGAATGCACATCGGCATTAGACCTGATAAGAACGATCATCAGGGTATAGGACATTGCTTATGGTTTCCGCCTTTTGTCTGTCCACAATAGCATTTATGTAGTCCCCTGTGTTATAAGACTCCTGGAAATCAAGACCAAATAGACGGTAATCAAAGATCAAACTGTTAAGGCTTGTTCCAGAAAAAATAAATTGATAAATAAAATAGTTGAGACATTAACTAAAAGAGGATAAATGTTAAACTTCAGCGTAATATTGCAAATACAAATTTATTCAGATAAGTGGAAAAATCAACTAAATGTAAAGTAGTTTGTTTCTCCAAAAAGAATCATCCATCAGTCATGATTTGCCAATGACTTGGCAGGAATATATCACAATATTGTATGTATATTTCTCGCCACCTCCATAGCCGAAGAAAAATGACTCTCAGCATCAACCAAAAGATTAATTTAATTTTTCAGATTTTCATCAGCATGTATGAAACAATTATGAGTAGAACAAAGTCAAGTTTACCAGGTCATATTGTCCACTTGGTTTAGCAGCCCATAGTCGAAGGTTAATGGCATTCCTGGTTCCATAACCAGGTATTGGGTTGTCATAAGCAACAGCTTCAACCTATTATTAAAGAAGATATTAAAAGTGCCAGTATAGGTTCTAATCATCACCATGTTAAAAATACTCACAGTTTCTCCAGGTGTCCAGACTTTGTATTTTACTCCATTGGAAGTTTTATCTTCAACCGTCCCATAAAACTTGTGCATTTAGCAAAAGTTCAGAAGTTCAAAGATAAGGTGAACTGGCAAAATCTTGGGATAGAATTAAATGATGACAGAGGCAAGCTTTCACCTTCACAGAATACGATACTTGTACCCTCTCTATTTCCCAAGGGTTTCCAAAATTCAGCCAATAATCTGGTTGTTCGTGTTGATACCCATCTACAATAATTTGACGGAATAGACCGTACTGATAGCGCAACCCATAGCTGCACAAAACTGATGCTATTAGTATTAATCTGCACGAGTCAAACTATTTATTTTCCTTCTGCAAAGTGAGTTTTCTGTCATACACATAAATAGGACAATATACGGAACTAGCAAGTTTGAATTATGTGCATTGGTGAGTGTGAAACACAAGATTTAAACAAAAATATATCAAAATCTCACACTGAAGTTAAATTCATATCCCTACTACTGGAATGAGATCTATATAGAGCCTTGAAGGGATAATCAAGATTTTATGAATGTTCTGAAAGTACTCAAATTTTATGTACATTTAAAAGGTCTTACCCCCAAACTGGATAATCCAGTGTTGCTAAAGAATCCATTTGGCAGGCTGAAAGTCGAGCTAAGCCACCATTGCCGAGTGCTGCATCGCCTTCCTGGAAACATAGCAATGAATGATGCATCTCTTCATCAATATAAGAAACTAACACGAGTATTATGGACGTAACTAACTTTTTGGACTGCTTGTTAAGTGTTGTATAGCCAAATAAATACTTTGGTGGTTCAACAGAAGTTAAATTCAATTGACTAGAATATCCTGGACGAGGCTGACGAAATTTAACATATAAGAAGTTAAAACCTTGTATAGTTCATTCTTAAGAACTCATCCTATTCAAGAATGAGTTTTCAATTCAGTCCAAGATCCTCGATAAAAAGATAAGCAAATTCCATTTTACTCCTTTTTTCTTTGAGAATCCATTTTACTCTTTTTCAAATCCGATATCTAACGATGGTAAAAGAAAACACAAAACACATGTGTGAAGTTTTCCAAACCTGCTCTGCTAAAACTTCAAATTCAAATCCAAGTTGCCTTAAAGCCTCCGCATATTCATCTCGAATACCAAGGTTGATGACACTGTTGGACAGTGAACGGCCTTAAGGAGAAAAAAAGTTAGTTATCAAGAACTACAAAGCTGTCAAGTTAAGGGCACTGCTAAAAGAAAAGGATAAATCAAGCGAATTATACTTTTGGAAAAAGAATGTAATCGGGGCTGGCGTAGTACCCATAAGAAACTCGAGCGAAAGAAAATATAGGCGCTTTGGATCTTGCTTCTTGAAATGTTGGTGAGTGTCATGCCACCGCTCAATAAGACGATCTCTTACACTATGAGATAATGCCTGCATAGCAATCAACCACAAACATCAATAACAGCAAATTCCATGGGTTTGGGAAAGAAACACAAGAGTCATACCTGAAATGCTTCAAAATCATCAAAACTGAACCTGGACCTTGCTACAGTGTACTCCACATGATCTAGAATATCCTTCTGCAAACTCATTGGGTCGTTCTTCAGAAACCCATCCATCAACCCAAACATCTGCTCTGCCCTGGCTCTCCTTTCTCCCAAAGACTCAAGCCCCGGTACTGATTTTTTAACCACCACGCCTCTCCCACTGGGCTGCATGGGTACACCAACAGAAGCACCTCCACCATCGATTGCTTCCAATAATGCCTTTCTAATCCTCTCAAGATTTTCAGCATTCTCAATCTTCTTACCATCAGAACTAGTAACGTGGAAGCTCTTGATGAAGAAATCCCCTTCAAACTCTACTGTGGCTCTCTCTATAGTGAGACCAAGCACTTTAAAAACTCGCGTGATAACCTGTAGAAGCCCGATTCTATTCCTCGCTTGGATTATAAACAGCGTAGAGTCTGTCTCGTCATCGTTGACGAACGTAACGGTAGAAGAAACTTCGTCGGCGATATCAGTACCTCCAGTTGCAGTTGATGCTTGTAGACGCTTGAGGATTAAATTGAGCGACTTGGATCCGTGTTTGAAGTGCTTGTGGTCAGAATTAAACAAAATTGAACGGGAACGGTTGGGATTTGGAGTTGATCGGACGTATGCCTCAGCAGATGGCAATCCGACGGCGAGAAGCGGAAGTGTAGTTGCGGTCATTGTGTGGCGGCGGAGGGAGAAATCAAGAAGCAAATATCATCGGAATGATTTCAAAGCCGGGAATTGCATGGAGGAAAGAGCATGATTTGTGTGGGAGAGAGAGCCTTTTAGCAGAAAGTGGAGTGATTTCGAGGGAAAGGTATAGTGCTAACTACTTAAAAAAGGGCAATAACTTTTTCATCGAAAGGAGGGAGATTGCTAAATTCTAACCGTCATCACTTATTTTATATAACGGTAATAATTTATATAGGTAAATTATTATCGTAAACAGGCTACTAATTTACTAAAATATGATTAATGATTAATATTTCAGCACAACATATGTATTATGTTTTTTTTTTGGATCATAAGAGTAAATTCCCCTCAACTATTCTAGTAATAGAAGTAGACTACATTCATCGTCACTATTTGAGTAAATTAAGCTCTTAACTTTGAAATTTAATTTAATTAGCTTTTAAAATTACTATTAGTTTTCTTTTATATTTCTATTGTACACCCTAATTGTGTTTAAATATTTTATGGATATAGGTTTAAATTTACTTATTATTAAATTATATATTTTAATTAAACTATTTTGAGTTTATGGATTGTATAAATTTTAAATACTTTATTTAATTTTATATAAATAAAAAAACACTAGTACTTATAGACAGTATCACAATATCCATATTATATATAGTATTTTATATATCATCACGTGTGTATATCATAAATATCTATATTACCTTAATTCTTCAATGTTACGAAAAATGATATCATGCTTAAATAGTTTGCTGAAATAAAAATTATTACTTTATTTTGTAAGGGAAAACTATTTATTAACGGCGAAACGTTATTTAAAAAAAATTAGAACAAAAATCCTAATTTAGGATATTTGGAGATCTATCCCTAATATATATTTGATATATAATCAAAAGCTCCACTAGTAAATGTATCAATATAATATAAGATTCCGTAATATTATATGTAAAAACTATATCATATACTAGTCATAGTATGATCACAAACTAAGGCCAACTAAGTGATAGTTTACAACCGTTCTATCATGTCCTTGATAAAGCAATGTTAGTGGTAGAACTATAACTATTGGTCATAAGCTGGAGTAAGATTCGGGACAATGTATATTTAAATAATGTAACTGTATTTATTAGAAGATTTTAAAACCTATCATCTATAGATGTAAGCTATTATACACAGAATAGAGAATTTTTATTTGACGTCAAACAAAAATTAAACATATAAATCAGAGTATTTTGCCAAGCAATTTTATGCATAGCCTCAAGAAACAACCACTAAGGGCCTTCCCTATCTATAATAAGCACATGAAGCTCTGAAATTAGTGATGCGAACAAAATATTTTCCAATGCAAAGAATGGAAGGTGAAATCCAGCAAACCTCATGTACTGTGAAAGTTCACTGCCTAGTTCATCCACAGGCACATTATAATCTGGGAAGAAACCCTGAAATAGAAGAGCCACATTCAATGGACTATGTATTTCTAAAGCAAGGAAATGCAGCCAAAAAAATGTCAAGAATAAAGACTAGTGCTTTCCATGCTGTTTGTACAATTACCTCAGGATCCAAGTATGCACGAATACATGATACATGTATAAGCTAAACAAATACCTGAATAGTATAATACGATCCCCTTCAACTTAATTTCCCAAGTTAAACAATTCACTAGCTTCTTCTGGAAATTCATAGATGAAGAATCAAACATGAGGGTGACATGCAGAAGAGCTCCCAGCCAGTTAGAGAACTTCATTCATATGCAGGAGCTGCTTTCCCTCCAATGATGTAATTATTGTTCATATTCTTCAACAAGAACAAATATTGAGATTAAAATGTGAAATGCCAACTATTTTGGTGGTCCAGCCAAGAATATTACTATCTTGGCCCATTTGGTCTACCACATTCTAACCCCTAACTGGGTGTTCTCTCTTCCAAGTTAATGACACCATACTCAGCAATTGTCGTTTGACTCCATGTATTCCCATATCTGGATGTCAAATAACGCATCTAACTGAACTGAAGTCAAATATAGCCTCAATAGATATTGAAAGGGTTCATTCAAAAGTGAAATAATTAGCAGAACAAAGAAATCTGTTACAAAACAAGCTTACAATAAATACACCAGTCATAAGTAAAACAGCCACCACCTATTTATTCTCATGGAGTATGTGTATAAACTACAAAGCAGTAAATGGCAGTACAATTCTCCATTCTTGTTGTAGGACAGGATTCGAGGCATGCTCTCGTAAATTTTCCAAGAGGTCAACCTTACGAATCCATGCTTCTGTCCCGAGCTACTATCCACCTCTTCTGAAAATTAAGCACACCAGAAATTTAATAAAGCCGCACAAGAGAATTTCTTACACAGAAAGATGGCTCCAAAAAGAATAAATAAAAAACTAAGTTTCGGAATTCAAATGGTTTGTGAACTTCATTTGGAAGAAAAAGTATGGTCAGAATTCACAATCAGATCATGATAATAAGGCAAAAGAATTTGGTCTATTCTTCATCAAGTTTTTTAATGTAGTCACAACAATCTAAAGGTAAATGAGGAAGCATTTACAGTCAGGACCTTTAAAGGAACCATAAAATTTGAAAAGAGATTCTTGTATCACATGAATTCCTAGAATGATATAGAAGTTCGAAAGCCTATACTTGAGTCATTTAAAAGTATACCTGTTACCTGTGTTAGATCTATATTGTACTGAAACTTCTGTGGCTAAAGGTCATAGAAATCCTATAAAATAGAAAAGGATATCAAGATAAAATTGTTAGAAAACACGGAGGGAAAACTAAATTTGAAGGTGAAAATTGATAGATGTCCACCTTATTCTAGATGCTGAATGGTACTTCCTATATAGTATATTCAGTCTTCAGCATAGCAGAAAATCTACACGTCTCAAAACTTGCTTGCTTGCCGTCGATACCCTACTTTCATATCTGATCGATACAAAGCACAAAAAGATATCAGATTGTATATGTTAATTTGAACATTTCATATAGCCTAACACAGTTAAGAAGAATACCAACAACACCAACAGTAGGAGAATTAGTTATTTTCCCTACAAAAGATTTTGTACCAAAGTATTCAGCAGCCACTGCTCTGTATGTATATCAAAGTTTCAACAGTATTCAGAAAATGATATAAAAACTATATCATATATTCTAGATTTGATCTTATCTCATGTAACTAACACTAGTAATAGTATGATCTCAAACTAAGGCCAACTAAGTGATAGTTCTCAACCGTTCATCATGTCCTTCATAAAGTAATGTTAGTAGTAGAACTATATGTTAAAACTAATTGATCATAAGCTCGAGTAATATTACGGACAATAGAACACATCTTCCTTATTTAAATAATGTAACTCTATCTATTAGAATATTTAAAACCTATCATTTATATTTCCCGCATCCGGCTGATTGACAACCCCAAAAGAGATGATGAACTATGTGGGTTGCATTTAAACATGGAAGTAATGCATGATGTTTCATGTAAGTTATCATCTTACCATGCTATCTGCTCCTGTTTATCTTCAATGACTTCGACTGTGGAGCCATCTGCAGTGGCTGGTTGACAACCCCAAAAGATATGATGAAATATGTGGGTTGTATTTAAACATAGAAGTAATACATGATGTTTCATGTAAGTTATCATCTTACCATGTTAGCTGCTCCTGCTTATCTTCAATGACTTCGACTGTGGAGCCATCTGCAGTGGCTAATGCAAGATTTCAGCTCAATGCAAGAAAATAGACTGTCAAGGTTACAGATGTAGGCAATATTTTATACACAGAATAGAGATTTTTTATGTGAAGTCAAACAGAAATTAAACATATAAATCAGAGTACTTTGCACCGTGATCCTGCAGTCAATGCCAGTCAATTTTATGCATAGCCTCAAGAAACCACTAAGGGCCTTCCCTATATAAGCACATGAAGCTCTGAAATTAGTTTATGACTCATCAGTGACGCGAACAAAATATTTTCCAACGCAAGAATAGAAGGTGAAATCCAGAAAACCTGATGTACTATGTATTTCTAAAGCAAGGAAATGTAGCCAAAAAATGTCAAGAATAAAAAGTAATTTTTTCCATGCTCATCATCTGTTATACAATTACCTCAGGATCCAAGTGTGCACGAATACATGATACATGTATAAGCTAAAGAAATACCTCAATAGTATAATGTATTTTGAAATAATTTCCCCTTGCATAATACGATCCCCTTGAGCTATTTTCCCAAGTCAAACAATTCACTAGCTTCTTCTGGAAACTCATAGATGATTCAAACAGGAGGGTGGCATGCAGAAGAGCTCCCAGCCGGTTAGAATGTAACAAAGAACTTCATTCATTTCCAACCACTTTGAGGAGATCCCTGTTACCTTTTGGGTGAATGAATAATTTTAGTGTAGAAAGGGCCACTACATATGTAATAGATGGGCCAAGAGAGAATAGATAAATATGGGCTTTAACACCCCCCTTCAAACTCAAGGCGGATTCAAAGCATTGAGTTTGAGTAAATGAAGTTGATGTCGATCTCGAGTCTGGGCCTTGGTGAAGAAATCCGCAACTTGTAGTTCAGAGGGCACATACTGAAGATCAATAGTGTTCTGATGACAATGTGATCGAGTAAAAGAAGCATCAACACCAATATGTTTAGTAAGCTCATGCTTCACCGGATTATTGGCAATTTGTATGGCTCCAGTGTTATCACAAAAAAGAGGTGTTGGTGTAGAACATGAAATACCAAAATCAGCCAACAACCATCGAAGCCATACAATCTCTGAAGTTGTGGTGGCAAGTGCT
>JAPKLW010000161.1:227345-241931 GCA_026898455.1 Plectranthus barbatus | reverse complement strand
CCTTTGCCTTCGAGTAGGTCTGTTGGATGGTGTCCCAGATCTCCTTAGCTGTGGATAGAAACATGCATGTGTCGCTGATTTCTGGATTCATGGAGTTCCATAACCATGCCATTATTGTTGAAGTTCAGTCGTGTTGAAAATGAAGAAGCACAAGATGTGTTGAAAGCAGGTGATGAAGATAGACGAAGGGATGCAATTTTACATGATGCATGAATTACATGGCATCCCAGCTGGCTTCTTTTTTGCTTTAATTTCTTTTCTTGTTTTGTCGTTTCTAGTTTGTTAGTAGAGGACACGTGTAGGTCTTGGATTGTTTGTGTTTTGCTTTATGTATTTCTTTGTACAGCACTTTTGGTGAGAGAGAATACACAGAAAATTGTTTCCCAAGCCTCTTTCCTCTGCATCATCTTCCTTATTTTTGGTTTTCTTCAATTATCATGGAGTCTTCTTCATCCCAAGACTCAAACTTTGGATCATCTCTTGCTGGTCCAATCTCCAATAGGTGCTTTATTTTCCCTTTTCCTTTCAATATGGTACGAACCAATTGAGACCATTTGAGATAATTGCAGCCATTGAGTTTGTATGCTGACTGAACGACTTGCAATTCGCCTGGTGCTGCTGTCTGAGATTGATTTGCAGTACTTGCATTCGCAGCCATTGACATTTTTGGCAAATTATAGATTCAGAACAAAGAGAAAAATAACATAACTATAGCTGGGGTGAAAATATAAAAGAGGCAATTAAGGCCCAAAATATATATATATTTTTTTCTTCAGGAATCCTACCTTGATGACTTTGATACCATGTTAGAATAAGAGAGAAACTATTTTCTTGTATTTCCTTTGAATAATACAGCTCTACTTATGTATGCTATATACAATAATTACATCCCATGATTTAAGGGATCTAAATCAATGAGAATCTATCCTATTAAAAGTGCAAATTAGGAAAATAATTACAGAATATTCTATTTCCTAAAATAAACAAAATAGATATTTTCCACACATAATATTAAAATTTAATATAAATTTACTATTTAATAATTATTATTGAATAGTTTAAATGTATTATTTCATAATACTTATAATTAAAAATAAGTTATGTTATTTTATTATTTTTATTTAGGATTATTTTAATTCTATTAAAAATTTTGCTTACAAAAATATAATTTTAAAATTTTTTATTTAAAAATATCAATTCTAAGAATAAGAAAATAAAACTTAGTGCATATCAGCTGTTAGGGCTAACGTGGAAGGTTGTTATGTCAATTAACTGCTGACATGACATATAATTGATGGTGTTAGTAGATCATGATGAAATTAATAACATAACAGAATATAGTGTAGAATATAATTTCATAAATTTCAAAGTTTAGAATAGAATTAGATTAAGTTTCAAAGTTTGGAATAGATAACCATAATTATGTGCCATAAAATTATATGGTCTAGAGTCTTTTCCTATAGTTTATAACTTTTTCCTCTTCTTTTAACAACAACGATTTTATGATGATCAACCATAAACTTGAATAATTAACGAACTTTAAATTAGATGAGATTTTGAACAAAACATCCGGTATTCCATGTTATAGATAGATAAATATGATAACACTAACCTGTATCGATTATGCAAACATGGCAAAGGCTTCTGATCAAGCAAAATATTACTCAAAGTTTATATGAAACTCAGGAAAATCAAAGAAAACTGTAATCCATGTGTCAGCAAATAATGATAACACTTACCTTGAATACTCTTGTTTTAAGCAACTCAAAATCCATTTGACTGTATGGCAGCAAATAATTGGTAAGTTGGCCCATCCAAATGCTCTGTCAACCAAAATAGCAGAGATAAACTGTTTAGTAGCCGCACGAGGCGCAGGTCAAATGTTAAAGATAGAATAAGGTTTACATTCTGTTCCAAAGCACATTAACAAACACAGTCTGAAGCTCCGCTGAAGTGAAAAATAATGGCTCCAGAATCAATGTGATACCTCAATGAGTAAGACACTGAAAACAAACACATCATCTACATTTATTTTTTAAGTTTCCTTAGACATGCTATATTTGATAATTCATTTCTCAAACACAATGATGAATCTTTTGGGGATTTTTAAAACATGTAAAAATATTGTTATGCAAATCAAAGAACCTGCAAATTACACATGAAGCAGTATTATCTTGTTTTTTCTTGTTTACCTTCATGATTGCTTACTTCACTGTTGACATCCGCTCAATTCCACAGCAGTCACTCTTCCATGAAATGATGAATAATGTTATACATAATCTGAAAACAAAGAAGTATTAGTGTGCTTTAAAAAAAATGATGGATCTGCCCCCATCAGTATGTGATCCTACTTTCTTTTATCTGAAAAGCAAGCCGCATAACAATTTTAAAAAAAATCTTATCCTTTGCCTCCAGCAGATAACTCAAAATTAAACACTAGATTATTAGTTAATTGCTAATAAGCATGCATCAAATCTCAAACTTGTCTGGCTCTAACTACCATTCAATGTAGCAAGAACTTGACACAAATTACTCTGATAGATTGGGAACTTATATACCTGATTAACAATTGTAGTATTAACCTTATTTGGTAATTCATCAAAGTTATCACGAACATCTTTAAATCTCCTGATGATGTCCTGTACCGTTGCTAAAACAAAGAAGAATTGTTGCTTTCATCGCAATTCCTCTCCTGAAATAGGTTAGAACCTTTTACTAAGTGACAAATGCAACAGCTCTAAATATATATATATATATATATATATATATGAGTATGAGTCAGGTGTATGATTGTGAGTCCAATGGTCTCATCAAGTATTTAAGTGCTCTGATGCTATGTGATCCAGACCATTACTAAGTGACAACAGCTCTACAAGTTCAACAACATTTAAGGCCAATATATTTTAAACAAGTTACAAAAAGATTGTCTTTTGAATAGTAATAAGAGCACCGAAATAAGGAATAAGAACGATCATCAGGGTATACTGGTCCCCAATGTTATAAGAATTCTGGAATTTAAGTCCAAATAGCATGTTATCAAATATCAAACTGTTAAGGCTCGCTCTAAAAAAATTGTGAAGAGACAGGAGGATAAATGTTAAACTTTAGAAATAATATGCAAAAACAAACTTATTCCGAAAAGTGAAAAAATCAACTTAAAATCAGTCTTCAAGTGAGGTAGTTTGGTTCTCCAATAAGAATCACCTGTCATGATTTGCCAATTACCTGGCAGGAATATATCATAATATTGTATGTATATTTCTTGCCACCTCCATTGCTGGAGTAAAACAACTCTCTGCATCAACCAAAAGATTCATTTGGTTTTTCAGATTGTCAGTCAGCATATATAAAGAAAGCATGGATAGAACAAAGTTAAGTTTACCGGGTAATATTGTCCATAGATGATGAAGGTTGATGGCGTTCCTAGTTCCATAACCAGCTTTTTGGGTTGTCAAAAGCAACAGCTTCAACCTATTATTAAAGAAGATACTTAAAGTGCCAGTAACTGTAGATTCTAATCACCACAATGTTAAAAATACTGACAGGTTCTCCAGGCTTCCAAGACTTTGTATTTACGCCATTTGAATTTCTAAACTGGGTTAAAGTTTACAAGTCTAAATATTAGGTGAACTGGTAAAATCTTGGCATAGAATTAAATGATGTCTGAGACAAGCTTTTCACCTTCACAGAATACGATACTTGTACCCTCTCTATTTCCTCCCTAGGGTTTCCAAAAAATCCAGCCAATAATCATTTGATACCCATCTAAATAATTTGACAGAATAGTAGACCATACTGATAGCACTACTCATACCTGCACAAAAATAGATGGTAATAGTATTAATATACACCGAGTTAAACTATCTATTTTCCTTCAGCAAAGTGAATTCTCTGTAGACACATAAATAGGTAAAATATAAGAAACTAGCCAGTTTAATTTTTATTTATGTTCTCATCCGGAGCAATAAATAGTAGTACACATCTAGTGTGCATATATGATAGCAGAACACAAGAAGTAACACAAAAATAAACCAAAAATCTCATACTGAAATTAAATTCATAGTCCTACTACAGACATGAGAAATATAGAGCTTCAAGGATTGCAAAGCACAAAATATGTAGGGATATTCAAGATTTTATTTATGTTCTGAAAGTACTCAAATTTAATGAATGTCTAAAAATCTTATATCCCCAAACTGGATAATCCAGTGTTGCAAAATAATCCATTTGGCATGCTGAGAGTCGAGCTAAGCCACCATGACCATGTGCTGCATCTCCTTCCTGAAAATGAGTTGCAGATAACAAAACAATGATTGATGCATATCTTCATCATTATAAGAAACTAACATGTCTATTATGGACATAATAGACATGTCTGATGTTGCATATCACCCAATAAATACTTTGGTGGTTCAACGCATTGAAATAAATTTAATTATCTCCAGAATCAAGGACCCTGAAAAAAGGAATGGTACAGTGCAATTCAGAGAACATCACTCATTGCCCCCAAATCTACCTTGGCTTAGGTGTTGTGGTCTGCACCAGCAAGGTCCATCTTATTTTATTGGAATAAAAAATTAAAATTGACTAGCAAATCTAGGATGAAGCTGATGATATTAATCACATAGGAATTTAAAACCTTGTAGTTCATTCTTTAAAACTTATCCTATTCAAGAAGAAATCTTCAGTTAGCCCATTTTACTCTTTTTCAATCTGATATGGAACAACGATAAAAGATAACAAAAAAGACAGCTGTGAAGTTTTCCAAACCTCAAATCCAAGTTGCTTTAAAGCCTCTGCATACTCATCTCGAATGCCAAGGTTGATGACATTGTTAGACAGTGAACAGCCAAAAGGAGAAAATAAGTTATTTATCAAGAACTACAAAGCTGTCAAGATAAGGGCACTACTCAAAGAAAATGATAGATTAAGCGACTTATACTTTTGGAAAATGTATATAATCCGGGCTGGCGTAGTACCCATAAGAAATTGGAGGGAAAGAAAATATAGGTGCTTTGGATCTTGCTTCTTGAAATGTTCAATAAGACGATCTCTTACACTATGAGACAATGCCTGCATAACAAACAACTACAAACATCAATAACACTTTCCATATGTTTGAGAAAGATCCCCACTTTGAGGAGATCCCCAACATCAGCATCATTGTTGAGTTTGATAATCTTCTTGGCAACTTCATATCCAGGAGCTGCTTTGCCTCCTTCTGTCATTTTTGTTCATATTCTTCAACAAGAACAAATATTGAGATTAAAATGTGAAATGACAACTATTTCGGTGGTCCAGCCAAGAATATTATTATCAAGGCAATGCTGTATTACCAGTCAAGAACATGGACAAATAAAAAAAGCCCTTAGCTACAATCAAGAAAATAATATCAGATAAATATCTTTGAAAGGATCTACAGTGAAGTTCTTATTGATCTTTCAGGGGAGCAGCTCATTCAGATTATGTTAAGATGTTCTAGATTGTACAGATTTAGTATAATAATGGACTGTCAAGGAACAAGTAACATTTATGCAAGACATGTTGTCCAAACAACATTGACACAAGAAAGTACGACCTAGGCCCCGTTGGTGGAACAAGTAACATTTATGCAAGACATGGTGTCCAAACAACATTGACACAAGAAAGTACAACCTAAGCCCTGTTGGTAGAAAGAACAAACCTATTATATAGCCTTCTTGTTTGCTATAATTAAAATTATCAGTTTTAGTTCATGAGCATCAAGAATGAGATAGCTTCATGAAGTCATACCCATACATGATACCCAGTATATTCAGCAATTATTGTGCGCACTTATGTAGACGCTTATCTGGATGTCAAATATTGCATCTAAACAGACCAGAAGTCAACATACATCTATAGACACTGAAAGGGTTCATTAAAAGGTGAAACAATTAGCAAAACAAAGAAATCTAATGTATCACAGATAACTACCTTAACCCCAAGTCAATGTTTCTATGTACTCGGCAAACCTCATCTTATTAACTGTCTTCACACCTACAAAATAAGCTTACAATTTCCTATACATAGAAACATTAACTTTCTTCACACCTACAAGATAAGCTTACAATTTCATTAAGAGGTACGTGTATAAAGCAGAAATGGCAATACCATTCTCCATTCTTGTTGTAGGACAGGATTCTCCATTCTTCAGTCCCGATCCACTACCCCACCTCCTCTGAATATTAAGCAGTAAATTGCAGTATCCATGCTTCTGTCCTGTGCCACTATCCGCCTCCTCTGACAATTAAGCACATAAAAAATCTATAAAGGCTGAGCAAGAGAATTTCTTATAAAGAGCGAAGGCTAAAAAAATACTAAGTTTTGGAATTCAATATGTTTATGAACTCCATATGGAAGCAAGAGTACGGTCAGAATTCACAATGAGATCATGATAATAAGAAAGATATAGAACTTTGAAAGCCTATACTTGTATCATTTGAAAGTATATCAGTTACCTGTGTTACTCCATTTGTCTTGTACTGAGACTTCTGTGGCTAGAATTCACAGAAATCATACAAACTAAAAAGGACACCAAGATAAAAATTGTAACAGAGAACATGGAAGAAAAACTAAATTTGATGGTGAAAAATGATAGATGTTTTCCTTAATCTAAATGCCTAGTGGCACTTCCTATAACTATATTGTTAAAGTTTTCAGCATAGCAGAAATCTACACATCTTGAAACTTGGTTGCTTTGCCCTCGATACCCTACTTCCATATCTGATCGATACAAAGCACAAAAGGATATTAGACTGTATATGTTAATTAGAGCATTTCATATAACCTAGCACGGGGTTAAGAATAATACCAATAGCAGGATAGTTAGTTGTTTTCCCTAAAAAAGATAACATATAGTAACATACCAGCATTCAGCTTTCAGTAAATGATTATATTACCAAGTATTCGACAGCCAATGTTCTTTGTATCAAAGTTTCAACAGCATTCAATATTACCAAGTATTCAGCAGCCAAATTTTCAACTGCTTACAAAAACATCATACTGCGTACATTTATGTTCACCCAATGCTGGGCCAATGGGCCATTCTCTTAGTTAAAGCAAAAACAACTATATGGGAAAATGATACAGCCAGAAAAGTTTAATTATAGCCATCTATATCAACTTTGGGAATTTATAATCATATTTTCAAATTTATGAAATTATATCCTATATACTATGTTAGGCTATGCAATTCCATTCCAACTCACTTTTAACACCCCTAATTTTTTGCCACATCAGCCATTAATCAGCTGCCCGTCAACCATGGGACTGATGTAGCACTACTTTTATCTTTTAATTTCCTATATTAATATTTTAAATAAAATAAACTTTAAAATTTTACTTTTGGGAGATAATAATTTAATTTAATATATATTTATTATCTAATAATAATAATAATAATTATTATTATTACTATAAAATAAATTCATATTAAATTTATTATTGGTGTTTTGGATTTACGATTATTTAAATTCTATAAGTTTCACTTACCAAAATAAAATTTTAAAATATTTTTATTTTAAAATATCAATTCTACAAATTAAGAAAATAAAAGTTAGTACCGCGTCGTCAGCTATTAGGGCTGTCGTGGAAGGTTGCTATGGCAATTAATGGCTGACATGGCAAATAATTGATGGTGTTAGTAGATCCTGATGAAATTAGATAACATGACATATAGTATAGGATATAATTTCATAAATTTCAAAGTGTGATAGAATTTTATTAACTACCAAAGTTTGGATAGATAACCATAATTAAATGCCATAAAATTATATGGTCTTTCTATTCTAGTCTTGTCCCATAGTTAATAAATTTCTCTTCTCCTCTAACAACAATGATTTTATGATGATCAAATATAAACTTGAATAATTAACCAACTTTGAATTAGAGAAAATTCTGAACAAAATATCAAGTATTCCATGCTAGATAAATGATAAGACCCAAACCTTGTAATCGAGTGTTAACTTACCTTGAATACTCTAGTTTTAAGCAACTCAAAAGGTTTCGATCAAGTACAATATTTCCCAAAGTTTATATGAAACTCAGGCAAATGAAGGAAAACTTGTAATCCGAGTGTTAGAGCTTACTTGAATATTGTTTTTAAGCAGCTTAAAACGTAATCTGGATACTCCATTCACTGTATGACAGCAAATAATGGATAAGTTTGCCATCCGAATACTCTGTCAACCGAAATAGGAGAGATAAACTGTTTAGAAACCATAGGAGGCTCTGTTACAACAACAAAAATAGTGAGTAAAAAGGATAAAGATAGATAGATTGAGGTTTACATTCTGTTCCAAAAGCAAATTAAGAAACAACATTGTTTTCAGCTCTTCCATGATATGATGATTGATGCCATACATAATCTGAAACCAAAGAAGTATTAGTACACTTTAAAAAATGATGAATCTGCCGCACCGGTATGATATCCTACTTTCTTTTTCCAATATTTTTTGGCACTCTAAGGAGGAAAACTGTTTTAATCTTCCACTTTCTTCCCTGTTGAAATGAAAAAGTGAAATAGAAAACCTTAGAGCTTGAACAAATACAACCTAAAAGAAAAAGGATAACAACAAACCAACATGGAAAAGGAGAATTCAAACCATTTTTGCTGTAATTGAGTCACACCTGTAAATGACGCGGACATGCGGTAGAAGACTTCCCAGTTGATCAACAGAAAATCTCTCTAGAAATTCAGTGTTTACACTGTGACTGATGAACGAAAATGTTTGGCATACAATCCCCCCACGTTCTATTCCAGTCTAGAAGTTCTACATCAATAAGCACTCTCCTGAACTCTGATAATGCAAGCAACATGCAAACAATTTTAAGAACCTTATCCTAAGCATCCAGCAGATAACTCAAAATGAAGCACTTGTTCTTTATAATTGCTGACAAACTTCCATCCAAAGCTCAAGCTTGCGTGGCTCTAACTACCATTCAATGTAGCAAGAACTAGACCCAAATTACTCTAATATTTTAGGAACATATACCTGATGAACAATGTGCAATAAGGAAATGAACAGATTTTTGCATGTTTAAAGATCTTATACCCCCACACTGGAAAATCCAGAGTTGCTAAAGAATCCATTTGGCATGCTGAGAGTTGAGCTAAGCCACCATTACCAAGTGCTGCATCTCCTTCCTGCAAATGACATGGGAATAACAGAACAGTGATTGATGCATATCTTCATCATTATAAGAAGCTAACATGAGTATTGCGGACATAACCAACTTTTAGGAAAGCTTTTCCAATGTCAAATGTTGCATATACCCATACTATGGTGGTTCAATGCATAGAAGTAAATTCAATTCTTTCCAGAATCAAGGACCCTGAACACGGGATGCTTATTAAAGAGAATCTTTACTGTAAAGTTAAGCTGGGATGACCAGTACAATGCAATTCATAAAACATGACACACTGCCCCCAAATTTACCTTGGATTAGGAGTTTGTGGTATGCGCCTGCATCGTCTAACTTATTATAAGGGAAAAAAAGAAAGAAAGAGATTCAACTGACTAGCATATCTTGGTTGATGAAATTAAACATATAGGAAGTTAGAACCTTGTAGTTCATTCTCTAAAATTACTCTAGTCAAGAAAGAATTTTCAATTCAGACCAAGATCCTTAAGAAAAGCACAAGCAAGAGGGGATAAAAAAAACAAATTCCAATTTACTCTCTCTTTTTCTTTGTGAATCCATCTTAATCTTTTTCAACCTGATATTACGAGACAAAAAAAAAAAGGAAGACAGATGTGAATTTTGCCAAACCTGCTTCTGCTAAAGCTTCAAATTCAAAACCAAGTTGCCCTAATGTTGCTGCAAACTCATCTCTAATACCAAGGTTGATGACACTGTTGGACAGTGAACGGCCTAAAGGTAAAAAATAAAATAAAAAATATATAAATTATCTATCAAGAACAACAAAGATGTCAAGATAAGGGCACCGCCAAAAGAAAAGGATAAATCAAGCGACTTACACTTTGGAAAATGTATGTAATCGGGGCAGGCGTAGTACCCATAAGAAAACTCGAGGAAAGAAAATACAGGCGCTTTGGATCTTGCTTCTTGAAATGTTGGTGAGTGTCATGCCACCGTTCAATAATACGATCTCTTACACTATTTGATAATTCCTGCATAACAACCAACCACAAATATCAACAACACCTTCCATAAATTTCAGAAAGAAACACAAGATTCGTACCTGAAATGCTTCAAAATCATCAATACTGAACCTGTACTTTACTACAGTGTACTCCTCATGATCAAGAATATCCTTTTGCAGATTCATTGGGTCGTTCTTCAAAACTCACATCTGCTCTGCCCCGGTACAGATTTCTTCACCACCACGCCTCTCCCACTGGACGGCACGAGTGCACCAGTAGAAGCACCTCCACCATCGATTGCTACCACAATGCCTTTCTAATCCTCTCAAGATTTTCAGCATCCTCAATCTTCTTACCATCAAAACTAGTAACGTGGAAGTTCTTGATAAAGAAATCCCCTTCAAACAACTGTGGCTCTCCTAAGTGAGACCAAGAGCAATGAAAACTCGTGCAATAACCTGTAGAAGCCCGATTCTATCTCTCGCTCGGACTACAAATAGCGTAGAGTCTCTGTCCATCATCGTTTGCGAACGTACCGGTAGAAGAAACATCGTTGGCAATACCAGCACCTCGAGTTACAGTTGATGCCAGCAGGAATAGTGCGATTTGGATCCGTGATCGAAGTGCTTGTAGTCAGAATCAACAAAATTGAACGGTAACGGTTGGGATTCGGAGTCGATCGAACGTAGGGTTAAGCAGATCGGTAAGAATGGCGGCGGAGGGAGAAATCAACATGCAAATGATTGGAAAGGCGGGAATTGCATGGGCGTGAGAGAGCAGTATTTGTGCGGGAGAGAGGGCCCTTTGGCAGAAAGTGGGGGGTGATTTCGAAGAGATTACAAAATCTCAACTGTCATCACTCAATTGCATAATAACGGTAATATTTTTTTAGAGAAGGGAACATGCAACGGTTATAATTAAAAATCTTACTCCCATATTTAAAATTATATTAAAATTATTATCTATAAAACTACTAATAATAAAGAACTACTACAAGGGATTTACATATATGGATTTGTTAAATAATTATCACTCACCAAATATATTTGAGTTGAAAAACAACTCAAAATAATTTGATCACTATTTAAACATTAATCTGCATGCATCTGTGTTAAACTATTTATTTTCCTTGAGCAAAGTGAATTCTCTGTAGACACATAAATAAATAGGAAAAATATAAGAAGTTTAACTTCTACTATTATTTATGATGTCATCTGATGCAATAAATAGTAGTATACATCTAAGTGTGCATATATGATAGTGGAACACAAAAATAAACCAAAAATCTCATACTGAAATTAAATTCATAATCCTACCACAGACATGAGAAATACAGAGCCTTCAAGGATTGCAAAGCACAAAATATATGAAGTAAAACAAGATTTTATTTATGTTATGAAAGTAGTCAAATTATATGTATGTTTAAAAATCTTATACCCCCAAACTGGATAATCCAGTGTTGCAAAAAAATCTATTTGACATACTGAGAGTCAAGCTAAGCCACCATGACCAAGTGCAGCATCTCCTTCCTGCAAATGAGTCGTGAATAACAAAACAATGATTGATGCATATCTTCATCATTATAAGAAATCAACATGTCTATTATGGACATAACCAACTTATAGACAGCTTTTCCAGAGTCAGATGTTGCATATCACCCAACGCATTGAAGTAAATTTAATTATCTCCAGAATCAAGGACCCTGAAAAAAGGTATGGTACAGTGCAATTCAGAGAACATACACTCTTTTTAAATGTGATATGGAACAACGATACAAGATAACAAAAAAAGAAAGTTGTGAAGCCAAACCTCAAATCCAAATTGCATGCTTTTAAGCCTCTGCATGCTCATCTCAAATACCAAGGTTGATGGCACTGTTAGACAGTGAACAGCCTAAAGGAGAAAAGAAGTTACTTATCAAGAACTACAAAGCTGACAAGATAACGGCACTGCTAAAAGAAAAGGATAGATTAAGCAACTTACACTTTTTGGAAAACATATATAATCTGGGCTGGTGTAGTACCCATAAGAATTTGGAGGGAAAGAAAATATAGGGCACTGCTAAAAGAAAAGGATAGATTAAGCAACTTACACTTTTTGGAAAATATATATAATCCGGGCTGGCGTAGTACCCATAAGAAATTGGAGGGAAAGAAAATATAGGCGCTTTGGATCGATCTTGCTTCTTGAAATGTATATAAGACGATCTCTTACACTATGAGACAATGCCTGCATAGCAAAAATCAGCATCATTGTTGAGTTTGATAATCTTCTTGGCAACTAACTTCATATCCAGGAGCTGCTTTGCCTCCAATGATGCAAACAGGAGGTACATCCTTCCTTCTGTCATTTTTGTTCATATTCTTCAACAAGAACAAATATTGAGATTAAATTGTGAAATGACAACTATTTCGGTGGTCCAGCCAAGAATATTGTTGTCAAGGCAATGCAGTATTACCAGTCAAGAAAATGGACAATTAAATAAAGCCCTTACATGCCTACAATGAAGCAAATAATAACAGATAAATATCTTTGAAAGGTTCTACAGTTAAGTTCTAATTGATCTTTCAGGGGAGCAGCTCATTCAAATTTAGTATAATAATGGAATGTCAAAGCAACATTTATGCAAGACATGGTGTCCAAACAACATTGACACAAGACAAAGCTATATACAATTCAAGACATTCTGCATAATGTGCAAATTAGTACAACCTAGGCCCAGTTGGTAGAAAGAACAAACCTATTACAACTTTCTTATTTGCTATAATTCAAGTTTTCAGTTTTACTTCTTGAGCATCAAGAGTGAGATACTTAATGAAGTCATACCCATACATGATACCCAGTATATTAAGCAATTGTTATGCGCACTCATTTATTCGCTTATCTGGATGTCAAATAATGCATCTAAACTGACCTGAAGTCAACATACATCTATAGACACTGAAAGGGTTCATTCAAAAGTGAAACAATTAGCAGAACAAAAAAATCTAATGAATCACAGATAACTACCTTAACCCCAGTCAATGTTGCGATGTACTCGGCAAACCTCATTTTATTAATTTTCTACACACCTACAAAATAAGCTTACAATTTTCATCAGGTCATAAGCAAAAACAGCCACAACCTATTTGTTCTCATAAAGAGGTATATGTATAAATCAGTAAATGGCAATACCATTCTCCATTCTTGTTGTAGTACAGGATTTGAGGCGTGCTCTAGTAAATCTGCAAATTGCAGTATCCATACTTCTGTCATGTGATACTATCCGCCTCCTCTGACAATTAAGCACATCAGAAATGTATAAAACGCTGCGCAAGAGAATTTCTTACACAGAGCGAAGGATAAAGACTAACTTTTGGAATTCAATTGGTTTATGAACTCCATTTGAAGCCAGAGTATGGTCAGAATTCACAATCAGATCATTATAATAAGAAAGATATAGAATTTTGAAGGCCTATACTTGTATCATTTGAAAGTATATCAGTTACCTGTGTTACTCCATTTGTCTTGTACTGAGACTTCTGTGGCTAGAGTTCACAGAAATCAAACAAACCAAAAAGGACACCAAGATAAAATTCTAACAAAAAACATGGAGGAAAAACGAAATTTTATGGTGAAAATTGATAGATGTTTTCCTTAATCTAAATGCTTAGTGGCACTTCCTATACTATATTGTTAAAGTTTTCAGCATAGCAGAAATCTACACATCTTGAAACTTGGTTGCTTTGCCCTCGATTCCTTACTTCCATATCTGATCGATACAAAGCACAAAAGGATATTAGATTGTATATGTTAATTAGAGCATTTCATATAACCTAGCACGGGGTTAAGAAGAATACCAACAGCATGATAGTTAGTTGCTTTCCCTAAAAAGAGATATCATATAGTAAAATACAAGCATTAGCTTTCACTAAATGATTATATTACCAAGAATTCATTCATGTTCACCCAATGGGCCATTCTCTTAGTTAAAGCAAAAGCAAGTATATGGGAAAATGATAAAGCCATAAAAGTTTAATTATAGTCATCTATATCAACTTTGGGAATTTATAATCATATTTTCAAATTTATGAAATTATATCCTATATACTATTTAGGCTATGCAATTCCATTCCAACTCACTTTTAACACCCCTAATTTTTCACCACATCAACCATTAATCAGCCGCCCCCGTCAACCGTAGGGCTGATGTAGCACTACTTTTATTTTTTAATTTCCTATGTTGATATTTTAAATAAAAGAAACTTTAAAATTTTACTTTTGGGAGATAATATTTTAATTTAATAAATATTTTTTATTTAATAAATACTTTTTTATCGAGTATTCCATGCTAGATAAATGATAAGAATCAAACTTGGTAATCGAGTGTTAGCTTACCTTGAAAACTCTAGTTTTAAGCAACTCAAAAGGATCTTGTTGGTCCCGGATATCAGGGTATACTTTGGCAGCGGAAAATACG
>JAPKLW010000161.1:203291-217345 GCA_026898455.1 Plectranthus barbatus | reverse complement strand
TACGTAAGTTCGTTTCTTGCACTCTGCTGGTTACACAGCTGACTGGGACCTTGTCAGCTGGTAAGTCAACTGGCAACTGAGTATTCAGCTGACTGGCAACTGGCTGGTCAGCTGATGACTCAGGACTTAGAAAATTTTAGAGTCGAGTTTGCACAGTTATAAACTGGTTTCAGTTATACTCCAGCACTTGGGTGTTGGGTTTTAAATCAGTAAGTAAATGCTGAAAGCAGTAAATAACAAGGATATTTTATAGTGGTTCGATCAACTGATCTACGTCCACTCTCCAGTCGAAGCACTGGAAATTCACTAAAAAGAGTAATCCGGTACAAGATTTCCTACGATCTATTTCCAGCTGGTAGATGCCTTGTCTACCAGTCCACTGGATCAACCGCTCCCGGTCCTTGTCCTTCTTCAACTCTCGTCAGATGGATGGAGTGCGAGCACGTCACTTCAACCTCCACCTCCGACTGATTGGGTGTTGAGTTCTCCCAAGAACTTGACTCTTGCTGGCGGCAAAACTGCCCGTAATAACTCTGGAGCTGGCTGGCTCAAGAGCTGCTATGTTCTTCCTCGGAATGAGAAAGAACACCAAATGAGATCAATAACTCACAAGCTAGAAGCTTGGAGTCTCGTGTTCAAATGATTGACACACGGAGTAGCTTTAAGAAAAGCCTCTAAAGATTGCTTATTCGCTGATATGAATGCGTTTGAGCTTTCGGTAGGTCAAGAGTGTTCAAGAGTATTGAATGTTGATGGATCTCACGTATTTATAGACGAGGGATCCCATTCAAATTTACTAGCCGTTTGGACACATCCGGAAAAGTCTCTGTCCTCGCATGTCCTTCTGCAGGCGGCAGGTAGGAATTTCCGGAAAGCGCCATGCTTTTGTCCACTTTATCTGACATTGATCTCTTTATGTCAGAACGGCACTATTCGTCAGTACGAGGAATCGGAACTGGTAGTCTTGAACTGATAGACTTTAAGGTATCCTCCTTAAAGTCATACTCTGTCAGTTACTTCCTCAGACGAATCTTCTTTTTGTCTCTAAGACTCTGGGAGAGCGAATCTTGAATTCTGCTGATAACCTCCGACTGGTAGATCATACTGGTGATCTTGTGCTGGCAGTCTCTGCTGGTGACTTTCCTTAGCACAATCAAGGTCTACCAATTCGTCTGATGTTATCTCTTGGAATCTCCCGTGACTGGTGGCTTCACCGCTGGTGAATAGTATCAGCCAGAACACATATTCTGCTGGTAAGATCTCTCAGCCTCCTGCTGGTGAAATCTTCCCAACTGGTGAACAGTAACCAGTCAATAGCTCTACTCCATGCTGATGAACAGTGTCAGCATGAGTCTTGTCAGTCGCTTGCTGGTGAGACTTCTCTCAACTGGTAAGTACATCTCATGCTGGTGAACAGTAGCCAGCATGAGTCTTGATCAGCTACGACTTACAACTCAAAAGACCTAAACAGGACTTTACATTTGAGACTAGAGCTATTCTAGAGACAAACTGACGCTGGTTGGACTTAGGATTTGATCCACCAAAACACTTAAACACCAAATCTAAGATCTAAGCTATCAACTGGAGAAGGGAAACTTAGCCAGATTTCCCAACAGATCTGATTTCTCAAAGTTTATATGAAACTCAGGCAAATGAAGGAAAACTTGTAAAGTGTTAGAGCTTACCTTGTAAGCAACTAGATATGTACTCTGGATACTCCATTCACTGTATGACAGCAAATAGTTGATAAGTTTTCCATCCGAATACTCTGTCAACCGAAATAGGAGAGATAAGCTGTTTAGAAGCCATAGGAGGCACTGTTACAACCATGAAAATAGTGAGTAAAAGGATAAAGATAGATTGAGGTTGCATTCTGTTCCAAAAGTAAATTTAGAAACAGCTGCACCAGTATGTTATCCTACTTTCTTTTTCCAATATTTTTTGGCACTTAAGAAGGAAAACTGTTTTAATCTTCACTTTTCTTCCTTGTTGAAACGAAAAAGTGGAATAGAAAACCTTAGAGCTTGAACAAATACAACCTAAAGAAAAAGGAGAACAACAAACCAACATAGAAAAGGAGAATTGAAACCATTTTGCTGTAATTGAGTCACACCTGTAAATGACGCGGTAGAAGACTTCCCAGTTGATTAACAGAAAATTTCTCTAGACATTCACTGTTTTACTGTGTGACTGATGAACGAAAATGTTTGGCATAAAATCCCCCCACGCTCTATTCCATTCTTAATGTTCTACATCAATAAGCACTCTCACGAACTCTGT
Source organism: Plectranthus barbatus (assembly GCA_026898455.1). Taxonomy (NCBI): domain Eukaryota; kingdom Viridiplantae; phylum Streptophyta; class Magnoliopsida; order Lamiales; family Lamiaceae; genus Plectranthus; species Plectranthus barbatus. The sequence goes on along the minus strand of JAPKLW010000161.1, from coordinate 215,065 downwards.
TAATGCAAGCAACATGCAAACAATTTTAAGAACCTTATCCTAAGCATCCAGCAGATAACTCAAAATGAAGCACTTCTTCTTTACTGAATTGCTGATAAACTTTCTTTCAAAGCTCAAGCTTGCCTGGCTCTAACTACCATTCACTGTTCACTGTTGCAAGAATTAAACCCAAATTACTCTAATAGATTAGGAACATATACCTTATGAACAATGTGCAATAAGGAAATGAACAGATTTTTTGTATGTTTAAAGATCTTATACCCCCACACACTGGAAATCCAGAGTTGGTAAAGAATCCATTTGGCATGCTGAGAGTTGAGCTAAGCCATCATCACCGAGTGCTGCATCTCCTTCCTGCAAACGAAATGGGAATAACAGAACAATGATTGATGCATATCTTCATCATTATAAGAAACTAATGCGAGTATTATTACGGACATAACCAACTTTTAGGACAGCTTTTCCAGTGTCGAATGTTGCATATAGCCATACTTTGGTGGTTCAATGCATAGAAGTAAATTCAATTCTTTCCAGAATCAAGGACCCTGAACATGGGATGCTTAGTAAAGAGAGTTTTTACTGTAAAGTTAAACTAGGATGACCAGTACAATGTACTTCATAGAACACCACACACTGCCCCCAAATCTATCTTGGCTTAGGAGTTTGTGGTCTGCACCTGCATCGTCCAACTTATTATAGGAAGAAAAAAAAAAAGAAAAAAAAGACAGATATGCATCATGATCATGATCTTGATCAAGAATATCGTTCTGAAAACAAATTCCAATTTACTCTTTCTTTTTCTTTGTGAATCCATTTAATCTTTTTCCAAGGCAGGAAAATAGACAGATGTGAATTTTGCCAAACCCGCTTCTGCTGAAACTTCAAATTCAAATGCCTCTGCAATCTCTTCTCGAATACCAAGGTTGATTCGTACCTGAAATGCATCAAAATCGTCAATACTGAACCTGGACTTTGCTACAGTGCTACTCATGAATCATGATCAAGAATATCGTTCTGCAAATTCATTGCGTCGTTCTTCAAAATCCACATCTGCTCTGCCCTGGCTCTCTCCTTTCTCCCAAAGACTCAAGCCCCGGTACTGATTTCTTCACCATCACGCCTCTCCCACTGGACGGCACGAGTGCACCATTAGAAGCACCTCCTCCACCACGATTGCTTCCAACAATGCCTTTCTAATCCTCTCAAGATTTTCATCATCCGACTTAGTTACGTGGAAGTTCTTGATAAAGAAATCCCCTTCATGAACTTTGAAAACTCGTGTGATAACCTGTAGAAGCCCGATTCTATCTCTCACTCGGACTACAAATAGCGTAGAGTCTGTTCCATCATCGTTTTGGCAATATCAGCACCTCCAGTTGCAGTTGATGCCAGCAGATGCTTGAGGATGAAATTGTGCTTTTTGGATCAGTGCTTGTAGTCAGAATCAACAAACTTGAACGGTGACGGTTGGGATTTGGAGTTGATCGAACGGAAAGCTTCGCAGATGGCAACCCGACGGCGAGAAGGGGAAGAGTAGTTGCGGCCATTGTGTGGGTAACAGTCAATGGCGGCGGAGGGAAAATCAAGAAGCAAATATCATCGGAATGATTTAGAAGGCGGGAATTGCATGGGCGTGAGAGCAGGATTTGCGTGGGAGAGAAGAGAGCCCTTCGGCAGAAAGTAGAGTGATTTTAAAGAGATTACAACATAACGGATATTTTAGAGAGGGAACATGCAACGGTAATAATTAAAAATCTTACTTGCCATATTTAAAAGTATATTAGAATAATTATCTGTAAAACTACACCAAAAAAAAAAAAAAAAAAAAAACTATAAAGGGTTTAAATATATGGTGGATTAGTTAAATAATTATCGTTTACGAAATATATTTGAGTTGAAAACAACTCAAATAAATTGATCTCTATTTAAACATTAAATAGACAATCTAATTGTTAAATGATACTTCTATATTTCATTGAAGTAATTCCATTTTTTTCCCCATAAAATTGTCTCATTTTCCTAAAATAGCAAATTTTTTCACACTCACCAATAAAATATTAATTTCACTACACTCACAACCCATAATTCTCGTGCCGAAAAGAAATGAGACTACTTCACTGGGACCAAGGGAGTATTAAAGAACATGTCATATATATATTTTTTTTAATTTTATTACATTAATTTAAATACACATCTTACATGACCCATAAAAATTCCAACCCATGACCTCTTAATTATAAGTAGAGTACTTTTTCCATTACATCCGAACAAGGGATATAGCTTTAAAAACAAAAAAACAAAAACAAAAGTGAGAATACAATGAATGGCATCAAATTTACTAACAGAAAAAATAAACCGATGGTGAAATTGCTTAGATTTTAATTTTGTACATTTGTTCCCCAAAATATAGCCCTTTAGGCGTTAGATATTACTATCCAAAAAAAAAAAAGAAAAAATATGTTCCTAAAACTATGATCAATATTTCAGCAGAATATAATATTTATGTAATTTCTGTTTTAAAGTTTTTACACATTATGTATTTTTTTTTAAAGGATAATTCTAACGCAACCATGATTTTAATTAACATAATCCCTATTTACAAAAATTAATTTTCATTAGAAATTTTATCAATTTAAGACCAGAAAAATACTTTAATTATCGATTCAGAACCCAAAAGATTAATTTTCAATTCAAGACCTAAAAAATGACAAAAATTCTCAATTCAAGATCCGAAAGATCATACAATTCTCAACCAAGACCTCAACATTAGAGATTGTGAATTGTTTGATCTTTCGGGTCCTATATTGACAAATAATCTTTCTGGTCCTGAATCGATAATTAAACTATTTTTTAGGTCATGGATTGACAATTCTCCTTTAAATTATTATGTAATATTACAATTTTATCCCTATAAGCTTTAAGTTAAAATTTCAATAATAAATTTAAAAAAACAAACGAATACCTCCCTTAAATTATTGTAGTAAAAAAAATCACTTAATTTTGGAGGCTACAATAATTTTACTCCCATTTTCTTCTTCCCAGCGGTTGATGGAGGTAAACGAGAACATGAAGTTTGCATGGGTTCGAAACCATTATCAGACTCATTTTATCCACTCTTTATCGGGTATCAATATTTCTCTGCCCTCTCTGTTTTGTTTATTCCTATGATTTTGATCAGGGCCGATCCTGACAATATAGGGACCCGTGGACGAAAGATAAATCGGGGCCTCTAATAATTTTATATATAAGTTATACATTAATTTTTATAATTAATAATTAACACGTTATTATTATCACTTTGGGATATTTTGAGTATTTCGTTATATTATCTAAATATATTATTAACATTGAACAACTTCAATTTCATAATAAGATTCATAACTAATTCTAATGAACAATCCACTATTTTTAACAATTTTCAATATATTATTTTTGTTTTAAATTTCAGGGCCCCAATATAAATTTATATAAAAATATGGTGGACTATAAATTATAAGATCCATAAATATTAGTTTATACATATATAGTAAACACAAATTTGAGGGCCCAATATTAATTTATATATATGGATTATGAATTTCAAGGTCTCATAGTGAAGTACAGGGCCCAAATATAATTATATATGTATAAAGTAGATCACAAATTATAAGGCCCTTATAAAGTGAGGGCCCTAGGCCTGTGCCCTCCCGACCCACCCTCACGGCCGGGACTGGTTTTGATAAATTCAATTAATAAATTTTTTGTATTGTGCATTGACTGAAACTTAGGCTACTATTTTACTGCTTTTGTTATGGTTTAATTACCCTATTTATCTTCTGTTTGTTGTGCTTTATTTTTCTTTTCTCTATTTATGATTGAAGCAGCTTTGTGTGGCGGTTGTTATTTTCTTTCAAGGAAATACAATATATGTTTGCTTTATATGACTGTGAGAACTCTTCCTACATATTGGTTCCTTTTCTACTGTTGTTGGAAGAGGTGCTTAAGATGTTTGATTTATGGTATGTGCGAATATTGAGTTGCTTCTATTGTTGATTCAATTTTGAGTTGTTCTTATTGATTCTCTTGAACATGAATATAAAAACGAAGAAGCATGGGTGCGACATTAAAACAGAATAAGAGCGATAGTTGTTCTACACCTAATGCTATTATTACTTGGTCACAGGGGAGCAAATTTGAAGTGAGTTAGGCAGCAAAGAAGTTAGACAATAGAAGAAAAACATTCGTTCAATGTGTAAACCTCAGGCTAGAACATGTCATGGAAGATCTCACTTGAAAGAAATAATTTGAATGAATTGTTTTTTCTCTTCTATTGAAATGGAATTTATAAAAAAGTACAACATGAATACAACCAAAAATTAGGGATTGCATCATTAATTTGTTAGAAAAAATATCACTAAATCATCCTAATAATAAAAACTTCCTAATAATAAACTAGGCGGCTAATTAGGAATCCACCTACCATAATTACAAGATTTTACAACTCAACCTAAATAACTATAATTCTATACACTCCCCCTAAAGCTGGTTTAAAGATGTCTTCCATACCCAACTTCCTTACTAACCAATCAAAATGTCTCTCGAGTAGTCCCTTTGTAAGTAGATCAGCTACTTGTTCCTTGGTAGAAACATAGTCCACGCAAATCACACTCTTGTCTATTTTCTCTTTGATGAAGTGGTTATCTACTTCGACATGCTTTCTGCGATCATGCTGGATTATGAGCAATTAAAACTGTTGCTTTATTGTCATAGTGCATCTTTATTGGCATAGTGTTCGGAATCTTCAACTCTAGTAATAATCTCTTAATCCTCAAAACTTCACAAATTCCTTGAGCTAAGGCCCTAAACTCAGCCTCTTCGCTACTTCATGCTACCACAGTTTGATTCTTGCTACGCCGAGTGACTAAATTGCCGCCCACAAATGTGTAATACTCTGAAGTAGATCTTTTATCACTTACACTTCTCGCCCAGTCTGCATAAGTGTAAGCTTCAACTTGCAAATGGCCTCTATATTTAAACAGAAGACTTTTACCTGGTGTTCCCTTCAGATACCTTAGAATCTGGTACACTGCTTCGAAGTGTTCAGGCCCAAGCGAGTGATGAATTGGCTGACTACACTTATTGGAAGGGCTATATCAGGTCGAGTGTGTGATAAATAAATTAGCTTCGCGGCAAGTTTTTGATAGCGCTCCTTCTTTTTTATTGATTCTGTCCCTGCTGGTTGCAGTTTGATATTGGGATCCATAGATGTCTCAGCTGGCTTACATCCTAGCATACCTGTTTCGGTTAATATATTAAGAACATATTTGCGTTGATTGACCAATATACCTTCGTTAGATTTTGCAAACTCCATTCCAAGAAAGTATTTCAAAACTCCCAAGTCCATGATTTCAAATTCTTTTGCAAGCTTTCCTTTGAGTACTCCAAGTTCCTTATAGTCACTTCCTGTTAGGATGATATCATCAACATAAACAATTAACACGACAACTTTATCTCCTTTTGAGTGCTCGTAAAACATGGTGTGATCATCTTGGCCTTGAATATAACCAAGTCGCTTCATAGTCTTGCCAAAACGTTCAAACCATGCCCTTGGAGATTGCTTAAGATCATACAAAGACTTCTTTAGTCTACACACCTTTCCAGCTCCAATCTTTGTTTTAAACCCCGGTGGAAGACTCGTGAACACCTCTTCATCTAGATCTCCATTTAAGAAGAAATTTTTGACATCGAGCTGATACAAGGGCCAACTAAGATTAGTTGCAAGTGACTGTAGTATTCAAATTGAATTAATTTTTGCAACAGGAGCAAATGTTTCCAAGTAATCTATTGCATACGTATGCGTAAAACCTTTTGCTACAAGCCTCTCATTATACCTCTCTATACTACCATATGTCTTTCTCTTTATTGTGAACACCCATTTACACCCTACTATCTTTTGATCCTTATGTGAATCTACAATTTCCCAAGTATCATTCTTCCTCAAGGCGGATATTCATTTCTTCGAACACTGTTAATCTGGTCTTCCAGTGTTTCCTGAATGTTTCTGGGCTCAACATGTTTCAAAATATTATTAGTAAATTCCTTGTGTGTTTTGGATAAACGATCATAGGTTATAAATAGGGTATTTTGGATATTTGGTGCAGGTTCGAGTGCCTTTTCGAAGGGCAATAGGAATATCAAGGTCATTCTCGTGTGAGACAATGGGATTAGGCTAGAAGGCTGAGTAATGATAGGCAAAGAAATAGTTTCATGTGAGCTAGGAGAAAAAAAGGTATCTATAATATCCACAATTCCTTTTTCTAGGGCCTCCGATGAAGCTTGTGCTCGAATGATTAATTCATATCTGCTTCTTTCGAGGATATTTCTCCTAGAATAAAGCACAGGTTCAAGAATATTTTGGTTCTTTTCTACCTGTAGTATTTGTTTTTATGACAAACCAATTTCTTGATCGATAATTGTTTATTTAGATCCCCCAGTTTTTTTATTTTGAAATTCAAGAGGTTGGTCGATAACCAAATTTGGAAGAGGTTCAAATATTTCCCAAAAATCTAGTTCCCTAAGATTCTCCCCCTGAATTAAATTTTTGGTAAAAAAAATGGTTTTGTTTCCATTAAAGTGATATCCATGGTGATAAAAAAATGCTTTGTGAGAGGGTTAAAAAATTTGTAGCCCTTGCGATTTGCAGCATAGTCCAAAAAAACACATTTCTCTACCCTTGGATCTAATTTTGACGGAGACCGCTTAGGTATGTGAACATACGCGGTGAAACAAAAAATGTTGAGTGGTAAATCTGAATTGATTCGAGATTCCAGAATTTTTTTAAAAAACAATCCAACAGAGTGATGTATTTTAAAACTCATGTAGGTATCCTATTTATCAAATATGGTGCAGTTAAAATGACATCACCCCACAAGTATTTTGGAACATTCATATAAAACATGATGACCCTAGCAACTTCAAGTAAGTGTTTATTTTTCCTTTCGGATACCCCATTTTGTTATGGAGTATCAGGGCATGTTGATTGATGTAAAACACCATTTTATTTCAAAAAAGATTCTATGTATTGATTGAAATACTCAGTTCCATTATCAGTTCTCAAAATGCATATTTTTGTTTGAAACTAATTTTCAATCAAATTGTAAAATTCTTTAAAAAAATTTCCAACCTCTGTTTTTCTCTCATAAAAAAATCCAACAAAGTCGAGTATGATCATCTATAAAAGTTACAAACCATTTTTTCCTAGTTAATGTTGTTACCTTTGAGGGTCCCCACACATAACTATGAAATAAGTAAAATAGTTTGGACTCAAGACAAGGTCCGGAGACATAGGTTTTTCGATGACTTTTTACAAGAACATAACATTCACACAATCTGAAGTACTCATCTTTTAAAACAAATATGGAAAAAAAATATTTCATATATAAAAACTAGGATGACCTAAACGACAATGTCATACCATTATTTGATCATAATTAGAAAGGGAACTAATACCACTAAGCCCTTGAACAATTTTATTACCAGGTGAAATATTCTCAAAGTAGTAAAGACCATTAATCATTCTAGTACTGCCAATCGTCTTCCCCGAGCTTTGGTATTGAAAGATACAATGGGAGTCATAAAAAATAACACGACAGTTAGAATCTTTGGATAATTTACTGACTGACAAAAGATTGCAAGCAAGTTTGGGTACATAGAGAATAAATTTAAGGTTTATTTTCTTATAATTGGGACTAAACTTGTTCCAGCAATAAGTGAGAAATTCCCATCAACAATCTTAACCTTTTAATTTTCATAACAAGGAGAGTATAATTTCAACAGGTTCAAGGAATTGGTCATATGATCATATGCTCCAAAATCAATTATCCATGGAGCAGATAATCCAAAATCACAAGAAAAGCATTTATTTTGTTACCTGTATATGCCATGAAAATAGTAAGAGTACTAGTCGATGATTCATCTGCTTTTTAGTTATGGTGTTGGCCTGGGAGTAGTCTCGGCCTCATTCGCAGAGGAAAAAACACGGATGATTTTGTCCTATGTTCTGCTCTTGAAGTTGGTGGGTTTGCCATGAATCTTCTAGCAGGTTTCTCGGGTGTGACATAGCTTGTTGCAATAGTCACACCACACATTTGGTTTCTCCTCTTGCTTACATAGGTTGGCAACACCACTGCGCATGTTTGGGCCTGAAGAAGCAAGAGCAGAGCCTTCAATTGTAGCTACAGGTCCCTTTTTTCCAAGCATAACATTCCTCCGCCTATCCTCTCTCCTAGGGGTGTCAATTTTTGATCCGATCCGATAATCCGCACGATAATAGCGGATACGGATTGAAGCTTATCGGCTATGGATACTTATCGGATCGACACGATAAGGACACGAAAATTTTGGATCGAATTCGGACTGGATACGGATCGGATACGGATATCCGTTAATAAATTAATAAAAATTATTTATTTTTTAAATATAATAATTAATTAATTGATTTTGATATATTAATATAGATTTAAAGTTCTTTCAAAAACTCAAATCTCTTGGTTCTTCATTATTCGTGTCCCATTTTATTAATTCACCACTAAAAATGTATTTATTTATCTATTAATTATATTTTTTAATATTTATTTTCTTCTACTATCAAAATTTAATAACTTTCTTTTTTTCTCAACTTCAAGTTTTCAATTAAGTTGTATCAACAATGGATTAACTAAAAGGTGAGATCTTAAATTTTAATGTTGATGAAAGTATTGTAGATTCTAATTAATTGTCTCAACTATTTCAATTTTACCATGATAAATTAAAAGTATTTATTATAATTTATTTTATTTGTTATAAATCTTAAAGTTTTAATTAATATTTTTCTCCCTCAAAATTGTAAGCGGAGTATGAACGACTAGGGTAAAAGATTGATCAGTATTAAAAAACGAGCATGTTTGACAACTAGAATTGGAATTTAAGATTTATCTATGTATCTTCGGATATTTGATTGAGGATTTTAGTTTCAAATGAAGTTGAAATTTTATTTATTTATCAAACACATTATTTGAACAATCAAATATGAATATTTTGTATTATCTTATCAAATTTTTATTGGATTATAATTGTGTTTATTGAAACAGATTCTTATTGAATTAATCCAATTTGAATTCTTATCGGATCTTTATCGGATCGGATACATAATGGATCATTCGGATTGGATACTTATTGGATCCTTAACGGTTACGGATCGGATTCGTGCGAATACGTATTTGAGCTTAACGGATCAGATACGGATACATATTTTGGTTTTTCTTAACGGATCAGATACGGATTTGATCTTAATGGATCGGATCAATAACAGATTGACACGATAAGAATCCGATCCGCACGAATTGCCACCCCTACTCTCTCCTGACTTCAGAAAAGACTTCACCTAGGGATGGTAGTAGCCTCCTACCAATGATTCTTTCCCTCACCTCATCAAACTCATCATCGAGGCCAACCAAAAATTTGAAGATACGACCATCTTCAATTGTTTTCTTGTGGTGTTGCCCATCTTCAACGTTCTTCCCCTCAAGCGTCAAAGAGATTAAGATCCTGCTAGAGTCTCTTTAAAGAGTTCAAGTATTTGGTCGCTGTTTCTTTTCCTTGAATCAATTCACCAAGTTTAAGGGTCAACTAAAAGATTTGTGACTGATTCCCTAAATTAGAATACATTTGGTTTATATTTTCCCATAACTCAAAGGCAGGGGGAGAGGGGGGGGGGGGGATTGGCCTCCTAATACTCCTGGAAGTAGCTAAGGGCCAGTGAAAAATAGGCGTTATGTGAAATAACACGGTTTTGGAAAATAAGAATAACAAGTTTTTGACTGAATGTCCTATCTCATAGGCTCCTTTCTATTATATAGTTATTTTACAATCTATTTTATGTAAGTTACCTAATCTACAATTAATTAGGAATATTTACAATTAACTAAGAATATTTACAATTAATACAACCATAACTCCTCTTTTATACAAAATATCAACTCTTTAATCCGCCATATCAGCCATAATATCCATAATATACTCCATAATATACTCCATAATTGCTGACTTGTTATCCTCCCCCCCCCCTCCAAATTGATGCTGGAAGAGTTAGAAACAACAATTTGTCAACTAAAAAATTATGTCAATTTCTAGAAAGAGCCTTCGTAAACACATCTGCGGTTCGGAAAGCAGTAGGAATATGTGGAAGAAAGATAACAGATTCATAATATGCTTCACGAATCGAATGACAATCTACCTCAATATGCTTAGTGCGTTCATGAAATACCAAATTAACAACTATTTGAATAACACTAGTATAATCAACATGAAGCAGAGTAGGCTCAGTTTGAGGAAATCTAAGCTCGCCTAGTAATCCACGACGCAAAATAATTTCAGAGCATGCAGAGGACATAGCTCGATACTCTGACTTAATAGATGACTTATACACACGATCTTGTTTCTTGCTTTTTCCAGGAGACAAGAGAGTTACCAATAAACATACACCAACAAGTAACGGAATGTCGTGTATCAGAACACCATCCCAATCAGCATCACTGTATGCAGTTAATGTAATAGGAGAATCAATTGGAAAGAAAAGTCCACGAGTGGAAGAACCTTGTTGTAATAACTCTTAAATTTTATTTCTTATTAATATTTATTAAGAAAAGTAATATAATATAATATAAAGAAAATTTAAAAAAAAATGCGTTGCAAATATATATATATATATACACACGAAAGTTTACTAACTTAAACTATATATATACATAATATAATATAATAATAATAGTGGAATAGAATATTTAAATTGTAAATATTGCTTCCAGGATAATGAAGTAAATGTGATTAAATTTAGGTGTGCCAGGTGGGATGCATGCAAATGCATATAGCATTATCATCAAAAATAAAATAAAATAATGGAAAGTAAATTAATTCTAATCTCTTGGATAAATTTACGCAACTAAAAAAAAAAGAAAAAGGAAATACTAATTGAAGAAGAAAGTAAAAGTAAAGGAAATGAAGTAAAATAGGAAAGGAGGAGAGCCGAAGCAGATATAAACATAAACATTGGAGAGAAAGTAAGTAATTAATTTAAATTTCAATATTTAAAAGTTAATTTCTCTATTTTGGTTTTACTAGTATTTATAATTTTAGGGTTTTAAACAAATTCTATGTATTTTATAGTTTCAGAAGCCAAAAAGATGAAATTGAGATTGAAAACAGTTAAATTTTGCAGAAATTTGATTTATACTTGTTCGGAGTGTAGAAAACGAGTTGGCAGGGATGTGAATATTGTCTAAATTAATTTGAAGATGTATATGATGTCTAGTGGTTTTGTTGGTCAGATTCATAGCGGAAGTAAATGTCCAAATCCTGACAAATGTATTGCTAAAGTTAAATTGATTGTTTTGTTTACAACAATTTTGTTAGGTTGCAGGGTCGAGCCTAGGGGGATATGTAGTTTTATTAGTTGAAATTTTGTATGTGCCATAACTTGTGAAATGAATTAATTTTCTTAATAATTTATCAAAACTGAAGTGGTAAGTAGTTTAAAATGTGATTTGTTTAATATTTATTAAGGCAAAAGTGATAGTTTAATGGTAGAAAGCTAAACATGGAGTTTGGAGGTCAGGGTTCCACAATCCTTTGATTACATCCTTGTCTTGTTCAATTTGAGTTAAATTTGGGATTTAGTAAAATTTCATTTCATAATATTAGTGTAGTAAATTGATTTAAGAATTTATATTCTTTTGAATCATTAATTAACTACGTTTATA
>JAPKLW010000161.1:129827-193291 GCA_026898455.1 Plectranthus barbatus | reverse complement strand
ACAATAAGGAAACGACGTGATAAGTGAGGCAAAATACGAGCTTATCAGACATGTGTGAGATCTAATACCTTTTTGTTGCAAAAATGAGTGAAACTCATGTGATGTATATTCACCACCATTATCGGAGTGGAGGAGCTTAATGCAAGTCGAAAATTGTGTCTCAACATAAGCAAGAAAGGTTTGAAAAGCATTGAACACCTTTGATTTTGTACGTAAGAAGTAATTCCATGTAAAGCGACTGAAGAAGTACTTATATTGTGCATGTGAAATGATCGGTGTAATACCCCAAACATCATAATGTATTATGTCAAAGCATTTATCAGCACGACTTCCTTGAGTTTGAAAAGGTAAAATCTTACTCTTCCCTAGTCTGCAAGTAGAACATCCATGAGACAAACAATAATTTAAACACTTTCTTTTAGAGCCCAGAAAACCTTCTTTTATTAAATGAGATAAAATCACATCATTCGGATGCCCTAATCGTTTATGCCACACTTCAACTTTATTATTAATAACAATATATACTAAAGATAAAACTTTTGGACCAATAAATTGCAATAGAAATAATCTCCCAACCTTAGGCCCCTTCGCTATCACCTTCCCTGATAGTCGATCCTGCACAAGACACCCATCGCAAGAAATATGCACTTCACAGTTATCATCTACCAACTGTCCAACAGAAATCAAATTGCTAGATAATTCAGGAGACAAACAAATCTCAAAAGAAGGTCCAATATCACCAATAGTTGTAATGGGAATACTATTGTCATTAGCAACCTGAATATGTTGATGTCAAGTTCAAGTTGAAACCGTCGAGCAATATTTTCCTGAATGTATACACACTTTAAATGATCCCACATCTCTTTCGCTGTACCGAATGACCACAGGTTGTTCACTATATGATGTTCAAGTTCAAGGAGTGGAACCTGGAAGGAACATAGAGACTTCACATCATGATACTATTGATGATCTTGATTTGCTTGTTGCAGTTCGGAAAAAATAGAATAAAAGGAAAAAAATAGATTGAGGTTTACATTCAGTTCCAAAAGCACATTAACAAACACAGTCTGCTGCACCATTAGAGGGAAAAATAATGGCTCCAGAATCAATGTGATACCTCAATTTGTAAGACACACTGAAAACAAACAGATCATATCCAATTAACTTTTAGGTTGCCTTGCTACATTTGAATTCATTTTCTCAAATACAATGATAAGTCTTGTGGGGATTTTCAAAACATGTAAAAAGATTATTATGTGAATCAAAGAATCTATAAATTTCACATAAAGCAGTATTATCTAGTTACAACTTGTTTACCTTCACAACCCCTTCCTCATTATTGACATTCACTCAATTCTACTGTAGTCCTGGCCAATCGTTCTTTTCAACTCTTCCATGAAATGGTGATTGATGTCATACGTAATCTAAAATTAAAGAATTATAAGTGTGCTTTTTAAATAATAAACAAATATGAATCTACCACATCAGTATGTAATTCTACTTTCTTTTACTAATATTTCTCGGCACTCTATCTAAGAAGAAAACCATTTAGTCTTTGGAAAAAGTGAAATAGGATAGGAAACCAGTATTGCTGCAAACTCACCTGTAAATGACGTGGGAGAAGACTTCCCAGTAGATGAACATGGATTTTTCTCAAGACCTTCAGTGTAAAACTATGTGACTTGTAAATGAAAATATTTGACATATTTCAGTCTAAATATTCCTCATCAATAAGCACTCTCATGACCTCTATTATTGCAAGCGACGGGTGAGTATCATTTATCTGAAAAGCAACCTGCAAAAATAATTCTAAGAAGTATGAACCTTATCCTATGCCTATAGCAGTTAACTCTATGAATAACAAAGTAGCTGAAATAGGAGCACTTTGATAACGCTGTAGAACATACAGCAGCAAATAAATTTATAATAACCCGAAGGCTAGTCGAACCCACAGGGATAGTACAACGAAATCATCTCATGTACTGGACACAGTTTATCGATTCTTTGTTTGAGCAAATCCAAATTTGAATAGGGTTTTTTGTTTTCAAAACAGAAGAATAACTTGAGAATAAAATTCAATAATAAAAAGCACAGATTCTAGGGAAATCAACCAATCCAATCCAACATGCATAAACAATCAATCCAAACCCAAAATAATTATTAAGGAGGGAAATCTGGTAAATTGGAATTAATTCCTTTGTTGGGAAACTAAAACCTAGATTACTAGAAAGTGAATTTTACCTCTCGATCTCAAGAACACAAACTAGTCAATCTCAATAAAGATACAGATTTGAAAACCCTACAACTAATTCTTCCTTTTGAGACAGAAAACAGTTGTATCAAAATTCTATTTTCCTATTATTAATTATCTCCTCTCGGTCTCAAATTAATAACTATAAACCTAATCCAATTTTCATCTCTCGATCCTTCAATTGAAAATAGATTTTAAAATCAAAACCATAGAATTTGAACCAATTAATTAGGGTTTGGAATTAATTGAATTAACACATGCTAAAGAGGATGGAGAAACCCTAGAACCTGTTAAGGGCTCTAGCCTAACATAATTGAAATAAATATTGCAATAAATATAAATAAGCTTACTTGAATCATTAAAGAAATAGGAACCTTGAATGTCTTGAAAAACTCCAATGAATTCAGTAAAACACAGAAAAAAAAGATGTAATTTTCGTGCCTAAGAGTTCATATTTATAGAGGGGGAAAAAGACCTAATTTGAGTATTGGGAAAATATAGCAAAAACTGCCAAAATAAGCCAAAAATAGCCTTCTCGGACATCTGTGTCGATCGACAGCCTGCCTGTCGATCGACACAACCTTCAAGATCGAAATTCGGGCTGAATTTGTGTCAATTCTGCAACTTTGACCTCTGTTTCGATCGACAGAAAGAATTTCAATCGACAGGAATGTTTTGACCTCTGTTTCGATCGACACAAATCCTGTCTCTCGACACAGAAACATCTATCTGCGCAGTCTCACGGTTTTGGCCATAACTTCCTCTCCCAAACTCCGATTGACCCGATTCTAGTTGCATTGGAAAGCTAACTCGAATATCTTTCTATCCATGTGCTCCATTAGCTCAGATTCCATCTGTGGAAGAAGTCGTGACTGTTCCTTTGAACATCATCTGCTTTCGGTACGGATTTCCAATGAATTTGGCCTAAAACCTTCAAAAATCACCCATCAAAGGCATAACACCCTCTAAAGTAGAATCATGCACAAAAATAAGTAAAAACATAACATAAAGCACTTGAAACAATTGAGAAAAATATAGATAAGTGAGTATAAATATGAGCTTATCAAACCCACCAAACTTGAATATTAGATTGTCCTCAATCGAAGAAAAGAAGAAAGAAATCTCAAGCAGTTGAAAGTGCAATGCCTCACAAGATTCATCACAATCAAGGTTCATCAATCCACATCAGACAAGCAATTGAAAGAGATAAGATATTCATCAACTTCGGAAGACTCACATGAAAGTGTATCGCTCATCACACAAGTGTTTGGGTTTCAAATGAAAGCACTCACAACATGTATGAAGAAATTTCTACCATAGGCTTGCAAGAGTTCTAAAATCTTCACTGCTTATTTGTGCACACAATTCAAGAATCAAAAAGGACTTTCATAGGGTTGTAATGAAGGCTTTTTGTGAAGGGTAGGAAAGTATGGCCAAGTGACTAAAAAGAAAATATTGAGTTCATGACTCTCAACAAATTCGAAATCACCATCTAATCATCATCTATCCTTCTCCTCAAATATTACAATTTCAATCACAACACAACCTTTCTCTCTCTCTTTTTTCTTTCATTTTTTTTTCTTTTTCTAGCCCTCTTTTGAATCTCTTATGCTCTTATGAACATTTTGTATATGGAGCTTTTGAGAATTCTAATATCTTTTGAGCTAATTATTCACACATCTTGCATACCACTATTTACATATTTCTTTTCCAAATCACATATCTTACCACCCTTATCCTCCTTAAATCTCATAGACAAGACAAAAATCATTATAACTCCATGAAAATCTCATAGACAAGACAAAAAAATGGAGTTAGGCACAATGGGGCTGACTAGGGTTAATTTGATATGTAAAAGGACAATGTTTAGGATCGGGCTAACAAAGATGGCCTAAGATCATTTTCTATCCTTGTGCACACTATGCAGTCTCAAAACAGAACAAAAGCAAGTTCTAGAGAAACGAAAACATACATGCGAATCTCTCATGAACAAATAAAGGCTCAAAAACTCACTTGGGTTCAAATTTTCTTCCTTAGTCAGTTTCAATCCACTCAAACATCATGCAAGTGTAAGTTTCAATTAGACCCTATCATGCGGTATTCTACATTCATGGGCAAATCAACCACAATCGAAATCAACTCAACTAATCAAAGATCGATTCCAAATATTGCATATAATGCTAGAGGGTTCAATTACTTAAATATTTTCCTCACATACTATCTATATATATTTTTTTATTAGCATAAATTAAACACACCAAATCAAATAAAGCAAGTAAAAGTAAATAAAACAGGAAAGCGAATAAAGATAAAGGATAAAAGTTCAACTTCTTGTCCACATCCCCCCAAACTTATTTCGAACTCATGGAGTAAGAAAAAGTTTGAAAATCAGACAAGAAGAAGAACGGTACCTGACTGTCGATCTCAGACATCGACTTTTTATCCACCGGAGGCTGCAGAACGCGAAAGACAGAATTTGGTGGCTGCTGGCACTCTGTGTCGACCCAAGGGCTGGCTCGAAGTGCTCTGTTGATCCCTGTGTGTCGATCGAAACAGAACTCCGATTTTTTTTTTCTTTTTCAAAATAAACAACACACGAAAATTAGAGAAACAAATGAAATAAAGCAAGTAAAACAATGGTTACCTCCCATTTAGTGCCTTAGTTATTGTCGTGGCTCGACGATAGGGATCCTTCACCAAGGAGGTCGGGTCCAGACTCGCCGCCCCCTTGCATCGATCATGTAGACCATCCGATCACGAATAACAGTGGTGAGCTCGGAAGAGGATGGGGTAATTGGCAATTTTGCCATCCCATTTTCACGCTCCCATTCGATCTCGGCGGCTTCTTCAATGGTGGTGGAGATGTTATTGCAATCTGCTTCCTTTTAGCTTTGATCAATCACAAAGGTGATTATCTCGTCATTCCCTCGGAGTGTAATCTCCCCACCTCGGTAGTCTATCAGTGCACCACTTGTTTTCAAAAACTCTCTTCCAATGATCAATGGCATTCCATGTTGTTCCTTCATATCCAAAACAACAAAATCAACAGGAAATATTAAATGACCAACACGAATTAAAACATTTTCCACAACTCCCCTTGGTCGAGAAATTGAGCGGTCAGCCATCTGAAGAGTGATTGAGGTTGGCCTCATCTCGCCTATCTGCAACTTTTGGAACATTGAATACGGCATCAAGTTAATGCTGGCTCCTGTATCGCAGAGGACATTCCTAAACTCCTTTCCCCCAATCTCGATCGGAATAGAGAAGCATCCCGGATCAGACCTCTTGGTTGGAACCTGTTTCTGCAAAAGAAGACTACATTGTTCATGAATTGAAATAGTTTGATCTTCGATTACCGGCTTCTTCTCGCTCATCAGCTTTCTCAAGAACTTCATGTAGCCGGGAATCTCGCGGAGAGCCTCGATCAAGGGAATGTTGATGTTGACCTTCTTGAGATTCTCCACGAATCGAGCAAACTTGGAGTCTTCCTTCTTCTTTGCAAATCTTTGGGGAAAGGGCATTGGAGGAGTTGGATCACCCTTCTTCTTTGAATTTTCAGCTCTATGTGGCACCTGTGTTGTCTGCCTGTCGACAGCCTCTTTCTGTCCTGCCTGTTGATCGATAGGGGGGGTGTCGATTGACACGGCTGCATCCCCCCTGTCTGTCGATTTGCTGTCCTGTCGACCTCTGCTGCTCTCCCTGGCCTCTGTGTCGATCGACACAGGCTCTGTGTCGATCGAAATAGAGGTATCTTCTGCGGTAAATTCCTCTCTTTCAGCCCCAAAATCATCCTTGGACATGCTAGGACCCTCGTACCTCGTACCGAACCTCAAGGAAATGGCATTGACCTGTTTGGCCTTCTCAGGATTGACTTCTGTGGTGCTGGGGAGCTGGCCTGGCTTGTGTTGATTGCTCATAGCAGTGGAAATCTGACTGAACTGTGGATCGAGCATCTGAAGGTGCTTTGTCATATGCTGCATGTGAGTGGACATGTTCTTCACCACGGTTTCCACCTTGCCAAACCTATTGTCGGAGCTTTTGATGAACTTTTCAAGTGTCTCCTCCAGCACATACTTCTTCTTCTCCACAATCTCTCCCCCGGCTCCAACACTGAACCCCGGTGGAGGATTCTCAGCTGCATAAGGGTTAGAATAAGAAAATCATGATGGTTCTTAGCACTGTAAGTGTACCCTTGATTGTTGGCTCGGTAGTTGTTGTTGTAACCTCCATTGGCGTAGTTCACTTCAGCGGTATTGGAGGTGCTCGAACTGCTTCCTTGGTAGATGTAGTCGGCCTCAATGGGAACAATGGCCATGTTGGGATCTGAAATAGCTGCTACCGAAGCTCTACCGGCCTCCAACTGTTTGAACTCTTCTCGGAGCTTCTTCACTTCTGCCACCACATCAATTTCCGGAGTAGTGGTCACTGCTTTGACTGCTTTCTGCCTTTCAGTAGGCCATTGGTGACTGTTGAGGGCCATGTCTGCGAGAAGTTGCATTCCCTCTTCTCCACTTTTCTTCATGAGCAGTCCTCCAGCTGAAGCATCAACCAATTCTTTTAAGTGAGGGGTTAATCCTTCATAAAAATGGCATACCTGCATCTCAAGATCAATCCCATGGCCGGGGCACATCCTCAACAGCTCTTTGTATCTCTTCCAAGATTCATAGAGGGTCTCATCGTACTTCTGGCTGAAGTGAGTGATATCGAACTTCCTCTTCATGATGACACTGGGTGGGAAGAAGTTGGTGAGGAACTCTGCTCGGAGTTGTGCCCATGTGGCAATTCTGCTCTTGTCCAAACCAGCAAACCAAGACCGAGCCTCATCCCTGAGAGAAAAAGAAAACAAACGCATCCGGATGGTGTCTTGGGGCACTCCGTTCTGCTTGATTGTGTCGCACACCTCGATAAACTGACTGAGGTGGCCGTATGGATCCTCAATGGCCTTCTCTGCATACTGGTTCTGCTGGACCATCTGAATAAGGCCTGTCTTCAGCTCAAAGTTGTTGGCATCAATGCCAACCTGGAATCCCGGCTCCTCTCTCTGTGGCAGGAAGCAATCAAGAATGGATCTTTGAGGCACCACAATTAGCCTTTCAGGGTTTCCTTCATTGGCCAGGGCTGCCAGTCTGGCAGCCTGCTCTGCTTGAACTGCTTGTGCTACTTGAAGTTGCTCCCTGAGTTGTCGGACCTCATTCATGAACTGTCTTTGCTCCTCAGGAGTCATGTTTTGAAGTTGTGCTTCTGGTGGTTGCTCCATCTCAGGCTCTTTTTCCTTGCTCTTTCCTTTGCTTTTGTTTCTCCTACAGGTAGCTTCAATTTCTGAATCGAAGGCTTCAAGATTCTTCCCCCGAGCTCTTGTGTTCATGCACCTGAAGAGAAAATAGAAAACTGGGAATCAGTCTCTGTGTCGACCGACAGGGTGACTGTCGATCGACACGAGCACTACTTCTGTGTCGATCGACAGGGGCTCTGTCGATCGAAACAGAAGCAAAAATTTCACACACACGCACGCGAACAGAAATAAAAAAACTCAATCCAGAAAATATCAAAACAATCCAATAACAAGACAAAATCTGACTATCCCGGCAACGACGCCAATTTGATAACGCTGTAGAACATATAGCAGCAAATAAATTTATAATAACCCGAAGGCTAGTCGAACCCACAGGGATAGTACAACGAAATCATCTCATGTACTGGACACAGTTTATCTATTCTTTGTTTGAGCAAATCCAAATCTGAATACGGTTTTTTGTTTTCAAAACAGAAGAATAACTTGAGAATAAAATTCAATAATAAAAAGCACAGATTCTAGGGAAATCAACCAATCCAATCCAACATGCATAAACAATCAATACAAACCCAAAATAATTATTAAGGTGGGAAATCTGGTAAATTGGAATTAATTCCTTTGTTGGGCAATTAAAACCTAGATTACTACAAAGTGAATTTTACCTCTCGGTCTCAAGAACACAAACTAGTCAATCTCAATAAAGATACAGATTTGAAAACCCTACAACTAATTCTTCCTTTTGAGACAGAAAACAGTTGTATCAAAATTCTATTTTCCTAGCTTACTTGAATCATTAAAGAAATAGGAACCTTGAATGTCTTGAAAAACTCCAATGAATTCAGTAAAACAGATAAAAAAAGATGTAAGTTTCATGCCTAAGAGTTCATATTTATATAGGGGGAAAAAGACCTAATTTGAGTATTGGGAAAATATAGCAAAAACTGCAAAAACAGGCCAAAAATAGCCTTCTCGGACATCTGTGTCGATCGACAGGCAGGCTGTCGATCGACACAACCTTCAAGATCAAAATTCAGACTGAATTTATGTCGATTCTGTAACTTTGACCTCTGTTTCGATCGACAGAAAGAATTTCGATCGATAGGAATGTTTTGACCTCCGTTTCGGTCGAAACAAATCCTGTCTCTCGACACAGAAACATCTGTCTGCGCAGTCTCACAATTTTGGCCATAACTTCCTCTCCCAAACTTCGATTGACCTGATTCCAGTTGCATTGGAAAGCTAACTCAAAGATCTTTCTATCCATGTGCTCCATTAGCTCAGATTCCATCTGTGGAAGAAGTCGTGACTGTTCCTTTGAACATCATCTGCTTTCGGTACGGATTTCCAATGAATTTGGCCTAAAACCTACAAAAATCACCCATAAAAGGCATAACACCCTCTAAAATAGACTCATGCACAAAAATAAGTAAAAACATAACATAAAGCACTTGAAACAATGGAGAAAAATACAGATAAGTGAGTATAAATATGAGCTTATCAAACTTGTTCTTTACCTATTGCTAATTAACATCCTTTAATAGCCCTTGCTTGCCTTCAGGATTACAGCTCTAACTGCCATTTGATGTAGCTAGAACTAGACCCAAATTGCTCTAATAGATTAGGAATGAATTTACCTGATGAACAATGTGAAATAAGGAATGATATAGCATCTACCATCATCATTGTTGAATTTAACAATATTAACTTTATTTGGTAATTCATCCAAGTAATCATGAGCATCTTTAAATCTCCTGATGATGTCCTGTACCGATGCCAAAACAAAGAAGAACTGTTGCTTCAGTCGCAATTCCTTCCCCTGAAATAGATTTGGACCATTTACTAAGTGACAAATGCAACAACTCTAAATATAATGAAGAAAATTATATAGAGTGTGGTGATCACTTATTAACAGCGCTCTGATGCTACATGACCCAGGTCATTACTAAGTAACAACGCTCTAAAAATTCAAAATCATGTCAGGAAACTTCATTATTTTCAACAATTTACAAGAAAGTTTTCTTCTATATACAAAGAAGAGCACATAAAACATGAAACTTAATCTGCTTTGATCAAGTATTAACAGTGCTCTGAATTTTGATGCTACATGACCCAGATCATTACTAAGCAACAACAGCTCTAAAAATTCAAAATCATGTAGGGCAACTTCAATATTTTCAACAATTTACAAGAAAGTTTTCTTCTATAAACAAAGACGAGCACAGAAAATAGGAAACTTAATATGCACATCAGCATAGACCTAATAAGAACGATCATCAAGGTATAGGACATTGCTTATGGTTTCCGCCTTTTGTCTGTCCACAATAGCATTTATGTAGTCCCCTATGTGTTATAAGACTCTTGGAATTCAAGACCAAATGCACGGTTATCAAAGATCAAACTGTTAAGACTTGATCCAAAAAAACTAAATAAATAAATAAATTGTTAAGGCAGTACAACTAAAAGAGGTTATCTGTAAAACTTCAGGCAATACTGCAAATACAAATTTATTCAGATAAGTGGAAAAATCAACTAAATGTAAAGTAGTTTGGTTCTTGTTAGAATATTAATAGTATATTTGTAAATATGGTTATAATTGATATTGATTGATTTTAGTTCCTAGAATAGATTTACCTTCTTGTATATATATAGGTGTAATGCCTTGATCAATAAGATGAGAATTTTTCCAGCCTTTACTTCTGTAACATGGTATCCAGAGCATCTTTCGATCTGAGGGACTGCAATTTCGAAAATTAGGGTTTTTGAGAATTTGGTGGTTAGGGTTTTTTTAAAACTGCAGTCAAATAAATTGCTACCCATTCGCACTCTGCCGCCAATCGACCGACACCGTCCACCTAGCAGGCTTCGCCGCCCCCTGGTCGACTCGTCGGCGAAGTCCAGTGACCGGAGACGGTGCGTGTGAGATACACGCGCCTTTAACATCTTCTGTGCAGAGTTGCACCACCGGCACGTGGCGTCACGTGCGACTCCAACCGGTGTTCCGGTGACTTCCGTCGTACTTGCCTCGACCTCCTCTACCTATCTCTGTGTGTCTATTTGGGTCATTATCTGATTAGTATTTGCTTTTGCTCTTTTGAGGTACGACTGTTTTTCTGAAGTCTAATTTCCATTGGGATTTTTCCTTCTATTCTGTTACCATAATGTCTGATAACGAGAGAAAGGTGTGGTTGATGTTGTCCTTGTGATGACGAAGATTACGGAACATAAACTTACTTCAACAAATTATCTGGATTGGCGTCAAACCATTGATCTTTATTTGTTGAGTGTTTCTATGGATGATCATATGACTGAAGATCCACCATCAGATGACTCTAATGTCAATTGGCTTCGTACGGATGCTAGATTATTTCTACAGATTCGTAATTCTATTAGTAGTGATGTTGGGATGGTTACCCATTGTCGGATGGTGAAATCTCTACTGTCTTATCTGGAGTTTTTGTATTCGGGAAAAAGGAATATTTCTCGAATGCATGACATTTGCTAGGCCTTCTACAAGCCGGAGAAATGAGACAAATCGCTTACAGATTACTTTATGGGGTTTAAGAGGACTTATGAAGAATTAAATGTAGTGCTTCCATTTAGCTCTGATATCACAGTCCAACAAGCTCGGCGTGAGAAAATGGTTGTGATGAGTTTCTTAGCCGGTCTTCCATCTGATTTTGAGATTGCTAAGTCTCAAATACTTTCTGATAGTCAGATTTCATCTTTGGATGAAGCTTTCAGTCGGCTCCTTCGCACTGAGCGTACTCCTACTTTTCCACCTTCTCCACATAACAATGTTCTCATCAGTCGTGCATCTGCTCCTCAGTCTGGGAGGCCGCAACTGAAGAATGATGGAAATAAGGGATCTCAGCCCCATTGGATAGCAACTGCAGAGTGTCATTACTGTCATGATATTGGTCATACCAAAAGAGACTGTTAGAAACGTCGATATAATAACAACAGAAGAGGATCTCCCAATCTCATGTGGCTGAAAGTGGTTCTAGCAACTCTAATGATTCTATCACCATCTCTGCGAGTGAGTATGCCAAGCTAATGCAACAATCGACTCAATCTAGTTCCGTTACAGCTATTGTCGAGTCAGGTGATCCCAATGCATGCCTTGTTTCCTCCTCTTCTAAGTGGGTCATCGATTCTGGTGCTACAGATCATATGACATGTAACCATAATATGTTTACTACTTTTAATCCTCATACTCATGTCTTTCCTGTTACTCTTGTTGATGGTTCTCAGTCTCAAGTCATTAGTTCGAGAACAGTCAAGCCAACTCCTTCCTTATCATTGTCTTCTGTTCTTAGTCTTCCTGAACTCAGCTTTAATTTGGTTTCTATTAGCAAACTCACTAAAGATCTCAATTGTTCAGCCTCCTTTTTCTTAATTATTGCTTGTTTCAGGATCTTACGACAAAGCAGATTATTGGTAAAGGGCATGAGTTGGGTGGCCTATACATTCTTGATACACACCATCCCACATCCGTTGCATGTACCGGAACTGTTACTCCCATGGAAGCACATCATAGATTGGGTCATCCATCTCTTCCACTTTTGAAGAACAAGTGTCCTCAGTTCTCCCAGTTGTCCTCTTTAGATTGTGAGTCTTGTCATTTTGCTAAACACCATCGTACTAGTTTGAGTCCTCGTGTCAATAAGACAACAAGATCTCCATTTGAGTTAGTCCATTCTGATGTATGGGGTCCATGTCCTATTACATCTAAACTTGGGTTTCGTTATTTTGTTAATTTTGTTGATGATCATTCTCGTATGACTTGGCTTTATTTGATGAAAACTCATTCTGAATTATTTACACATTTTTCTGCCTTTTGTGCTGAGATTAAAACACAATTTAATGTGTCTGTGAAAATTTTACGTAGCGATAATGCCAAACAATATCTCTCGGACACATTTCGTAATTATATGATGCACAATGACATTCTTCATCAAACATCTTGTGTTGACACACCATCTCAAAATGGTGTTGCTGAACGAAAGAATCGTCACCTTCTTGAAACTGCTAGAGCCTTGTTACTCTCTATGCAAGTTCCTAAACATTTTTGGGCTGATGCTGTCTCCACTGCATGTTTTCTTATTAATCGCATGCCATCATCTATTCTTCGTGGGGTGTCTCCTTTTCATGTTTTGTTTCCCTCTCAACCTTTGTTTTCCATTGCACCTAAAATATTTGGGTGTACTTGTTTTGTTCGGGATGTTCGCCCTCATGTTACTAAACTAGATCCCAAATCTTTGAAGTGCATATTTCTAGGTAATTCCAGGCTCCAAAAGGGGTATCGATGTTATAGTCCAAGTCTAGATAGGTATCTTGTGTCTGCCGATGCTACCTTCTCAGAAAATACTGTCTACTCTCCAGTTTCTACTCCTCCTCCCACTGAGGGGGAGGATATAGATTTTCTTATACACACTACCTTTGATCCAGTTATTCCTTCAGCCTTGAGTTGGCCTCCTGTCACACAAACTTACTCTCGCCGATCTCGTCTTGTTTCAGTTGCTACTGAGGTGCTTGATACACCTGATTCATGTCCTGATGAGCCAATAGCTTCACCGTCAGATCCCGTCTCAAGTGATGATCTTCCTATAGCTCTCCGAAAAGGTAAACGTTCTTGTACCTTTCCTATTTCTTCTTTTGTTTCCTATGATCATTTGTCTGCCCCTACTCGTGCTTTGGTCACTTCTCTTTCTTCTGTTTCTATTCCTAAATCTGCTGCGGAAGCTTGGACTCACTCTGGTTGGCGTACTGCTATGATTGAGGATATGAATGCATTATATGCTATTGGGTGTAAGTGGTGGACCTTCTGCCGGGTAAGTTGGCGTACTTGGGTTTTGGTGGACCTTCTGCCGGGTAAACAGTCTATTGGGTGTAAGTGGATATTTACTGTTAAGGTCAATCCAGATGGCATTATTGCTCATTTGAAGGCTCGTTTGGTTGCCAAGGGCTATGCTCAAACTTACGGTGTAAATTATTTTGATACTTTCTCTCCGGTTGCCAAACTGACTTCTATCAGACTTTTGATTTCAATGGCGGCCTCACATCATTGGCCTCTTCACCAATTGGACATTAAAAATGCCTTCTTACTTCACGAGGATGTCTATATGGAGCAACCACCTTGCTTTGTTGCTCAGGGGGAGTCTAAGCAGAAGCAAGTTTGTTTTTTGAAGAAATCTTTATACGGCTTGAAGTAGAGTCCTAGAGCATGGTTTGGTAAATTTACTCAGGGTGTTCTAAAATTTGGTATGAAGATGAGTAAATCTGATCACTCGGTTTTTTATAAACGGTCTGACCATGTCATTATCTTATTGGTTGTCTATGTAGATGATATTGTTATTACAGGTAGTGAGAGTGCAGGAATTATGTCTGTCAAGCAATTCCTACACACCCAATTTGAAACCAAAGATTTGGGGATGCTAAAGTATTTTCTTGGTGTTAAGGTTATCCGGAGCAAGAAAGGAATATTTCTATCGCAGAGAAACTATGTTCTTGACTTATTATCTGAAACTGGAAAGCTAGGGGCTAAACCATGCAGTACTTCAATGGTTCCCAACTCACACCTTACAAAAGATGGTGAGTTATTTGATGATCCTCAAAGAAATAGAAAAGTAGTTGGAAAACTCAACTATCTTAGGGTAACTCGCCCTAATATTGTCTTTCCAGTTAGTGTGGTTAGTCAATACATGTCTTCACCTACTATTGACAATTGGAGGGCTGTTGAACAAATTTTGTGTTATCTCAAAGAAGCACCGGGATGTGGAATTGTTTATGCTGATCATGATCATAATAGAATCGAGGCTTTCACAGATGCCGATTGGGCGGGATCTAAAGAAGACTGTAGATCGATTACAGGATATTGTGTCTTTGTTGGAAGCATTCTGGTTTCATGGACAAGCAAGAAAAAACAAGTTGTTTCGCGATCGAGTGTTGAGTCTGAGTACAGAGCTATGGCTAAAGCTGCTTGTGAGATACTGTGGGTAAAAGAAATTCTCTATGAAGTGGGATTGAAGGTTTCAATGCTAGCTAAGTTGTGGTGTGACAATCAAGCTGCATTACATATTGCTTCAAATCATGTTTTTCATGAAAGGACTAAGCATATTGAAATTGATTGTCACTTTGTTCGTGAGAAGATTCAGAAGGGTTTCATATGTACAGGATATATGAGGACAGAAGACCAACTTGGAGACATATTCACCAAAGCCTTGAATGGTGTCCGGATTGCTTATCTTTGTAACAAGTTGGGCATGATTAATATTTATGCTCCAACTTGAGGGGGAGTGTTAGAATATTAATAGTATATTTGTAAATATGGTTATAATTGATTTTAATTCCTAGAATAGATTTACCTTCTTGTATATATATATATATATATTGGTGTAATGCCTTGATCAATATGAGAATTTTCCCAGCCATTGCTTCTGTAACAGTTCTCAAAAAGAATCATCCATCAAATGATTTGCCAATGACTTGGTAGGAATATACCACAATATCATATGTATATTTCTCGCCACCTCCATAGCCGATGAAAAATGACTCTCAGCATCAACCAAAAGTTTCGCTTAATTTTTCAGATTGTCATCAGCATGTATGAAGCAATTATGAGTAGAACAAAGTCAAGTTTACCAGGTTATATTGTCCACTTGGTTTAGCAGCCCATAGAGTCCAAGGTTAATGGCATTCCTGGTTCCATAACCAGGTATTGGGTTCTCGTAAGCAACAGCTTCAACCTATTATTAAAGAAGATATTAAAAGTGCCAGTAACCATAGGCTCTAATCATCACCATGTTAAAAATACTGACAGTTTCTCCAGGTTGTATTTTACTCCATTGGAAGTTTTATCTTCAACCGTCCCATAAAACTTGGGCATTTAAGAAAAGTTCAGAAGTTCAAAGATAAGGTGAACTGGTAAAATCTTGAGATAGAATTAAATGATGACAGAGGCAAGCTTTCACCCCTTCACAGAAAACGATACTTGTACCCTCTCTATTTCCCAAGAGTTTCCAAAATTCAGCCAATAGTCTGGTTGTTCGTGTTGATACCCATCTACAATAATTTGACGGAATAGATGATACTGATAGCGTAACACATACATACCTACACAAAAATTGATGTTATCAGTTAATATTAATCTGCACCGAGTCAGACTGTTTCTTTTCCTTCGTCAAAGTGATTTTTCTGTTAAGACATATAAATAGGACAATATATGAAACTAGCCAGTTTGATTTCTGTTTCACATTTTCATTTGCATCAAGCCATTGTTTACTATACATGCAGTGTGCATTGGTGACTGTGGAACACAGAATGTAAACAAAATTATATCAAAATTTCACACTGAAATTAAATTCATATCCCTACGAAAGGAATGAGAAATATAGAGCCTTAATGGATAATCAAGATTCTAGTTTTGAAAGTACTAAAATTTTATATATGTTTAAAGATCTTATACCCCCAAACTGGACAATCCAGTGTTGCTAGAGAATCCATTTGGCATGCTGAAAGTCGAGCCAAGCAACCATTACCGAGTGCAGCATCTCCTTCCTGGAAACGAAATGGGAAAAACATACAATGAATGAAGCAAATCTTCATCAATATAAGATACTAACACAGAGTATTATGGGCGTAAGTAACTTAGGACCGCTTGTCAAATGTCGCATATCGCCAAATAAACACTTTGATGCTAGTAGACGCTTGAGGATTACATTGAGCAACTTGGATCCTTGTTTGAAGTGCTTGTGGTCAGAATTAAACAAAATTGAACTGCGGAGGGAGAAATCAAGAAGCAAATATCTTCCAATCGATTTCAAAGCCGGGAATTGCTTACCTTGAATACTCTTGTTTTAAGCAACTCAAAATGCACTCTGGATACTCCATTGACTATATGGCAGCAAAAAACTGTTCTGTCAACCGAAATAAAGGAGATAAACTGTTTAGAAGCCGCATGAAGTAGAGGTTAACAAACACAGTCTGCAGCTCCACTAAAGTGAAAATTAATGGCTCCAGAATCAATGTGATACCTCAATTGGTAAGACACTGAAAACAAACAGATCATCTCCAATTTTTTTTTTAAGTTTCCTCAGACATGCTATATTTGATAATTCATTTTCTCAAACACAAATGATAAATCTTATGAGAATTTTCAAAACATGTAAAGATTTTGTTATGCGAATCAAAGAACCTGTAAATTAAACATGAAGCAATATTATCTAGTTCCTTCTTGTTTACCAACTTCATGATCACTTCACTTCCTCCACTGTTGACATCAGTGGCGGATCCAGGATTTTTGCTTCGGGGGGCTCCATTGTACTTTAATGTAAAAAATTAACATGATCAAGCGAAAAAATTAGTAAAAGTAAATCATGTTAATGATAAAAATGCATAAATACTTCACAACTAAAATGAGTATAAATACAATAAAATAGATCCAAAAGTTTGATATTATACCATTGTTAAGAAAGTAGTGGCAATTGACGTCGACGACATGGACTGAAAACATTGTAAAATTGGTTCATTTTCAATCTTTGAAAATATCCCGTTCTCAATATACACCACTAAAGTTTCGTAGCAGAAAATGTCCTCTCAACTCAAGTTGTGGCTACGGGTAAAACCAATGCCAACTCAATAATATGGTAAATAAATGGAAAAACCACATGTTTACCCGTTTCAACCATTTTTTGAGCAAGCTTTTCAAGTTGCTTAAGTCTACAAAATAGAAAGAAAAATAGCAAACATACAATTAAAAAATCAATGATTCAAATACAATAAATAAGAAAAAAGAAAAAAAAACTCAAAAAAAAACCTAGAATTGGGGTGTGGTCCAGCAGCTCCACTTTTCTCTTGTCCTCGGCGAAGAAGAAAGAAAAAAAAAAAACAAGTCAAATAGGGTTATTGCAAAATTATAAAATTTAATTTTAATATATTATTAAAATTGCACATGTCGAAGAAGTGTTACTAACTTATAAAAGTGCATTAACATTTT
Organism: Plectranthus barbatus; assembly: GCA_026898455.1. Lineage (NCBI taxonomy): Eukaryota > Viridiplantae > Streptophyta > Magnoliopsida > Lamiales > Lamiaceae > Plectranthus > Plectranthus barbatus. The sequence goes on along the minus strand of JAPKLW010000161.1, from coordinate 175,753 downwards.
ATGTTTTAGAAGTGGAATATATAAAAATATATTTTTTTTAATTAATATGTCTTCTTCTTCCAAATAAATTTACACTCACGCTGACACACTGGTTTTCTCTCCTCTCTACGATTCTACCACCGCCGCCCGCAGAAATTACATAGCAGCACCTACACACTAGCAATCAGTTTCTTTTTCTTCCAAAAAAAAAAAATACATGGTTGGGGGCTAACTCTGAAAAAATCTATCAATCCATATAAATTTAAGGCAATTTCTCCACTTGGGGGGCTGAAGCCCCCCCAAGCCCTTACCTGCCTCCGCCGCTGGTTGACATCCACTCAATTCTACTGTAGTCCGTGTGCTTTATAATAAATATGAATTTTGAGGGGTGATTTGCCATGAATGAAGACAAAAAGCTTTTCTTTTTTTTGTGTGTGTAGTTGTGAGTAGTAAAAATCTTAAATAGCCATTATAAAAACTTTAAATAGTCGAAATGACCATATTCTCAAAATATTCCCATTTTTCATATATAAATTCCAAAAGTCTAAAATATAAACTTTAAATTCATTCGTAATTGCAATATTAGAATTTAAAATCACTGACGGTTGCAAATCAATTTTTCACATTTTTTATTTTCTAATATCAAGAAATTAGGTCGCAAATGAAAAAATAAATTGCAAATGCCCAAAATCAAGTAAAAAATGGTTGTATTTAATTTTTAAATCTAATTTAACTTTGAATTTTTTTTATAAAATTTTAAGTCGCCAACCACAGTATTTTGCCTTTTAATCTTATTTAATTATATATATATATATATATATATATATATATATATTATTTCTAAAATTTACAGTCACAAATGGCAAAAACCAAACTAAAATTTTTTTTAAAAATTTATTTTTACAAATTTAATTGTCGAAATAATTTTAGGTGCAATTAATTAATATATTTCTTAACAATTAATTTCAGTATTGGTGAGAATATAAATCCTATTAATAGTAGGGTTATTTATATCCATTAACTTTAATATGGTTATTTTTTGTATGATTATATAAAAATGATTATTTAAAGTTTTTACATAACTAAAGTAGCTATTTTGATATATTTACTCGATAAATAAATATCACCAAATTACATGCTAGGTGGTTGAGCTCTTTTCATGATTTTCATACAATAATTACACATAAAGAATTAGGTTGTGTGCGTGTCAAACACCGTGATTGCTGTTTCCAATTAACACAATTATTTTTATTTTTTATTTTTTTTTATTTATTTTTTTTTTTTTTGAGGGGAAAGCATCTTCATTAAAACAAAACAAAAGTTACACTTCAGTCTGAATCACATAGGCAAGGTGTTTTGGAGTATGCCTAATACAAATAAAATTTGGGCCTTTTGCTGCTAGATGTGCAACTTGATTTGCCGATCTACGAATGTGGTGAAAGGTTGGGTTACCGACCTCTTTGGCTATCTCTTTGACGTCTCGTAGCATCGTATCGCAATAAGGAGCTGGTTGTTGTAAGCCGTTGATCTGTTGGATTAGCTCCAAATTGTCGCTTTCCACTTTATTTACTTGAAGTCGATATTGATTTGCCGTTAGCAGGGCATACCGCAAAGCTATACCTTCCAGCAGGGTGCTGCTTCCTTTGGCTTTGAAAGTCTCTTTTGCTGCGAGTACGACCTCTCCATCTTCGTTGCGAATGATGAACCCCATTCCTATCTCATTCTCGCTCGTAACAGCCACATCCATGTTAAGTTTCAATTCGCCCATTGCTGGCTTCAACCATTTTTCCTGTTTACATGCTTCTTCGTTCCCCAGCTTCTTTTTTTCATCAGCGGTCAGGTTGTCCCATTCGGTGAAAGCTCTTTGGATAATCGTGTGTTGTTGAGTTCTCCTCCGATCAAATTCCCAGTCATTCCTACCTTTCCAGATCTCCCAAGCCAATTGCAGGAAGTAGTCTACTCCTTCATGTTGGCTTGCAATCATGTCCCAAAGAATACTCTTGAAGGAGGCCTTATTCAGCTTGTCTACATCCAATCTGAGGTGAGAAAAGTACCAGATTTCTTTGGCTACCTTGCAGTAAAGAAGGCAGTGGTCGATCGTCTCCACAGTTTCCCCGCACATCGAACAGATAGGGTCACAACTTATTCCACGTTTACGGATATTATCCATGGTGGGGAGGGCTTGATTATAGATCTTCCATGCAAAAATTCGGGTACGGGGTTGCACTTTTAGTTTCCAAATTTTCTTCCAATCCTTCGGGGGAGAGCTCGCAGAGGCCTGATTCAGAGAAAGGTTAGAAAGAAGCTTTAAAGCCACATGGTATGCAGACCTCACCGTGAACCTTCCATCTTTGGAGAATCTCCAGAAAAACATATCTTCTTGCTCATACTTGCTAATGGGAATGGTCAAAATGTTCTCCAAATCTCGTTCATTAAAGGCCTTTTCAATCTTTTCGCTGTTCCATTTTTTTGTTTCGAAATCAATGAGTGAACAAACCTTATCATAGAACAGACTGGGATCATTAAGGGTTACGGGTTTGCTGAAACTTGACGTACCAATCCATCTATCCGTTCCGATGACCACTTTTCGACCATTCCCTACCCTCCATGCGATTCCCTCCTTCACAATATCAATGGTTTTGTGCAAGCTTCTCCACAGATGGCTGGCTTGGGATCCAATTTGAGCTTCCAAAATATCTCCTTTAGCAAAATACTTCTCTTTAAGGATTCGAGCAACCAAGAGGTCTGGATTTTGCTTAATTCTCCAAACTTGTTTTGCGATAAGCGCCAAGTTAAAACACTGCAAGTCCCGAAACCCAAGGCCTCCTTCTGATTTTGGGTAGAGGAGCTTCCTCCAGGCTATCCAATGTGTTTTATTTGTTTCTTCCGAAGATCCCCAGAAAAAACGAGCAGTTGCTTGCTCAATATCTCTGCAAATAGTTTTAGGGATGGTGAGGCAGCTCATAAAGTAGCTCGGTATAGCTTGAATTACTGCTTTTATCATAACTTCTTTTCCTGCCTGCGAAAGATTTTTATCAACCCATCCTTTCATTTTGGAGTTGATCTTGTCTTCAATTTCAGCGAAAATCTCTTTCTTTCTCCTGGTAACAAGAATGGGGAGACCAAGATACTTGCTTTTTTTGTTCATCTCTTTAACCTGCAACAAGGTGAGGATCTCCTTCTTTTTATCTTCCGGAAAGTTTGGTGAGAGGAATAGCTCGGATTTCTGAAGGTTAATTCGCTGCCCGGATATAAAAATGGCAAAATATACATGAATATTGGTGTTTTCTATTATTTGATAAGTCATTTTTTTCTTAAGAAAAATATAAAAATGGCAAAATATACATGAATGGCGTCGCCCGGACTCGAACCGGAGACCTTCAGTGTGTTAGACTGACGTGATAACCAACTACACCACGACACCATGTTTTTTCACAGTTCATCTTCTCAAACAGACTTCTCTCGTAGAACCAGTCTCCAACTGATTTTGCTATTGTCTGCAGCATAAGCATATACGTATCCAAACATATTGAACTGAAAATGAGAAAGCAGAAAAACAGTTAACCTTGCCATTCAGCACAGGAGAGTCGCTTCTAACCCACGTTTCCTGCATCTCAGTTTGGTAATCTTTCCTTTAGAAAAAAATGAAAGAATGGATCTGCCCCATCAGTAAGTGATCCTACTTTCTTTTATCTGAAAAGCAAGCCGCATAACAATTTTAAAAAACCTCATCATTAGCCTCCAGCAGATAACTCAAAATAAAACACTAGATATTTTCTTAATTGCTAATAAACAACCTTTCAGGTCTCAAACTTGCGCCAAGAACTAGACACAAATTTTTCTGATAGATTCGGAACTAATATAGGTGATGAACAAGGGGAGATAAATTATGAATGTCAGTTCTCATCAGTGTTGGTAGCAGTATTAACCTTAAATCTCCTGATGATGTCCTGTACCGATGCTAAAACAAAGAAGAATTGTTGCGTCCATTTCAATTTCTTCCCCTGAAACAGATTAGAACCTTTTACTAAGTGACAAATGGTGTTGCTCTAAATATAATTAGGAAGAGTACATATATAACGAATATGAGTTAGGTGCATGATTGTGGGTCCAATGGTGATCAAGTATTTGAGTGCTCTGACGCTACGTGATCCAGACTGAAATTTTCCTCTGATTTTATTATTCATTGTTAAGCTGCCTAATGAAGTCATACCAATACATGATACCCAGTATATTCAGCAATTGTTGTGCTGCACTCATGTATTCGCTTATCTGGATGTCAAATAATGCATCTATCTAAACTGACCTGAAGTCAACATACATCTATAGACACTGAAAGGGTTCATTAAAAAGTGAAACATTTAGCAAAACAAAGAAATTTAATGTATCACAGAAAACTACCTTAACCCCAGTCAATGTTTTGATGTACTCGGCAAACCTCATCTTATTAATTTCCTACTCACCTACAAAACAAGCTTACAATTTACATCAGGTCATAAGTAAAACAGCCACAATCTATTTATTCTCATTAAGAGGTATGTGTATAAAGCAGTAAATGGCAATACCATTCTCCATTCTTGTTGTAGGACAGGATTCGAGGCGTGCTCTTGTAAATCTGCTAAGAGGTCAACCATACGAAGCCATGCTTCAGTCCCGATCCATACCAAAAAAATAAATAAAGCAGTAAATTGCAGTATCCATGCTTCTGTCCCATGCCACTATCCGCCTCCACTGACAATTAAGCACATCAGAAAATGTAAGAACACTGCGCAAGAGAATTTTTTTACACAGAGCGAAGGTTTAAAAAAAAACACTAAGTTTTGGAATTCAATTGGTTTGTCAACTCCATTTGGAAGCAAGAGTATGGTCACAATCAAATCATGATAATAAGAAAAAGATATGTAACTTTTTTTTAAAGGAGATATAGAACTTTGGAAGCCTATAATCGTGTCATTTGGAAGTATCAGTTACCTGTGTTACTCCATTTGTCTTGTACTGAAACTTCTGTGGCTAGAGTTCATAGAAATTTTACAAACTAAAAAGGACACCAAGATAAAAATTGTAACAAAAACCATGGAAGAAAAGCTAAATTTGATGGTGAAAATTGATAGATGTTTTTCCTTGATCTAAATGCTTAGTGGCACTTCCTATACTATAATGTTAAAGTTTTCAGCATAGCAGAAATCAACACATCTTGAAACTTGGTTGCTTTGCCCTCGATACCCTACTTCCATATCTGATCGATACAAAGCATATTAGGATATTAGACTGTACATGTTAATTAGAGCATTTCATATAACCTAGCACAGTTAAGAAGAATACCAACAGAAGGATAGTTAGTTGTTTTCCCTGCAAAAGATATCATATAGTAAAATACCAGCATTCAGCTTTCAGTAAATGATTATATTGCCAAGTATTCAGCAGCCAAAGTTTCAACTGCTAGATACTGCGTAAATTTATGATCACACAATAGGCCATTTTCTTAGTTAAATAAAAAACAATGGGAAAATGAGACAGCCATAAAAGTTTAATTATAGTCATCCATATCAACTTTGGCAATTTATAGAATCCAATCTCATATTTTCAAATTTATTAAATTATATCCTATATACCATGTTAGGCTATGCAATTCCATTCCAATTCACTTTTTTCACCACATCAGCCATTAATTGCATGTCAGCCGCCCCCATCAACCGTAGGGCTGATGTAGCACTACTTTTATTTTTTAATTTCCTATATTGATATTTTAAATAAAAGAAACTTTAAAATTTATTTTTGGGAGATAATATTTTAATTTAATATATATTTATAATTTAATATTTTTTATTAAAATTTTTTATATTTATTATTTAATAATGATTATTATTATAATAAAATAAATTCATATTTAATTTATTATTTTTATTTTGGACTTACCATTATTTTAATTCTATAAGTTTCCCTAACTAAAATAAAATTTTAAAACCTTTTTATTTAAAAATATCAATTCTACAAACTAAGAAAATAAAAGTTAGTGCCACATCAGCGGTTAGACTGACGTGGAAGGTCGCTATGGCACTTAATGGCTGACATGGCGAATAATTGATGGTGTTAGTAGATCATGATGAAATTAGATAACATAACAGAATATAGTATAAAATATAATTTCATAAATTTAAAAGTGTATGATAGAATTCTATTAACTTCCAAAGTTTGGATAGATAACCATAATTAAATGCCATAAAATTATATGGTCTTTATATTCTAGTCTTGTCCAACAGTTATAAATTTTTCATCTCCTTTAACAACAATTAATTAACTTTACATTAGAGAAAATTCTGAACAAAATATCTAGTATTCCATGCTAGATAAATGATAAGAGTTAAACCTTGTAATCGAGTGTTAGCTTACCTTGAATACTCTAGTTTTAAGCAACTCAAAAAGATCTGATCAAGTCCAATATTTCTCAAAGTTTATATGAAACTCAGGCAAATGAAGGAAACTAGTAATCTGAGTGTTAGAGCATACCTTGAATACTATTGTTTTTATGTTATCCTACTTTCTTTTTTCAATATTTTTTGGCACTATAAGAGGGAAACCAGTTTTAATTTTCACCTTTCTTCCTTGTTGAAATAGAAAACCTTAGAGCTTGAACAAATACAAACTAAAAGAAAAAGGAGAACAACAAGCCAACAAGGAAAAGGAGAACTGAAACCATTTTTGCTGTAATTGAGTCACAACACCTGTAAATGACGCGGTAGAAGACTTCCCAGTTGATCAACAGAAAATCTCTCCAGACATAGTGTTTACTGTGTAACTGATGAACAAAAATGTTCGGCATACAATCCCCCCACGCTCTATTCCAGTCTAAAAGTTCTACACATCAATAAGCACTCTCATGAACTCTGTTAATGCAAGCAACAAACAAACAATTTTAAGAACTTTATCCTAAACATTACAATTCCCCCCCCCCCCCCCATGCTCTCCTCCAGTCTAAAAGTTCTACATCAATAAGAACTCTAATAAACTCTGTATTAGCAAGCCACATGCAAACAGTTTTAAGAACCTTATCCTAAGCATCCAGCAGATAAATCAAAATGAAGCACTTGTTCTTTACTTAATTGCCAATAAACTTCCTTTCAAAACTCGAGCTTGCCTGGCTCTATCTACCATTCAATGCAGCAAGAACTAGACCCAAATTACTCTAATAGATTAGGAACATATACCTGATGAACAATGTGCAACCAGGAAATGAACAGAATTTTGTATGTTCAAAAATCTTAATACCCCCGCACAGGAAAATCTAGAGTTGCTACTTGCTAAAGAATCCACTTGGCCCAAATTACTCTAATAGATTAGGAACATATACCTGATGAACAATGTGTAATAAGGAGATGAACAGAGTTTTGTTTGTTCAAAAATCTTATACCCCCGCACTGGAAAATCCAGAGTTGCTAAAGAATCCACTTGGCATGCTGAGAGTTGAGCTAAGTCACCATTACCGAGTGCTGCATCTCCTTTTTGCAAATGAAATGGGAATAACAAAAACAACGATTGATGCATATCTTCATCAATATAAGAAACTAACATGAGTATTATGGACATAACCAACTTTTAGGAAAGCATTTCCAATGTCAAATGTTGCATATAGAAGTAAATTCAATTCTTTCCATAATCAAGGACCCTGAACACGGGATGCTTAGTGAAGAGAATTTTGCTGTAACGTTAAGTTGGGATGACCAGTACAATGCAATTCATAAAACACCACACACTGCCCCCAAATCTACCTTGGCTTAGGGGAGTTTGTGATCTGCCTGCAATCTGCATCGTCCAACTTATTATAGGAAAAAAAAAAGAGAGAGAGAGAGAGAGAGAGAGGGAAAGAGAGAGATTTAACTGACTAGCATAAACATATAGGAAGTTAGAACCTTGTTGTTCATTCTCTAAAATTTATTAAGTCAAAAATGAATTTTCAATTCAGCCCAAGATACTTAAGAAAAGCACAAGCAGAGGGAAAAAGAAATCAAATTCACTCTCTTTTTCTTTGTGAATCCATTTTAATCTTTTTCAACCTGATAGCGACAACAGTACAAGACCAAAAAAAACAAAAGACATCTGGATTTTGCCAAACCTGCTTCTGCTAAAACTTCAAATTCAAATCCAAGTTGCCTTAATGTCGCTGCAAACTCATCTCGAAAACCAAGGTTGATGACACTGTTGGACAGTGAACGGCCTAAAGGAGAGAAAAACTTATTTTTCAAGAACTACAGAGATGTCAAGAAAAGGGCACTGCAAAAAGAAAAGGATAAATCAAGCGACTTGCACTTTTGGAAAATGCATGTAATTGTGGTAGGCGAAGTACCCATAAGAAAACTTGAGGAAAGAAAATACAGGCGCTTTGGATCTTGCTTCTTGAAATGTTGTTGAGTGTCATGCCACCACTGAATAATACGATCTCGTACACTAAACCACAAACATCAATAACACTTTCCATAACAAGTTCACTGCCAGGGATAACAAGTTCAGCCACAGGCACATTATAATCTGGGAAGAAATCCTGAAATAGAAGCGCCACATTCAGTGGCATCCTTTAAGGGAGTAGGCGCAACTGACTTCCCATTTTGGATTATGTATTTCTAAAGCAAGGAAATGTAGCAAAATATTTTCAAGAATAAAAAGGAGTTTTTTCCATGTGCATCATCTGTTGTGTACAATTACCTCAGGAGCCAAGTGCGCAGGAATACATGATACATGTATAAGCTAAAGAAATACCTGAATAGTATAATGCATTTTCAAATAATTCCCCCTTGCATAATACAATCCCCTTGAGCTAAATTTACCAAGTTAAACAATTCACTAGCTTCTTCTGGAAAGTCATAGATGAATCCAACATGAGGGTGACATGCAGAAGAGCTCCCATCCAGTTAGAGAACTTCATTCATATCCAGGAGCTGCTTTCCCTCCAATGATGCAAACATGAGGCACAACCTTCGTTATGAATCAATGCTTCTGTCCCGAGCCACTATCCACCTCCTCTGAAATTAAGCACACCAGAAATGTAATAATGTTGCGCAAGAGAATTTCTTACACAGAACGTCGGCTCAAAGAAGAACAAATAAAAACAAAACTATGTTTTGGAATTCATTTGGTTTGTGAACTTCATTTGGAAGCAAGAGTATGTCAGAATTTACAATCATATCATGATAATAAGGCAAAAGAAATTGATCTATTCTTCATCAAGTTTTATAATGTCCTGAATTCAGTGAAAGGTATTCACTAGTCACAACACTCTAAAGGTAAATGAGGAAGCATTCACAGTCAGGACCTTTGGAGGAACCGTAAAATTTGAAAGGAGATTATTGCATCACATGAATTAAAGAATCTGATCAAGAAAAGTATTATTCAAAGTTTATATGAAACTCAGGAAAATCAAAGAAAACTTGTAATCCATTTGTCAGTAGCATACCTTGAATACTCTTGTTTTAAGCAATTCAAAATGCACTCTGGATACTCCATTGACAGTATGGCAGCAAATAATTGGTAAGTTGGCCCATCCAAACGCTCTGTCAACCAAAATAGCAGAGATAAACTGTTTAGTAGCCGAATGAGGTACAGGTCAAAGGATAAAGATAGAATAAGGTTTACATTCTGCTCCAAAGAACATCAAACACAATGATGAATCTTCTGGGAATTTTTAAAACATGTAAATACTATATCTAGTTATTTCTTGTTTACCTTGATGATCCCTTTCTTCACTGTTGACATCCTCTCAATTCTACACAGCAGTCCTGGCCAATCTTCCTTTTTGAACACTTCCAAGAAATGATGAATAATGTTGTACATAACAAATTTTTTTAAAAAAAATAATAACCTTATCCTTAGCCTCTATCAGATAACTCAAAATTAAACACTAGATCATTACTTAATTGCTAATAAACATGTTTCAATTCTCAAACTAGCCTGGCTCTAACTACCATTCAATGTAGCAAACACTTGACAAAAATTACTTTGATAGATTAGGAACTTATATACCTGATGAACAATGTGCAATAAGGAAATGAAATAACTATATGTGGCTACCAGAAAAAGGGGAGAGAAATTATGAATGTCAGCTCTCATTAGTATTGGTGAAAATTGTAGTATTAACCTTATTTGGTAATTCATCAAAGTTACCACAAACATCTTTAAATCTCCTGATGATGTCCTGTACCGATGCTAAAACAAAGAAGAATTGTTGCTTCCATCGCAATTCCTCTCCTGAAATAGATTAGAACCTTTTACTAAGTGGCAAATGCAACAGCTCTAAATATATATATGAGTATGAGTCAGGTGTATGATTGTGGTTCCAACGGTGTATTTGGGTGCTCTGATGCTATGTGATCCAGACCATTACTAAGTGACAACAGCTCTACAAGTTCTTCAGCATTCAAGGCAACTCCAATATATTTTTAACAAGTTACAAAAAAGATTGTCATTTGTATAGGAAGTACAGAAAAAAGGAAATAGTATCTGTGCATCGTCATTTGACCTGATAAGAACGATCATCACGGTACACTGCTTGTGGTTTCCGCCTTTTATCTGTCCACCATCGCATTTATGTAGTCCCCAGTGTTATAAGAATCCTGGAATTTAAGTCCAAATAGCAAGTTATCAAGTATCAAACTGTTAAGGCTTGCTCTAAAAAAATTGTGAAGACACGAGAGGATAAATGTTAAACTTTAGAATAATATGCAAATACAAACTTATTCTGAAAAGTGGAAAAATCAACTTAAAATCAATCTTCAAGTGAGGTAGTTTGGTTCTCCAATAAGAATCATCTATCATGATTTGCCAATGACATGGCAGGAATATATCATAATAGTATGTATATTTCTTGCCACCTCCATTGCTGGAGTAAAACAATTCTCTGCATCAACCAAAAGATTCATTTGGTTTTTCAGATTGTCAGTCAGCATATATAAAGAAAGTATGGATATAACAAAGTTAAGTTTACCGGGTAATATTGTCCACTTGGTTTAGCAGCCCATAGATGATGAAGGTTGATGGCATTCCTAGTTCCATAACCAGGTTTTCGGGTTGTCAAAAGCAACAGCTTCAACCTATTATTAAAGAAGATACTTAAAGCGTCAGTAACTGTAGATTCTAATCACCACAATGTTAAAAATACTGACAGGTTCTCCAGGCTTCCACAGACTTTGTATTTACGCCATTTGAAGTTTTAAACTGGGTAAAAGTTTACAAGTCTAAATATTAGGTGAACTGGTAAAATCTTGGCATGGAATTAAATGATGTCTGAGACAAGCTTTTCACCTTCACAGAATACGATACTTGTACCCTCTCTATTTCCTCCCAAGGGTTTCCAAAAAATCCAGCCAATAATCTGGTTGTTCATTTGATACCCATCTAAATAATTTGACAGAATAGACCATACTGATAGCGCAACTCATACCTGCACAAAAATAGATGGTAATAGTATTAATATGTAGCGAGTTAAAATATTTATTTTCCTTCAGCAAAGTGAATTCTGTGTAGACACATAAAAAGGAAAAATATAAGAAACTAGCCAGTTTAATGTTTATTTATGATGTCATCTGGTGCAATAAATAGTAGCATACATCTAGTGTGCATATATGAAAGTGGAACACAAAAATAAACCAAAAATCTCATACTGAAATTAAATTCATAGTCCTACTACAGACATGAGAAATATAGAGCCTTCAAGGATAGCAAAGCACAAAATATGTGAAGTAAAACAAGCAGGGACATTCAATATTTTATTTATGTTCTGAAAGTGCTCAAATTTTAAGCATGTCTAAAAATCTTATACCCCCAAACTGGATAATCCAGTGTTGCAAAATAATCGATTTGGCATGCTGAGAGTCGATTGATGTATATCTTCATCATTATAAGAAACTAACATGTCTGTTATGGACATAACCAACTTTTAGACAGCTTTTTCCAGAGTCAGATGTTGCATATCACCCGATAAATACTCTGGTGGTTCACGCATTGAAGTAAATTTAATTATCTCCAGAATGAAGGACCCTGAAAAAAGGAATGGTACAGTAAAATTCAGATAAGACCACTCATTGCCCCCAAACCCAGAGAGAGAGAGAGATTCAACTGACTAGCATATCTTGGTTGATGAAATTAAACATATAGGAAGTCAGAGCCTTGTAGTTCATTCTCTAAAATTTCTCTAGTCAAGAAAGAATTTTCAATTCAGTCCAAGATCATTAAGAAAAGCACAAGTAGAGGGAAAAAAAAATACCAATTTACTCTCTCTTTTTCTTTGTGAATCCATTTTAATCTTTTTCAACCTGATATCGACAACGGTACAAGGCAGGAAAACAGACAGATGTGAATTTTGCCAAACCTGCTTCTGCTAAAACATCAAATTCAAACCCGCTTCTTCAAATCCAAGTTGCCTTAATGTTGCTGCAAACTCATCTCTCATACCAAGGTTGATGACACTGTTGGACAGTGAACGGCCTAAATTTTTTTTTTTTAAAAAAAAAAGTAATTTATGAAGAACAACAAAGATGTCAAGATAAGGGCACCGCCAAAAGAAAAGGATAAATCAAGCGACTTACACTTTTGGAAAATGTATGTAATCGGGGCAGGCAGTACCCATAACAAAACTTGAGGAAGAAAATACAGGCGCTTTGGATCTTGTTTCTTGAAATGTTGGTGAGTGGCATGCCACCGCTAAATAATACAATCTCTTACACTATGAGATAATGTCTGTATAACAACCAACCACAAACATCAATAACACTTTCCATAAGTTTCGGAAAGAAACACAAGATTCCTACCTGAAAAGCTCGAGGAAAAGTAAATATAGGAGCTTTGGATCTTGCTTCTTGAAACGTTGGTGAGTACGATCTATTACACTATGAGATGATGCCTGCATAACAACCAACCACAAACATCAATAACACTTTCCATAGGTTTTGGAAATAAACACAAGATTGGTACCTGAAATGCTTCAAAATCATCAATACTGAACCTGTACTTTGCTACAGTATACTCCTCATGATCAAGAATATCCTTCTGCAGATTCATTGGGTCGTTCTTCAAAACTCACATCTGCTCTGCCCTGGATCTCCTTTCTCCCAAAGACTCTAGCCCTGGTACTGATTTCTTCACCGCCACGCAACTCCCACTGGACGGCACGAGTACACCAGTAGAAGCACCTCCACCATCCATCGCTACTTCAATTCCTTTCAAATCCTCTCAAGATTTTCAACATTCTCAATCTTCTTACCATCAGAACTAGTAACGTGAAAGTTCTTGATAAAGAAATCCCCTTCAAACAACTGTGGCTCTCCTATAGTGAGACCAAGAGCTTTGAAAACTCGCGCAATAACCTGTAGAAGCCCGATTCTATTCTATCTCTCGCTCGGACTACAAATAACGTAGAGTCTGTCCATCATCGTTTGCGAACGAAGCGGTAGAAGAAACTTCGTTGGTAATACGAGCACCTCGAGTTGCAGTTGATGCCAGCAGGTGCTTGAAGATGAAATTGTGCGATTTGGATCCGTGATCGAACGTTGAGTTGAGCAGATCGGTGAGAATGGCGGCGGAGGGAGAAATCAACATGCAAATGATTGGAAAGGCGGGAATTGCATGGGCGTGAGAGAGCAGTATTTGTGCGGGAGAGAGGGCCCTTTGGCAGAAAGTGGGGGGTGATTTCGAAGAGATTACAAATCTCAACTCAATTGCATAATAACGGTAGTTTTTTAGTGAGGGAACATGCAACCGTAATAATTAAAAATCTTACTCGTCATATTTGAAAGTATATTAAATTTATTATCTTAAAAAAAAAAAAAAAAACAGCACAAGGGATTTACATAGATATGGATTTGTTAAATAATTATCACTTACCAAATATATTTGAGTTGAAAAACAACTCAAAATAAATTGATCACTATTTAAATATTAATCTGCATGCACCTGTGTTAAACTATTTATTTTCCTTGAGCAAAGTGAATTCTCTGTAGACACATAAATAAATAGGAAAAATATAAGAAGTTTAACTTCTACTATTATTTATGATGTCATCTGATGCAATAAATAGTAGTATACATCTAAGTGTGCACATATGATAGAGGAACACAAGATTAACACAAAAATAAAATATGGGAAAAGCACAAAATATGGGAAGTAACAAGCAGGGACGGACATTCAAGATTTTATTTATGTTATGAAAGTACTCAAATTCTATGTATGTTTAAAAATATTATACCCCCAAACTGGATAATCGAGTGTCGCAAAATAATCCATTTAGCATGCTGAGAGTCGATCTAAGCAAAACAATGAATACTCTTGTTTTTAAGCAACTAAAAATGTACTCTGTCAACAGAAATAGGAGAGCTAAAAGCTGTTTAGAATCCATAGGAGGCACTGTTACAACCACGAAAATAGTGAGCTTAGAGGCTAGAGCTTGAACAAATGCAACCTAAAAGAAAAAAGAGAACAAGAAACCAACATGGAAAGCAGAATTGAACCAGTATTGTTGTAATTGAGTCACAACACCCAGTTTGATCAACAGAAGATTTCTCTAGACGGCGGTAGAAGACTTCCCAGTAGTTTGATGAACAGAAAATTTCTATATACATTCAGTGTTTTACTGTGTGACTGATGAACAAAAATGTTTGGCACTCTCATGAACTCTGTTAATGCAAGCAACATGCAAACAATTTTAAGAACCTTATCCTAAGCATCCAGCAGATAACTCAAAATGAAGCACTTCTTCTTTACTTATTTGCTAATAAACTTCCTTTCAAAGCTCAAGCTTGTCTGGCTCTAACTACTATTCAATGTAGCAAGATGAACAGTGTGCAATAAGGAAATGAAAAGATTTTTTGTATGTTTAAAGATCTTATACCTCCACACTGGAATGTCCAGAGTTGCTAAAGAATCCATTTGGCATGCTGAGAGATGAGCTAAGCTACCATTACCGAGTGCTGCATCTCCTTCCTGCAAACGAAATGGGAATAACAGAACAATGGTTGATGCATATCTTCATCGTTATAAGAAACTAACGTGAGTATTATTACGGACATAACCACATATGTAAAACTGTTGCATATATTCGTACTTTGGTGGTTCAATGCATATAAGTAAATTCAATTCTTTCCAGAATCAAGGACCCTGAACACGGGATCTAGGAAAGGAGAATTTTTACTGTAAAGTTAAGCTGGAATGACCAGTACAAATTGTACTGTACCATGCAATTCATAGAACACCTTACAATGCCCCCAAATCTACCTTGGTTGTGGTCTGCGCCTGCATCGTCCAACATATTATAGGGGGGAAAAAAAGATTCAACTGACTAGCATATCTTGGTTGATGAAATTAAACATATAGGAATTGTAGTTCATTCTGTAAAATTTATCAAGTCAAGAATGAATTTTCAATTCCGTCCAAGATTAAAATAAAAAAAATATCCAATTTACTCTTTCTTTTTCTTTGAGAATCCATTTAATCTTTTTCTAAGGTTCATGACACTGTCGGACAGTGAACGGCCTAAAGGATAAGAGAAGGGACTGTGAAAAGAAAAGGATAAAATGAAGCGACTTACACTTTTGCAAAATGTATGTATTCGGGGCAGGCGTAGTTACCCACAAGAAAACTTGAGGATAAAAAATACAAGCGCTTTGGATCTTGCTTCTTGAAATGTTGGGGAGTGTCATGCCACCGCTCAATAATACGATCTCTTGCATAACAACCAAGCACAAATATCAACAACACTTTCCATAAATTTCAGAAGAAACACAAGATTCTTACCTAAAAAACTCGAGGAAAATAAAATATAGGCGCTTTGGATCTTGCTTCTTGAAACATTGGTGAGTGTTATGCCACCGCTCAATAAGTGGGTCTCTTGCACTAAGAGATGATGCCTGCATAACAACCAACGACAAAAATCAATAAAACTTAACATTTCGGAAAGAAACATAAGATTCGTACCTGAAATGCATCAAAATCATCAATACTAAACCTGGAGTTCGCTACAGTGTAATCTTCATGATCAAGAGTATCCTTCTGCTTATTCAATGGGTCGTTTCCCGGTACTGATTTTCATCATCCTCAATATTCCGGTCATCAGAATTAGAAACGTGGAAGTTCTTGATAAAGAAATCCCCTTCGAGCACTTTGAAGAGTCGCATGATAACCTGAAGAAGTCCGATTCTATCTCTCACTCGGACTACAAATAGCGTAGAGTCTGTTCCATCATCGTTTGCGAACGTAACGGTAGAAGAAACTTCGTCGGCAATATCAGCACCTCCAGTAGCAGTTGAAGCCAGAAGATGCTTGAGGATGAAGTTGCGCGATTTGGATCCGTGCTTGTGGTCAGAATCAACAAAATTGAACGGCAACGGTTGGGATTTGGAGTTGATCGAACGTAGGGCTTCGCAGATGGCAATCCGAAGGCGAGAAGCGGAAGTGTAGTTGCGGCCATTGTGTGGGTAACAATGGCGGCAGAGGGGAAATCAAGAAGCAAATATCATCGGAATGATTTAAAAGGCGGGAATTGCATGGGCGTGAGAGCAGGATTTGCGAGGGTGAGAGAGACCTTTGGCAGAAAGTGGAGTGATTTTAAAGAGATTACAAAATAACGGTAATAATATTTTAGAGGGGGAACAAACAAGCAACGGTAATAATTAAAAAATCTTACTTGCCATTCCTATTATTTAAAAATTCTAAATAATCATTATTTTTTTTTGAGGTAAAATAATCTAATTTATATATATTTAAGTAAGAAATAACCTTTTTACCAAAATATCTTCAATTTTCAATTTTGATTCCCACATCTCATATATATTTTTTTAATTCAGTTATTTTTCTCAAATCCTAAATACGTTAATTATTTAATTTTAAACTAATTCTTTTTTCAATTTGCAAACAATACAAGGAAATCTAAACCACGTTACTCAAATTATTTAATTTTTTATTTTAAAAAAAAAATGCAAATCACAAGCCATAATGTACCTTTTTAAATATTTCATTCATTGTTTTTAATCAAATTACCGAATTTCCTGAATTGCAAATATTATTTAACTTAATAAAAAATTAATCGCAAACATCACTTATCTTAATAAAAAATTAATCGCAGACATCTCATTAAACTGTAAATGAAAAAAGATTAATTTTGAATTGCAAATTTTATGGTGACAATTTAAAAATGGAAATAATATTAATGATAATTAGGTAAATATGTTTTTAATTACTAATTAAAGTAATAAGAAGATAATATTGAAAAAAATAACTGGTAAAATTCAAATCCATAAAAAATTAGGTTAGACTGTTAAAGTAGGGGTATTTGTGAAAGTTTTGATTATTTTGGTTATTCTTTCAATTTGTACATAAAATTGGCTATTTAAGATTTTTGTATTAAAAATGGTTATTTTAAATGTTTTCACATACTTAAAAGTATATTAAGATTATTATCTATAAAACTACTAAAAAAAACAACTCAAATAAATTGATCACTATTTAAACATTAAATAGACAATCTAATTGTTAAATGATAGAACATGCCATATTATATTATAACCTTAAAAATACAAAAGGAACCAAACTGAGAATACAATTAACGGCATTAAATTTACTAACAGAAAAATAAATTGATGGTGAAATCGTTAGATTTGGTACATTTTGTTCCCCCAAATATAGCCCTTGTATGCGTTAGATATTATTATCCAAAAAAGATGTTGCTAAAAATATGGCCAATATTTCAGCAGAATATATATGTAGTTTTTGTTATAAAATCTGTAATTATTTTATTAAATTAAAAGAAGAGAAAAGTTAGACCGACCGGGTCCGGGTAGGCAAACGAGACCGGAGCGAAGCAACAAGAATCTGGAAAGTTCGACGTGGTTCTAGTTCGGACTTCCAGACCCATCTCTCCCTTTCATATCTCCAACGCCTCGTCGCGTTAAATAATTCCCTCTTGCTCCATTCCCCTTCATACACATTCACCACATCGCCAATTGTTTTGAAATTTGCAACCACCACTTCACTTAATCCGATTCAAACTAGTACTAGTGATCGAAGAAGAAGGATTAAGAGACAGAGAAATATGGGTGTTGATTACTACAAGATACTGCAGGTCGACAAGAATGCCAAAGACGACGACTTGAAGAAAGCCTACAGAAAGCTCGCGATGAAATGGCATCCCGACAAGAATCCCAACAACAAGAAGGAAGCTGAGGCCAAATTCAAGCAGATTTCTGAAGCCTACGAGGTATGCCGAGTTTCTCCTCTTTTGATTCGTGATTGTTTATTCGTTATAAGGTTCATATAGAGCTTGCAATTGAGTGGAGGGTTTTTCGTTTGGATTCTGCATTCATTAGTTAGGATTTTTTTATTTTAATAGAAGTATTGAATTAGGATTTAAGATGTCGCAAAATCATAATTTTGAATTGCGCTGCTGATTGATTGTTTTGGATGCGTGTAGATCTATAGATTATTGAGTTAGACCTATTTGATGTGATGGGGTACAGGAGTTGCCTTGAATGTTTAGAATGGATGAATGATGTCAATATATTGGGCCTATTTCGTTAAATTCTACTCCATTTGATTGGTGACGCAGGTTCTAAGTGATCCACAAAAGAGGGCAGTCTATGATCAGTACGGCGAAGAAGGTCTGAAAGGTCAGGTGCCGCCTCCAGATGCCGGTGGTCCTGGTGGCGGTGCAACATTCTTCCAATCGGGAGATGGACCGAATGTATTCAGATTCAATCCTAGAAACGCTGATGATATATTCGCAGAGTTCTTCGGGTTTTCAACCCCATTCGGTGGCAGCGGAATGAGGAGTAGTTCTAGGAGTTTTGGGTTCGGCGATGATATCTTCAGCTCATTTGGCGGCGACGGCAGGCCAATGAGCTCTGGCCCAAGAAAGGCGCCGCCCATTGAACAAAAGTTGCCTTGCAGCTTGGAGGAGCTGTACAAAGGAGCTACAAAGAGGATGAAGATCTCCAGGGAAATATATGATGCCAGTGGGTATGTATTTATGCTATGCTATGAGCTGAGTTTCTTGATTCTTGAATTTGTGATTTTGGATAATCTAAGGTGGGTTGTTTCCTTTGTGCAGGAAGACATTGCCAGTGGAGGAGATTCTGACGATTGATATAAAACCCGGTTGGAAGAAGGGGACGAAGATCACATTCCCAGAGAAAGGAAACGAACAGCCTAATGTGATCCCTTCGGATTTAGTGTTCATAATAGACGAGAAGCCACATGGTGTGTTCACGAGGGATGGAAACGATCTGGTGGTGACGCAGAAAATATCACTGGCCGAGGCATTGACAGGCTACACAGTCCACCTTACAACGTTGGATGGAAGAAACTTGACCATACCTATTAACACTGTCATCCATCCCAACTACGAAGAGGTAGTTCCCAGGGAAGGGATGCCCATCCCAAAGGATCCCACCAAAAGAGGCAATCTCAGGATCAAATTCAACATAAAATTCCCAACTAGGCTGACAGCTGAACAGAAATCTGGGATCAAGAAACTTCTCTCTCCATGATTTGAAGTTTGTAAGAGACAGACCATTGTTTCTTGTAGTTTTCATTTCTTTGTTGGGTGTTTCTGGATATATAATATGTTTCTTGTAGCTGGTATTGAATAAACACCAGTTTATGCTTATGTTATTATTTGCTCAAACAATGTATAGTACTATTTGGTATTTCATTTTCCCTTCTTGGTTTTAGGCCCCCAATAGAATACACCTCGATAATAAAATTAAAAAAAAAAAAAAAAACAATGCAAAAGGAATGCGAAGACCGATATTTTAATATGAAGTTGAAACAATATGCTTTGTTCCTCTATATTTTACACTAGAGCAGCGAATTGGAGCGCTGCGTCTCAAAAGAATACAAAAAAGAAAGAATTGAGAGATAATATTCAGTCGCTGTAATCTCCGGAAACTAAGGAATCAGAACCATCATCCTGGTTCCCTTCCCCATCTCTGTCGAAATCGTCATCGTTAAATTCCATGTCGCGTCCGCCATCCTCTTCAAAATAATCAATTTCATCAGCTTCCTCTTCACTCATTTCCACCATCTCAGTGCTTCTGTTTGAGATGGTATCATAGGTCTCTGCTCCCCATTTTCTATAGTGAAACGAGTTCTCATCCACATTTTCATCAGAGTCACCGTCCATATTGTTGCTACTGTCATCATTTTCACCTTCAATGTTTCTCGCACTAAAATCATGTGCCTCCACCCTACCGGAATGTCCCGGCTCCTCCATGGCATTCATCGAGGTGTTTCTTTCATACAAGTCATCCAGTTTACTCTCAGTAACGACTTTCTTTTCTGATCTCCTCCGCCTGAGAGTTCTACGACCACGTCCATGCTTCTGCCCAGGAGCACCGATACCCTGCTGCTGAAGAAAGTGAGTCAACGTCTCCCCTTGTTTCGAGCTCCGCTTGCCAGCTTGTGTTACAGAATTTATCACCCTTTTCTGTGACTTCCCCCGTGGCCGGCCTCCTCGCCCACGAGACACCTGCCTGTACCCTGAGCTGCCAGGAGCATCACGAACATGATCCCAGTTTTCCTCGATAGATCCATGCCTATCAAATCCCCTAGCTTCAACCCTCTGGATGTCTTTGGGGTGACCATACCTTAGTGCCAAATTCTGTATGCAACAGTGAAATTAGTCCAATGCATGTCATTTTTTTATGCGAAGATTTATCAGCCAATATAATCAAAGTACTCATTCGACCAAAATCATCAAGTGCAATTGTGGGGCTAGCTAAAGCAGAGGCAGAAACCTATAATCAAAATGCAATAAGACGCTAACACTTGCAAATCATACCATTGTTAGAAGGCATTTTTGTGTGAAGTGTGCATAGTTCCTAGAGAATATTTTTTCAGGAAACAATGATATTATTATAACAATAAATGATAATTGATGCTGCCATTATTAATATCGCCACTACGTGATTCAAATCTGCAGAAATTAAGCATGAAATGAGGGGGAGGGGGAGAGAAAGAGAGAGAGGGACTCAACGGGAATAGCTTCCGCTATCTTTTCATCAAGAGCCTCAGCCTTCTGACTAGGGGTGTAGAAGATGGATGCATCCAGTTCGAAAAGTCTCAGAGCCGCAGCAGCAGTAGTTTTTGGTATCCAAGGAAGTTGGGGAACAAATCCAGGGTAATTAGATTTGTTAACAGCACGTATCGAGTCACAAAAACATAACAATTCCTGAGTTGTCTCAAAATCTGCTGATAGGTAATCACGTTTTATGACAGCCTCAAACTGATTAAGAATCTGAAATTGACAGCGATACCAGTCAGTCATCCAGAGAGAGAATGAAAAGAGACGAGAACAGTGACATATGAAATGTTTAGTAAGACGAGACAAGGCCATGAAGGCAAGAACTAAAATAGCTGTCATTTCCAAATAGAATCATGTTCAAAGAAGCAGTACTTTCAGAGTAATCACCTGTAGAAGACTCTCGATGGATGAAGAGCTGTGGAGCTCAAACCCCCAGGATTTCCTAAGGTCATCGTTCCAAGAAGAATGAAGGGCCTCCGGGGGAACAGCAACCTGTCAAATAATAAAATTAGGGTAAGTTGTCGCACAGGTGAGTTTACCTGTGAAGCAGGATTGCCTACAATGCAGAAAAAAGTGCAGTAATACACCTCAAGTGAAGTTAGGATGGCCTTGATCAATCTGGTTCTAAGCGGAGAATCGGCCACATCCATCAAACTGTCTTCACCATTACCCCGAGTCTGGCAGCAACAAAGACAACTATCCTCAACATAAGTTGTATGGCAGTGGTCACAAATCCCCAGTAGCGGTAAGCACCTTTGTCCCCCATATGCCAAGGCATGTACCATCGATTGGTTAAAGCATTCTTTCCACATCCAATGCTGTAAATCTTCATACCTCTTTAAGAAATTATTGTTCTCCTTCTCATTCTTTCCTATTTCAATTCTGAAGGAAAGTGATGGTTCTATTGCATCAAAATTGGTACTGCAAACTGCACTGCTAGGACTCTCAACATTTTCAAAAGTAAAGCTAGAATTTAGTTCAACATCTTCTAGTCGATCCTTGTCCCTGTTTTGGTCTAAAATATTATGGGAAAACTGATTCATTCGGACACTTTCCTTGAAACAGGTTTCAATTCTTTGCAACATTATATGAAGATGAGATTCTCTTGTCCCCCGAGTGTCCAATGCTGACAGAAGGGCATCAAATGCCTGCATAAAGCAATAAAAAGATAGCTATAACATAGGAAAGGAAGTAATATAGTTGATGACATTGGGATAGAATAAACAAAATTGAAAAAAAGAAAGTGAATATAGTTAAGATACAAGCCAAAAATTGCCTAAACAGAATTTCATCCTCTTACTCAATGCAAATGAGGACAACACTTTCCCAAGATAATTCAACTAAATCCCGACCAAAACTCTGGGGAGAGAATTTTTCAGCACAGATATATTATCTCATGCTTAAGCAAACACAAAATCATTTTTCACAGCAGAAGGCCATCCTCGTTAAATTTATCTCTGGTGAATATCATAATAAACACAAAACCTCAACCAAATATATCATTCAGAAAACCCTCCCTGGCTTCTTTCACAACAGGAAGATTGTAAAGCCACAATTGTAGAGCATCTACCAAGAAAGCAACATGATTAAACAGAAAAGAAAAAAGGTGATGGAAAGGACTAAACAGATTTGTTATTACCTCCTCAGAATCAATAAGCCTCCAACAGCCATTGGGAGTTTCAACAAAAATTCTCCCCGAACCAGGATCAAGGCAGGAAGATGAAGCTATAAACTGCCAATAACGATTTCTTCTTCTATCTTGACCCAAAGGCAATGACCGGTAGACATATAGTTCTTCTGCTCTATGGCCTATATAAGATTTTAGCTGCAACCTTGATCTCTCTGTTATATGTCCGTTCTGCTGAGCTGATGAAATAATTTGACCCATGGAAGTATCTGGATTATCAACAGTATTATGAACATCCTCTCCCACTACAGAAGAATCATCCTTCCCTAAATTGGATATGGATGGATCATAAGCTTTATTTTCTGCAGCTAGAGGACTTGAGCCACATTCTGCAGTAGCATTGAAAGAAGAATCATACAACTTGCTAATAGTTTCCTCTCTCATTCGCCGTTTGTCAAGCTGTGCTTCAGCCCACATCTGTTTCTTAAGAGCATTCGCAGCATCCATCCGATCCTGCAACCATTTTATTTTTTGAAGTCACCTGATCAAGCTAAACTTCAATTTCTAAAATTTGCTCAGAAACTATGCAGTCATACCTCAAGAATTACACGAATGGAATTCCCTTCATTTGCAACACTGATCAAGGCAACAAGGGCACTGAGACGCTCCTGGACGGATAGGTCAGAGTATTCTCCTTCTGTGAGCCCTTGGACCCAGAGCTCACCTGTTTTGCTTTCATCGATCTCAACATCTTGGTCAGGATTACCCTCTCCAATGTCTGCAAGAACAAAAAGTGATTGAGAGATGAGATCTGCTAAAGCTTTCTTATTCCAAACAGCTGAAACTTATAAATACTTACCAACACCATCAATCTCCTTTTGCAGTACACCATCAGGAAGTTTGTCTTTGTCATTACTGGAGCCAGAGACAATCTGATTGCATTCACCATTTTTGTTTGTATCCAAAGTGATAGCTAAAGCATCAACTTCTGTACCCTCAGCAACATCACTTTCTGAATCATCGTCCCTTTCTTCCTCATCCACATTTTGGTCAGCTAGAAAACCATTTGCATATCTCAGTATCTTCTCCTTTGCTGCGGCAATTAATGATTCAGCATCAGCAGGATCTTTTCTATAACCTGGCCGCACACAATATGTTGATGGGGCAATTCTTTCAAAAAGTATTGGATCTCTCGACAAGGCAACAGATATTGAAGCCTCAGGAGTCTTGCTCGTTGTCAAGTCACGAAGCCCAGATTTCTAGATAATAAACAAAATCAGATCGTTAGAAACAGTAGAAGGCCTAACGCTTGGCTTTTTCAATTCAAGTCACAATAAAATCCTTCTCAAACCAATATCATCATTTCAATAGGACCTGCCATTAACAGTTCAACCACTGCTTCAAGATTAGTATTTAACAAAACAATAACCTTTAAATTCACAATATCCATTAAAACGTATTATTTCAATTTTCATATTAAGTCTAAAACCATACAACATCATAAACTTCACTGGAACTCCAGAAAACAAAACCAAAGCAGCCCTAACATATTCTAGATATTACTTACTTGAATCTTCTCAGCAAGTTCAATAACATTAAGCCCTTTGCTTCCTTCCATAGCAAGGACATGATAAGCAGCAAATTTAACTGTTCCTGGAGTCAACCGGTGCTTTGACTTGCGTTGGAGGCTGAGTCCTTTTTCTTGCATAATAGCAACAGCATTCTCAGCTGCTGACCCATTTCTCAGAGTGGACACAATCTCTTCACATCCTCTGCTCTGAAATATAGCAATCATATGTAAATGGATACTGTGTTAGAACTCCAATTAGTGATAAAGCAGAATGTTTAGATGCAATTCAGGAAATCGACTGGGGAACAAATAACGGTGCAATTTATATGAGATTGTAGTCGGGGCATGAAAATACACATGGAGCAGATGAGATACCTCGTCATTTTCATTTGCAGAAACTCCATCAGTGCCCGTTTTCTTCAACCGTGGGCCGAAACCAGCAGATAGTGCAAATTGCCTTAATATTTCAGGCCACGTCAATGGATTCAAGTGCTTCTGCCAGTTCCGTATGTCGAAACCCCACAAGTATGCCTGTAATAGTTACTAGAATTAATGCAACGGCTATTGGAAAACAAAATCCTGCATAAAAGTCTGTCATGCTTTGGAGTGGAGTACTTACCCCTTCAACAATATGAGGGTGTCCACCTTCAGGGTTAACAGCACTATATTGATTTGTGCCTGGACCCCCTGAAGGAGTTCTCACAACGTCCTCAATATCTTTTATAATGAGCTTTAAAAGGGCTATATGTACCTCACCAAATAGTCTTGAATCCTGCGAAAAGGAAACAAACCATGAATACTGTCCACCAAAAAAATGTATGGTTAAGAATGATTGCAACACAAACAAGAATAGTGAAATGATAATAAAACTATTTTCAAAGAAAAGAAAAGAGAACAAGAATAGCTGAAGATCATATAAAATTGAAAAGCATCCTAAAACTCACATAGTCATGGAAAGCTTGTATAAATTCATCAATGGTAAAAGGCCAAAGCCCAAGAACATCTGCGAACGTCAAGCAAAATTTCCAAACCTGGAAAAGAGACCATTATTTCAGAAGTTTGTACAACAGATGACTACAAACAAAGCAAAGATTTCCTCACTCATTTAAGAGGAACTAATGGAGAAATAACCGAGGATAAAAACATACCATCAGGAGGTTCCCTACATTTTCCTCAGAATCCATCCAAGGTCGAATCGCAAAAGGCTTCCTCAGTTTAACAGTTTTTGGAGGGAATTCACACAGAGAATCTGAAAATGGAAGAGAGAGAGAAGGAAAAAAGAAAATCAATCAACAAAGCAAATGAACGTAATTCAACTAAAACATGCTTCAACGGCAAAATTAAGTACAAAAATCACATCAAAACTGTGACCAGTTAGGCTTGAAAAGCTATACATACACATGTAAAGAAAAAGAAGAGGTTTTAAAATATACTCTCTAGTTTCATTATCCAAAATAAAACTATATCTCCAAGTCATAGATTTTGTGAAATGGCATAATCAAAAGGCATAATTTGTTAAGGACTATGATTCTAATTTCAAAGGATATTGTAACAAGCAATAACAACCTCGGAACGAGTCAAGATTCTGTAAAGTGTCAAAATCAAGTGATAGAATTGAAGGTAATCCTTTTCTTAACGCAGCCAGCTCCATTAGTTCAAGACGCTCGTCCTCTATTAGCTCCATAGATTCTTTAGCAATCCTCCGTGCCGTAGCTCTTTCCACTGCAGCTCTCTGTCTCGCTGCTTCCTTCTCAAGCCGGCGTTCTTCTTTCTGTTTCCGCTTCTCCTCCTGGATTTATAAATTGGTAAAATTAGATAAATAGTTGCTACAACCAAGAAAGACATTGATTGGAAAAATGATAGAAAAACAGAAACAAACCCGCATAAGTTCCTTCTGCATAAATTTTTCTCTCCGTTCCATTTCACGTTTTTCCTCACGTTGAAATTTTTCTTCCTGCCTCTGCTGCTCTCGCAGAAGACGTTGTTCTTCCTTTTTTCTTTCACGGTCTTGTCTCTCCATTTCTTTCCTTATTTGTTCCTCTCTCTATTACAGGGAGAGTATAATAGAACCAAATGTCAGTAAAGGTTTGAGGTTCTGTGCAGTTAATTTACAATGACTTATTCCATGAATTAAAATGAACACAAACCCATACCTTTCTCTTTAATACATCTAATTTCTCAAGTTCTTTTCGGACCTTCTTCTCATGGGTATGCCCTTCTCTTCCAATTCGAGAGTCATCACTCTATGTGATGTCAAAACAGAGGATTGCATCAGTAGAAGTATTCAAATATTGGGTTACACAAAACCTAAACATAAAATAACTACCTTGCGCTTCCTATCTACATATACATTAGTATCATTTTGTGTGATAAAATCTGTATTCATAGGAGATGATGAAATCTGCATCTGTCTGCCTGGCTGAGAATACAATTCCGTTCTTGAGGACTGACCTTCAACTACATGCTCCCTGGAGAGAAGCCCATTTTCATGCATAAGTGACAAACCTTTCTGGGGAGGACCATCAATGGATGAGTCGTATAGGTATGTTTGAGCGGCATGTCCATAGGCATCAGTCCTAATCATGGTCTCTGAAGCATCATGAGGACCACTTGATGCAGTCTGAGAATCAAGAAAATTATTAAATTTCAACCATTTGTTTATTTCACAGAAATAAAGTAGTATAACTGCTGGTATTTAGGAACAAAAACTTATCCACTCAAGTATCTAAACACAGGAAAATTCTTTGACACCCGCCATCTCTTGTATGATCACCAATGGACTTCCAATAGATACTTTTTGGAATACGATAAATTCATGGTCATATTATCTTTCATAGTATGATAGTAGAGTGAAGGTGTGTGGGATAGAAATGTTACTGGCTTGACTTCCACAATTAACCCGGCTGTCAACACTAGTGCTCATAAGTAAACACATTAAAGCAAAGAAAGATTGTCATCTATATATACAGAACAGAGAACTAACTTTAAACACATTAAAGTAAAGAAAGATTGTCATCTATATATACAGAACAGAGAACTAACTTTGTTGTGCTTCGCATCGTATTGCCCATATAGCTTGCTATCATAAGAAAGTCTGTATCTGTTTTCCTGCTCCACTGGGACTGAAATATGAGAATCAAAGAGGTATGTAAGAAAATATACAATTTGTGCAAGTTCACAAGCAACGAATACATATAGTAGAGACACAAAATCTTCAAGATCCTTAATATACTTTATATGAAGAAAATCGTGTTATCTTAAAAGGAAAAAAAATAAATAATTTAGTAAGCATCAATATCTTACAGCCAGGTAATGTTCGACATATGATCAATCAGTAAGAATACTAAAATATACCTATAGGTTGACCAAATGCACCGGGGGGCAATTCATCAAATTCAACTCCAAGAATCGGCCCATCTTCCCTCAAAGGTTCTCCCAACTGTGCCTCTACACATTCAACCACTCTACGCTCCATGGTTGTTCGAGGTGACTCATAATACCTACTAGGCCCCATAGCAACATCTCCAACATCATACTGACTGGAACCTGATCCAGAGCCAGATGCAGATCCAGAAGCCGAGACATGTCCACTTCCAGGCTCAGCTGCCATTAGTTCCTCCCTAGGGGACTCGGTGTATCCCTTCCTCACAACATGCCCAGGAGTGCGTGGCTTCGCGGTTGCCACGGTAACTGACTCTTTCTTATCCTTCAATCTCCTGTGACAGAACCACATCTGCAACTGCCGATCAGTCAAGCCTAGTTTCTCTGAAAGTTCAGCGCGGGTTGCCTCGGATGGGTAAGTCTCCACTGCATAAAATAACCACAATAGCCAATACCATCACTCAACGGTGTATTTCAATCAGCACACGCCAACACTTTTGTTATATGCATGATCAACGCAATGCAAAACACCCAGTCCACAACACCTTGGTTTCATAATTACAAGAAACCCAGCAATTTTCATGTCCAATGAAAAATTATCGTTGAGAAAGAAATAAAAACCACAAATCAGACTGGTACAGAAATCCTAATTGAACATTCAAGCACATAAAAGCTTACCCCCCCTCCCCCAAAAAAAAAAAAAAAACAACTTCTTTATATAAATTTTAAAAGCCATACAATAGCATCACCAACAGAGGAGAACAACATCCACATAACCCAAAGAGCGGGAGGATGGGGAGAAAAACATACTGGCATAGGTTTTTTCGAGCATCTCCAACTGGAACGGCGTCTTCATCTGACGCTTGGGCCTCTTAGACCCCTCCGGCGGGCTCTGATTCATGTTCCTATTGATCTCCCCCTCGGAAGCAGGGTCCATTAGAGATCAATAGGCAGCCACAAACCCTAAAAACCAAGATTTGTCCCCCAAAAAGCTAGGGTTCCAATAAAATCCTTCTCTTGGCAGGAAAGAAAATAAAAGGACGAGGAATTTGAGGCGCATGTGATGTACATGTAAATGCAATAACACAAAGAATAGTTACAAGATAAATAAAATATATAGAGACAGGCGTGATTGCGAGCGAATTGATAATACGAAATCCGTAGAGAGAGAGAAAATGGAGGAACCGCGGGGAAATTTGGAGATCCAGAGACGGATTAATAATAAAAACTAATAATAAAGCGATGAAATTAAAACAATCAACAACCCATAAACAACAGTAGCGGCAGTAATAGTCTATCTCGCTCTTGGTTCTATCAAATTCCATCATTCTCTTTTTTTCTTTTTCCAAAAATCGTTAAATATTTTTATTTTCGAGGGGAGGCTTTTATTCGATTTAGTTTCGTGGAAGAATTTAAGCGTGTGTAGTGCTTGACTTGACTCTATTTGTGTGATTTTTATTTTTATTTTATTTTGGGGGTAAATATGACTGGAGATGAGTTTTATGGTTCTGGATGTTTTTGGGTTTGCTTGACTTGTAATCTTTTGTTTTTCATCAACGAATCTGACGATGCCAGCTTCGGCCTCTGTTATTAAAACGGGCCTCATATATGGGCCGGGTTTAAGTTCTGAGTTGGATGTGAATCGGATCATGGAGGATTCGGATGGATTACTTGAATCCAGTATTGACTTATAATTGACTTACTGTCACAGGTAAGAAAAATTATGAATTTTACCACGGTTAACTTCAAATTTATGTTGAGTCAAAAAAAAAACTTCAAGTTTATTTTAAATTTTTTATGTTAAGAAATTTTACATGATAAATTATAAAAGTTTACCTCAATTATATAATTTTATCATAATTTTTTTTGGGTCAAAATATTATGTGATTGACTAAATTAAAAAATTTGTTGCATCATATATAATAAAAATACAAATTATGATTATGAATTAACGAATTGTAATAATATGTGACTCACCATATTTTTAATTTCGCTTACTATCCAGAGTATTTCTAACTAAACATTTGGATAAAATTTTATAATATTATAACAGATTTTGAATTAACTTGTAGTATTTTTTAGTAAAATTCATAGTTCTCCACTTTGAAAGATATTTTATTTTTGTTTCTTTTGAAAAGAAACATGAGTAGCTCCAAGTCGTTTATTATTTATTTTATTAATTTAATATTTTAGGATATTTTATGATCGGGAATTAATAATGATATGGTAATGGTATGAATTTCTCTAAACACAAGTGTGTGAACGGTGTGATTGAAAAATTATTTTATTTTCATTTTTATTTTACTTAAAGGAAATGCTAAATTGATAATAAATTTACCGCATCACTTTTTAATCTATCAATAATCCAATCTCATTCAAAAAGTAAATACTCCCTAAGAAAAGTCAAAATCGTGAGGTAGTGGCGCAATTACGAGATCACTCAATACGATTAAATCACCAATATTGTATCTCAAGCAATTCGATTATTTAAAAAACAATAAATATTGGATATTTTACTGAATAATTTGTGTCAATTTCCAAAACTTACTAAGTAGATAATTAGTTATGGATTTTCAGATACATGTTCACTTAAAAAAAAAAAAAAAAGCTCCAATATTATATACTAACTCAATAATTTTTCCCATCCCAAATTAATATGAGACATTTAATAGTTTTTGAATAGAAAGATGAAGTAGCAATTTTCTTCTAATGGAGGTGTTGGAAGAGCATTGGACAGTGCTCAGTGGGTGGTTTGCAAAATCAAAATGTAACAAGGTACAAAGGGCCTTCGAACCAATAAATAGTCTGATACACTATTCACACATGATTTAATCCTTCAAATTCTAATATAGATTGAAGCTCAGGGCTTGTGATCACAATGCTGACCACGCCACCAGGAGTCTTATATTATTCCACCCCATCTCCAGTAATAATTGAAAAACAGACGACAGTTGACTGACACATGGAATTCAGAAATTTTGACAACGCCCAAGATGTGACATTTCTTCTTCGCACCTGCAGTTTATGCTGCTTTCGCTTGCTGCACAAACCAACAACATCAAGTAATTTCAATCCAATCACAAACCGCCTAAATACTCCATCACCCAAAACCCAAACGGTGTAAATGGGAGTTCATGTAGTTTTTCAATAGTATATGCAAATCAGGCATGTTTTAGTTCCAGATCACAACAGAAACAAGCAAAAGAGCCCATACAGAAGGTTGTATTGAAAGTCGTAAATAGTTGTTATTCAAGGTTAAAGTTCTTCTAGGAGGAGTATCAGATTCCAGCTAGTTTGTTTTATGCAATAGAATGGCCAGCATTAGACATGATATTCTTTATGCTTCATGTTGTAGCAAATCACACACCTCAGGTTGAGTACTATTTGCAAACAGATATAATTTGATCATTTAGTCTTACTCGTTTCTCTTCTTCTATCTTCGCCTTTATGAAAGAGTACATAGCAACTCCAGCAATGGCAATGGAAGTGCCAATACCAGTTTGTAATGAGATCTTGTTACCTGAAATCAAAGACATTTATGACAGATAGAGCTCACGTCATGTCATTCACATTCAGCATCGTAAGAAAACGCCAAGATTTGCAGTAATAATCTTACCAAAGACCAAGATTGAAAAGCCAATCACGAAAACACGTTTCAACACGTTTCCAACTGCATGTGTTAGGGGTGCCACTCTCTCGAGGGTGTTAGTTGCCAGCTGAGAGTATTAAGAAGAAAAAAGTTATATGATCTGAAGCTTGAAAAGAAATAGGCAACAACATTTCATGATTGATGTTGGGTAGACATGCTTGAACTGATTAATTCATATTAAACAATTCTGCAGTCAAGAGATTTAATTAAATTCAAGTATAGTAACTTAAGAGCTCAGGTCATCTACCTGATTGTAGAGATGATAAAACATTCCGACCCAGAAAAGATCAGATACGAACTTTGTCAAACCCACTTTGGCAATTGCATCATTGAACCCATGTTTTAATAGTTGAGGTCCCTCAAGCTGTTTCACGTACAACAGTGAGAAGTAAAAGTAACAAGAAATGAGCAGTGCAGCAAAGTAAGGATAAGAAGAGAGGATATTGCCACTTTATATGCTAAAACTTACAATTAGTGCAGGTGGAATGCAGATGATGAGGGCAATGATTGAGATGTAGGCATACAAGTTCGTGCTATCCATATCAGTCTGCAGATAGGCATTAGATAAAGATGAGACGTCACAGAGAAGATAGTGTCCAGCTATTAACAACCATGATAGGATATGTGCAGAATGAGAATCAACTAAAAAGGCACCACTTAACCATAGCTTTCTTTGAGTATATGCTCCTGTAAGTGAAGGAGATGTTGGAGATCATAGCGCTAATAAAGCCAGTCCAATTGAAAGACAATTCGGTCAGTGATGCCATTGACACACCTGCACTTTGCAAAGTTATTTGTGGATAGAGAAAGGATGGCCTACTTTTCATTTATTTGTATCAGAGAAATTTTAAAACACCCCATGAAAGTATACTTCAAATCATGCATTTTGGAGGTACCAACAGGGTGGCAGAGGAACTTACCAATAACAACTGGAGCCAAAGACAGCCATAACGACAGAGGTATCTGCTGTCCAAGTATGAACTGTGACGCCGCAGCATTGAAGAAAGGCTCGAGAGCTGATCCAATTATTCAAGAAAAAAAGATAACCAAAATAAACATCTCACTATACAAAAATCTTTCATGCCAAATAATGGTCATCACCTTTAACAGTGTGAGTGAATGAGACGGCAACGGCTGCAAAAGAGACGTTACTGGTTACATGACCTAGAGCATGGCAGGCGGCAACAGGGATAAGCAGCTTTAGAAGGTTTGAGTCAATTGGCTACACACAGAAAACAAACAAACGCAAAACAATCATCAATGTCGATAATAGTCGAATTAGCAAGCGCACTATTGCACAATATGAGCATTAGATACTTCACACAATTACGAGCATTGACCAGTAACATTGGATCATCTAGGAATCATGATACGAACTGTTATAAACTACATTGTCTTCATATAATGGCAATTGTTTAATAACGCAAATAACAATAGTATGATCCCTACAGCCATCAATAATCGGCGAGGTACTTACAGCGCGCTTTGGGAGGCCCACAGCCCAGCTTATCAAACAGTAGACGACACCGACGAATAAATGCACAGCCGATACAAAACTGCAACACAATTGACAAGATATTTAGCAAAAGTTTCAGTAATCCTCATTCGCATGAGAAATGCAACAAGCTGCATTTAACAAGATGCTTACTACGGATAGGGGAAGTAATTGTAGATCTTCTTGTTGAGAATGTTGAATATCACGTTCAGGAAGTACCTGAAACAATATAGAAAATTTATTCAAAAATATACAATAACTGAGATCGTGCGCTGGAAAGGATCAAGTTAGCGAGATCACGAGAGACTTATACCACATGAAGAAGAAGAAGCCGGTGACAAGCGCCGGGTACTTCTCCAGGAATCCGACCTTACCACCCCTGCGAAGCAAAACAGTGTATTGAGAATAACAAACTTTAGAAGAAGTGTCGTGTTAGCGTGTCTGGAAAACAGGAACAAGGCCTCACTCGGCAGAACCGCTGCCCTCTGCTGTGGCGGAGCAGGGCCGGAGGATCTCCCTCTTCGTCGCCGGAGAAGCTTCCAGCAATATGGCCGGTCGGAGCTGCCTTCCCCAAATCAAGTTCCCGCCATCACTCACTCTACCCGTGAGCTTCACGGCGGGGACACTGCAGCTCCCGGTGAGTCTAGCCGAGGGTCTCAGGGGAAGAGCCAGGCCACGAACTGTGGTGCCACTGAGCACGCGGGACTCCATGCTGACTGCAAAGAGAGGGAGAGGGAGAGGGAGAGCAACAGAGATTTGGTTAGATAGAGCGAGGAGGGAATTATCGTGCGCCGGGAAGGCTAATGTGCATAGAGAAAGTGGCGGGGAGGTATATGAGTGGCTGCAATGCAATCGCCTGACGAAACCAAATCAACGGCTCGTATCGTCTGGAGTCTTAATCCCACGGATGTGCTGCTCTTATCACAACTTTTTCGATTTTTGGACGATAAATACATCATCGGGCAAGACAAAATAATTAAATATACTTATAATATGATTTTAAACTATTTTGCCTTTAACATAATTCTAATAACACTCAGTTTGGTATTTAATAACCCATAATCAGTCAAGTCAAACAATATAGTACTATGTCAATTAAACAAAATTAGATTATATATATGATTGAATAAATGGATTTCAAAAAATGTAAATAATGGAAATTGGATGGGGGGGGTGAAGTAATTATGAGAAGTTTACAAGGGAAGAGGCAGGGTGAAAGTGGGGTAGGCTTATCTTAATTCTTATCCAGAGTGGAAGCGAGAGGTCCGTGAATCATAGATTGTCATTTCCAATCCTTACAATCCAATTTCTCAAAAAATCCTTATCATTTTCCTCAATATCTATATTCATACACGCGGCACTCCACTTTGCTGTCAACCAAATGAAAATGAAGTGGGAAACAGATTTTACTCTCATTCCAGATATTTTCATTTTTCTTTTCTTTCTTTGAATGTGTTTTAGATGGTTTCAATTTTTTTTTCTTTTCTCAAAATGAGTAGGTGAATATAAATAAATATTTAAACAATTTGTTAAAGATTTATTCAATAAGGGCTGGGATGCAACAGATACAAATCCCATAGCATTCCAAAAATAAAGCCCAATATGGGCTTCGGCAAATTCTAATTTATACACCAATTGGCAATTGGAGGCTGCAAGATCCCGGCCCAAAATGTGTAGATCGCTTAGGCTTCACTCCAACTCCAAAGCAGAAACAGAGACGCAAGTTTGCTCGGAAAAGCTGGAAGAAGCTGTCGTCTCCGGCTAACCGGACTGTACAACTGTCGAAACAATCAGGGATCTGATTATTGTGTTTATTATATGGATCGGTGATTTCTAGACGTTGTGATAGGATGAATGTTGAAACTTTGTACCAGTTCAAAGGCTTCAAACTGTTCGACGAAATGTCTGACTGAGGATTTGAAGGAGAAAATTAGGAGTTAAAAAAAAGGTTGAAACGCCGCAATGGGTAGTAAGGCGATGATAAAGTGGCCGAAGCAAATCTCGCCGTCTCTCGTCGAGCGGCTGATGTCGTCGGAGAAGGACTTGGAGAGAGCAATTTCCATATTCGACGCCGCAACCGCCGAATATTCCAATGGCTTCCGCCACGATCAGAGCACGTTTGGCCAAATGATTCGTCGGTTACTCTCCGCTAACAAGTTTGTTGCCGCAGAGGATATGCTCGCGAGAATGAAGCTAGAGAAGTGTGACGTGACTGAAGATATATTCATGTCCATTTACATGGCATACGGTAGAGTTCACAAGCCGCTAGAAGTAGTGAGGGTTTTCAGAAAGATGAAGGAGTATGAATGCGAGCCGACTGTGAGATCTTACGTAACAGTTTTCTCCATTCTTGTTGATGAAAGCCACTTGAAAATGGCTTTCAGCTTTTATCGTTATATGAGGCAGAAGGGAATTCCGGCTTGTGTTGCCTCACTCAATGTATTGATCAAAGCACTATGTAAGAGCAATGGAACTATGGATTCAGCTTTTAAGATTTTCCAGGAGATGCCAAAGCGTGGGCACAAGCCTGATTCATACACTTATGGGACATTGATCAATGGGCTGTGTAGGTTTGGGAGAACCCTTGAAGCAAAGGAGCTTTTGATTGACATGGAGGCGAATGGTTGTGCACCATCAGTCTTTACCTACAGTTGCTTGATACACGGCTTTTGCCAGTCCAATAAATTGACAGATGCAATGGAACTATTTAAGGAGATGAAAAGCAAAGGTGTGGACCCTAATGTGTATACTTATAGCTCTCTTATTGACGGTCTTTGCAAGAATGGATGTTCTTTGCAGGCCATGGAGTTGTTGGAGAGGATGGTACGTAAACGCTTAGTTCCAAATTCAATTACTTACAGTTCCCTTATTCATGGACTTTGCAAGGAAGGTAAACTTAGTGAAGCAGTTCAGATTCTTGATAGAATGAAGCTTCAAGACTTGAAACCTGATGCGGGCTTGTATTCTAAAATAATTAATGGTTTCTGCGAGATTGACAAGTTCCAGGAAGCAGCTAGTTTCCTTGATGAAATGGTTCTTTCCGGGATAACTCCCAATCGTGTAACTTGGGGCCTTCATGTTCGAATTCATAATAGAGTGGTTCAAGGACTTTGTGGCTTGGGATATCATAAACAAGCTTCTCTGCTCTACCTCAGCTTGTGTAGTAGAGGCATATCAGTTGAGGCAAGAACCTTTGAATCACTTATTAACTGCTTTTGCAAGAAAGGAGACCTGCACGAGGCTGCTCGGATTCTGGATGAGATGGTTACCAATGGATGCATTCCTCTCGAGGAAACATGGAATGCCATTTTGGGTGGGTTCTGGGACAGGAGGAAAGTGCGCGAAGCTTCTGAACTGTTAAAGGCTAAGCTGATCGGTGAACTTCAGACCACCTCATCCAGTTGAACTTAGTAATGGTCTCTGCATAATTATCCGCAATTTCAAACAGGATGACTATCAGCAGCCCGACATCTATGGTAAGATGGAAGGGTTTTCCTCTAAATGAATTTGTGTTATTTAGCTGTGCGAAAATGATAATGAGTCTCAGCTTAGTTTATGCTATTGGATTTGGATACTACTTAGAGCAGGAGCTGATGTGAGTGGGATTCATATTTTCTATTAGGATTTTTTGTCGTGCAAAGGCGATAGATAGACGTTTAATCACAAAAAAATACAAGGGGGATGACTTTCCAATGGCTGCATTTAATTTCATTTTATTTTGGTTATGTTTCACTCCTACGCAAGAATTACTTACAACACGAATATGAACTCGACAATACACACCAAGATTCAACTATCGTTGCTGACAGGAAATCCAATACCGTGACGCTTAGTGGGAAAAACTACAAACAACATGCTGCAGACTACCCCAATCCCAACCGGCAGTGCTGTGAGAACCTCCTCTGTCCCACTCGATGGCTCCGGGTAGAAGCACCTCACAGTGTTTTGATCAAACATGACAATGGCTGCGAACACCAATATCGACATCATCGCATGTGCAAAGTCAATAAACTTGAGCTTGTAGGCTGCTGCAGTCTGTGGTGGCAGACTTACTGATCCATCAATGATCCATAAGCCCCTGAACGTCGCGAAACCATAACACACATTCCCCTTCTGGTCCTTGATGCTATCGGTGAAGCTCAACAGAATGCACGACAATCCACAGAGCACGAGGAGACCCGCCGTCAGGACTCGGGTCACCGCGTCGCAGTTACCTTGGTTTGTGAAGATTGGGGAGAGGAGTTGAAACGTGAGCACGGTGCCGGTGGGCAGAAGGTTGGCCAGATGGGCTGTGCTTTGAAATGTCTGGCTAATGGCTTGCTGGATGAGGTTTCTCTCTACCTCTGGCAGGCCTTTATCCGCCAGTAATGCTACCTGTTCCTCAATGACTTCTTCAGACGCCATTTGAAGATTCTGTTTTTTACTATTTTGGAGTTTGCTAGTTCTTGTTTGTGCATTTTATAGGCAGCAGTCATTGAAGGTGATTCCAGATTCAATGCATTTTCCTTTGCATGCAGAGTTGTTGTATGAGATTTACTCAAGTTTTAGAGTAAGGTTTTGGTTTCTAATTCTGGGCGAAATCTTGTTATGGAGTTGCGTAGAGAGTGTGTTGGAAACTGAGGCACTCAATTCAGTTATATTGCTGAGACGCAAAGCTTCTCTGGCCTCTTCCCTCTTGCTTTACACATGCCGTTGCGCATGCTTTTGCTTCGATTTTCTATTTCGGCTCTTTCCACATTCAACGATAAAAACGCAAACAATCATGCACTACGTTTTCTTTTTTTTTTTTTTTTTTTTTTGAGGAAAAACGTTTTCTTTCTTTCTTTCTTCTTCTTCTTTTTTTTTTTTTTTTTTTTTTTAATTTTAAATTTTGATTATCACTAGATGTCTAGATTGCTTGGTATGAAATTGCACACTATAAACCCATTTGCTTCCATCCATCAAAATTAATGAAAAATATGTATACATTGCATCAGGTGGGAATAGAGAGAGCTACCTAATAGAATCGTTGGGTATGACCTACCATAGAGGTTAGTCTATTTGATTGAATAGACTCGGGATAATTTTTAAAATAAGATTTATTGAATTTTTAACAGTTGGAGATATGGCTAAATTGCAGCCCATCAGTTCCTTTCTTTTATAATAGTGTTTCATTATTTTGATTACTAATTTTAATTATTGTTGTTACGAAAATGAAAATTAAAGATACTTAATATATTCTAATAGATTGTTATGAAAAAAATCAGAATTTAATAAAATCACAAATTATGATTATGAATTAATTAATCTTAGTTTAAAATTTAAAAATAATTACTAAAAAAATTTTATACTCTAATTAGGTGGGAAAAATATATGATTGAACTTATAAAATTATTTCAAACTATAACAAATTAAAATTATTAAAAAATATTAAATAAGAATTAATAATTTTAATAATTGAACAGGAGTAAAACATTAAAAAAAATGGATAAGATGATCTCAAATCAAATTGCAGGGGTCATAATCAATGCTTAAGTAGTTGCATTCCCAACATTACTCTTGATTCTCGAGTTTGTATATTAATGGGCTAAGTAAGTTTTTGACAGGCCTAACTTTTCGCTACCTCGATTCTACGTTACGTGGGCCAACGGCCCTTTTTCATTTTGAGTTTTTTTTTTTTTTTTTTTTTTAATGTAAAGTAGAAGAGGGGGAGGAATATTGATGTTGGCATTTTTACGAAAAGATTTTTGTATACATAATATTAATTATTAATATCTTCTGAAAAGACATGATCCTAGATAAGCAACAATCAGTGATGTATATTATATGGGCCAAAATACACCTAGTCAATTATGAATAGGAAACAAAATATTTTGATTTTTGGATTAATTGGTATGTGAAAATGTTAGCTCAACTCATGATCATAAAAAGACATCATTGTGTGTCGTAAATATATATGAGAGACTGAGAGGTTCATATACGTCAAGAAACTCTCCAACGAGGGAGACCCCTACCAAATAAACCAACCTCGTGCATATATAATTTCTTTATATTTCCCCCTCTTCATTATTTAATGGAAATAAATGCGTACCCAATTTGAATTCCCTCAAACATATAATATAACATCCCATTTTGTATTTTTGCTTGGAATATTTGCATAAATAATATAATAATAATAAATTATTTTGAGGGTATGCATGCATGAGACGTGGAATTGCACAAAAATGTATGCCAAAGGATCATTATATTCATTTTTTTTCCATGCCTAATTATTGAGAGGAGGGACCAATGTTTTTCATGTATGAAATTTTCTCAAGTGAAAATGGATTGAGTGTGTGACCTGACCTCCCCCATTCCCTCTTTTAAGGGAGTGATGTTTCTTTGAATCATAAATCCACAATCATTTTGCTTCTTAAAAAGTGGCGTTTATTGAATCATAAATTTACAATGATTTTGCTTTTAAAAGCACAAATTAAATGGCTACTACAAACTATTTTCATATTCATTTAAAAAAAATAAATAAATAGGATGTTCTTATCTCTGACTAGCTTTAAAATATATACATATTTTAATGAAAATAGATGATAGAGTATGAGATCAGAATCTGTCTCTATTTTGTAAGATTTAAGTTT
Organism: Plectranthus barbatus; assembly: GCA_026898455.1. Taxonomy (NCBI): domain Eukaryota; kingdom Viridiplantae; phylum Streptophyta; class Magnoliopsida; order Lamiales; family Lamiaceae; genus Plectranthus; species Plectranthus barbatus. The sequence goes on along the minus strand of JAPKLW010000161.1, from coordinate 136,389 downwards.
CCAGATATTTAATGATCACTAGATTTAAGTGTTCATGAAAATGGAATCAAAATTTACAGAAGAATTCATGCAATAGGAAATAGGCATCAATCAATGCCTCTCGTCAAGTATATATGTGCCAGCTGTCGGTTTATCCTTTCCATTTCCAATAATTTGTATGCCATTCTTACCTTGCTGCCTACACATACAAAAATTTGGTGTCATGCTTATATGATTTTGACATGATTTATTTATTGACGATTAGTTTGGCTGCATGTAACCGCCATCATTCATTCTCGCGTGTTGTCCCAAAACATCATTGCTTATATGATCAGGTTTTGTTAGGAGATATATTACATTAAGTGCATTATATATATGTATGAAAAAAATATGAAATACCTCATTTCCTTATTTTACATTTAAGAAATGCCCCATCTTGTGGAATCATTCAAAAAATATCCAAAGGACATCTTTCTAACATATTTTATGATACCGTTGAATATTTTTATGAAAAACTTGTAAAATTTTAATTTCCCACTCCAATGTCGACCGGTGCCTACCACAAAAAAATTGATGGTGAAAGGATTAAAAAAAAGCATTTGGTCGGGAACGTCTGACAATGCCGACCCTATCAGGCACGGTCCCGACTGGTCCCGATTTTGTTTTTAAAAGATTCTAAGTTTGATCAACAATTCATTATTTACCCTAGTTGAAATTTCTTTTGTGCAGTCGGCAGCCTCTCTTCCCCTTCCTCTTCTTCTCATCATTTTTTTTCTCCTTCTCGTCGGTCGGCAACGTGGGTGACATCTACACCAAGAAAAGTAGGCATTGGATCATTTTAATTCTTAGCAAATGGCCGATGAGGTAAGTTGGTTTGCTTAAGTATTTTTTTTCTCTTTGTGGTTGACAGGTTGTGTACTTATGAGTTGGAAATTGTGGAGCATGGTCATCAATTTTTTTTCATCTTGAATTTTATGTTTATGGAGTTTGTATGCTATGAATATGTGGAATATTGTTTGTATTTATTGAATTTTGCTCGAGCCTATTATTTTGTATGACTTGAATTTGTCGACCTATTCTACTTCAATATGTTGAAATTGCCTCAATTCAAAATTGGTTGTATATAAGGTGTCTTGTCGTAGTAGATAGAAAATGATAATTATTAGCTCAATTTTAAATTGGTTGAAGTAGCTATGTTATTTATTGTTAAGATTTATTAGAATTTATTTCAATTTTTTATATTATGTGATTGAAAATAATTTTTAGATTTGATCCTTATATGTGCAGGTTGAATTTATTAGACCTGCTTTACGTAGTGCAACTTGTAAGGTCAATTTATGCACTAAGATTACGACATTAGAGATAATTAGTGACAGGTTGTATTCAATAGGGGGTGAAATTTGCTCACTCGTTTTATGAATGGGCCATTTGGAAATTTGTTAATTTGGAAAAAAATGGACCTAGTGCCTCACAGTCATTACTGCAACTTTAAGTTACCAAATTAGGAGTCCCGACCCAAAAACTTTATGGTTTCATATTGGTGGGCAGACTATTTCTTTAGGGGTGGGTGAGTTTGCACTAGTGACCGGTTTGACATTTGGACCCACTGATTTTGATCCATGTGCGGATCACGATCATTCTGATTCGTCGGTGTATAGGTTATTTTGTGGTGGTAAATCTGTCACAGCTAAGGACTTATTATGGATATTTAAGGCTGGTGTAGTTCACCAGAATAATCATGATCTGTATTTGAGAGTGGCCAATATATTAGCCATGTGGATTGTGTTAGGATATTCTAAAAAATGTAAGATCGAGAGTTGGGTCTTCGTTTTGGTAGAGAACTAGGCTAGTTGGAACCAATTTCTGTGGGGGGGCATACACGTATAAGTCCTTAGCATATTATTTAGAGCAAAGCTCACATGAGGATAGAAGCAAAAGGGACTTTTCATTTGGGCGGTCCTATTTGGATTCTGCAAGTATAATTTTTTTTACTATATTTATTAAATATCGTAAGTTGATGAGTTATAATTGAAATAAATATTTTGTAGGTTAGGGCCTATGAGGCCATTCAGGACTTGGGTGGTAGTTGTGCCAATTTAGAGCATCCAGCTGTAATCCCCCGACTTATGAAATGGAAGTTTATAAGGCCAGCTACGGTTGATTGGATCACGCTCTTTGCTCATGAACAACTATGCATGTATCTAAATTACTTATTTGTGAACTAACAATTTTTGTAACTGTGTTTTGCTTTATTGTAGATTCAAGTTTTTGCCAACCTAATCTTATTTCCGATTGAACAAGAGCTTACTATACTTCTTCTCAGTTGGAGGAGTTCCTAAGTGTTAACTTCCGACTACCAGAGAATCCTGTACGTCTTGTCAGAATAGAGGTGATTGTCGATCAAAGAACATTTCTATAGGACAAGGTTCTCGAGTATAGGGGCCTCGAGGACAAGAGGATCAAGGAGATAATGTGGGTGGTGAGGGTGGTTATCAGGGTGATGAGGGTGATCAAGGTCATGAGATTTATAGAGAATATGGGGCACAATCTCAATCCGAGGGGCAGGGTTCGAGAGCATCCCATAGGCGCACTCATTAGAGGAGGGATAGAACTTCATCTAGTAGAGAGTCTAGTGAGTCTAGGAGATTTAGGCTATCTCGTTCCTTTAAGGATATGATTCGGGTTGTGGTTACTGAGGTAGTTGATGCTGCGGTGCATAGGGCGGTTGATGTTGTGGTGAACAATGCAGTAACAAATAACGTTATTCCTCATATGACCCGAGTAGTCACAAATTTCTTCAATTCAGTGCAATGTGGTAACCATACTGATGCTAGACATAGGTCAGTTGGGCGAGGGATACAGATAGATAGTCCCAAGCAGAGGCCCAGTACTTCCCACCACTCTGCTAGACCTAGCACATCTGTAGACCGAGAGGTCCGTAGAGATTCTGATTTAGTTGGCACAGAGCATTTTCATATTGGGAGCGAGCCACAATTGAGTGTGTCTCGTCAGTCTACTGAGAGGAGACGGAGTACCGATCGTCACCAACACACACCTGACATGGATCATCCTTCTTCAAGCCAGGTCACCTATATGCTTGCACGCGATATTGTACTGGAGGTATTTGATGTAACGTATTAACATTTCTTTAATTTAAGCATATGTTGTTTAATGTTCTTTTCATATTTAGGACGATGATGGACGACCGATGGGAATCAGTTACATGTTGAGGATAACTATGATGCATATAGACGCATGGGTGAAAGAATTATTAGGAGATCTTTTAACGATAATACAGAGTGGCCACAAGCTTTTTTCACTTTTATAGAGAATATGAAAGAGCCGTTATCTATGGAGGTGATTGATTGCTACGTCCAGTCACTGTAGAGGAGTTACTACCAAATTGATCACAGGATTCAGATTCTTCGGCCTCAATAGGTAAGTATTTCTATAATTCTAATTATCTAATTTCGAATATTGTTTATATTAACATTCTTCGTGTTTAATGTTTGTAAGATTTAATGAGAAGAGATTATCGGAAAAGTAGACAGGGTCCGAGGCCTCAGGAATCAGCTGCTCTATTACAGTTCATCAATGGTACTGATTGCGTTACAACTAAAGATTGGTTCGGGGCTGATACTGTTAGTTTTCTATTAGCTATTTGGATATTATCTTTATGCATCAATTATTAATGTATTTACTTTTGCTTTATAGTTCATTGTACCTTGTTTTGTTCGGGGCATTTGGTATACCGTGCATATGAACATCCCTACTTGGACTGCCGCCATGTCTGATACCTATGCTGATACTACACGCCCAAGGGTTCTGCAAGATGTTTTTGTAGAATTGAGAAAGATGACAGATAATATGATTACTTATTCGAGCAAATTACGCAACCACTACTTTTGAACGGACATTTCTGGATCCAATACCCGTAAGATTCAACATACAATTATCATTTGGTTGAAAGTGACGGATACTCCAGCAACCATCCCTGCACCTCACACGTATATAAAACGAACAATTCTCATTTTGTTTGCAAATGTAATCGACACGGATGCTATCAGACTTCTTCACTTTAAACTCTTGACAATGCTCCATATGCCACAAACCAACAGCAATTAGCAAATCATCTTTCTTCCAAAACATGACACCCAAACTCAATTCCTAATCAAGTATGGAAGCCACATCTATCACAACAGGTGCCTCGGTCTTATCCACTGGCATAATTGGTACTAGCCAATTATTCATATCACCTTGTATTGGACAACCTTCTGGTAGGGAGTTAGTGGGCATAAGATTTGAAAAAAAAGCACTCATACCTCCCGCTGATCTGATCCATGCAGAAAATCCTGCAACTGTGCAACCCATCAAAAAATTCTCACCTTCATTATCAGAATCAGATCTAGATAAAGCTGAATATAGATCGGCCTCATCGTCTGCTTCCTCTTCCACCACACCACCATCAGTCCGTGTGTGGTATTCAGGATTGAAGTCAGCCTCCTCATCTTCGTTATGATCTTCATGGAGCTCATCATTCAAGTAAGGAATACGTGAACCCCGACTTCCACCTTCATAACCCATATCAAAATGCATAGAAGATGCAAATTTTTGAAGTTCTGATGCAGTTGGACTATAACGAGCATATGGTGGAGGACTGATTGAGGATACGAACAGGATGTAGGGGGATGGCTGCCGCTGAGAAGTCCCAGCACCAATGTTGATTGCAGGATTCATAATAATATAAATATCAGGCTCCGAGTAAAAACTGAGAAGTCGTTTTAGCTCCGCATTCTCTTTCGGCAATGATGCTCCATTTCTTCCGCTTTGAGTTTGAGATATAAAATAGATATTGTACTCACCTCCAATATCTTCTGCACCAAGAATCATATGAATGTTGCTTCTCAATGCAGCTGTAGATATATTAGTCGTTGATAGGTAAATCAATAGTTCTTGCCCGCCAATATAGTGCCACGAATAATCAAAATGACCATTAAAGTGCAAAATATGTTGCACCAATTCTCCATTTGAAAAGCTTCAAAATGGGTTGAAAAAGAGAGAGAGAAAGAGTGAATGACAAAAATGATGAGAGATTTTTTTTTTTTTTTTTTCTGTAGTGAATGCAATTTTGGAAATGAATATAAGTATATAAAGTAAAGAGTTAGGTATATATTCAATGAATGATTTCAAAGTCCACAAAAATAAATTGATTGAATTGATTAATGCAGTGTAGTGCAGTGAAGTAATGTCAATTCTACGTACGATTAATTTGAATTTCACTGTATTTTTCAACAAGTGAATTCAGTGTTCATTCATTTAGTCAAAAAAAAAAAAAAAAGCTTCAATTCCCTTGCAGCATGCCTGCTAACACTATTCATTGATAGTAACAAGTCATCAAACACAACTTTATCAAATGAAATATAAAAAAAATACCATAAACTTTTGTTGAAAAATACATTCATACAATTAAACAAAAAAAAATCATATTTGAAAAAAAAATAGGGAGGTAGGGATACCAACCGGTTCAGACCGGTCATCACCGCACGCATGACCGGTCGACATCGAGCTGAATCGATCAGCATCATATTTCAATAAAAAAAAGGATTTTGGTGATGACCGGTCATCACCGCATGCCGACCAGTCGGCATCGAGCTGAACCGGTCAGCATCAATTTTTTTAAAAAAAATAAAATAAATTGTAATCGGGACCACCGGTTCAGACCGGTCGTCACGGGTGCCGACCGGTCGACGCCCCTCTGAACTGGTCGGCACCCATTCTCTTCTTTATTTTTATATTTTTTTTCAAACCCAAACAAATATTAATACATCAATTTATCTAATTATTTCAATATCATCACATAAATAATTATTTTGATTAGATTGTTAATCACAAAAACATGTCAGAAAAAATAAATTTGGACATTTCTTAAACATGTTTATAAAAGAGGGCATTTTCAAATATTAAAAGTATATTTAATAGGGAGCGGTTCCTGCGCCAAAAAGTTTTTTTCCCGCTAAAATGCTAATAATATTTGATTAGTTAGTAATTATACCTGTTCAGTTATTGTATTTTATTTTACTGAATTGCATAACTACCCACATAAAATAAAATTGTCAATCTAAAAGCACAACAAAAAAATTGTGTTTTTGCAACGGGCAAATCCGTCTCAAAATGCTATTTTGCGATGGGTTTTGTCCGCGCAAAAACGTTCGTCGCAAAGTAATTTATGACGCAAAATTTCGTCGCAAATTTATTTATTTCAAAAAATAATTTTTGAGTTTTTTTTTTACCTAGTCTTGAACCAATCGGCCCAACCATCTTGAACCGGCCCGGTCCAAAACTTAAATTTTGTGACCTGCTTCCAAGTGGATTTGAACTCGGCACCACCCACACGCGTTATGGGCGCATTACCATTGAATCAAATACAAATCTCAATTATTATACGTTCTAAAAAATATACATATAAAAAAGAAATAACTTAGCGACGGAATATTCCGTTGCAAATTCATCGCTAAATTTCAGCGACGAAAAATTTCATCGTAATTCCGTCCCTAAATTTAAAAATATATTACGTCGTTAGTCT
>JAPKLW010000161.1:109968-129817 GCA_026898455.1 Plectranthus barbatus | reverse complement strand
AAATTTTGAATTTTCTTGTAGTGATAATTCAATTTTAATCATTCATCCATCAAAACAAAGGTCTAGGATAATTCAATATATATATATATATATATATATATATATATATATATATATAGGGTAGTGATCAGGTGAGAATAGGAGTTACTATGAGAAATAAGAATAGATCTCGCGCGTCCATCTTATCAAATCGACGAACATGATTCATTCTCAGCAAATTGAAAAACGCGGCATTTTTGCCCCAATATCCTGCAGTTTTAGCCTTTAAAGGTTAAAACTGTAAAAAAAACTCAAACACAAATATCAACCTGCATTTTAAGCCCGATTTACTTCATTTTTAGCCCGATTTACTTCATTTTTACATAAATACGAATTAAAAAAATTAAACATCTTCTTCTTCAAAGCAGCAACACGAACATAGTCCCTATAAAACTCAATACCATCATCAACAGTTCTAAAACTCTGCCCTTAAAACGCTTCATCTCATCAACACACTTTGGAATAAATGAACCTGTAAGATACAAAAATGCGTAAATTTAACACTAAAGATGCACAATATAAAAGTAAAATTAACGTCGATCTGAATAAAATAAATTTTTTAAAACTATATTCATGCATAATTAACAAAGTCGAGACCGAACACGAATGTGAAATCCAGAAATAAAGAAAAAAAATCTGATTGATAGAAGAAATATAAATCAAATCAAACGAAGAAGGAAGAAGAAATCAAATCGCGCGAAGAAAGGAATAAATGAACTTGTAAGATACAAAAATGCACAAAGTTAACACTAAAGATGCACAATATAATAGGAAAAATGAACGTCGGTCTGAATAAAACAAATTTTTTAAAACTATATTCATTCACAATTAACAAAGTCGAGACCGAACACGAATGCAAAATTCAGAAACAAAAAAAATTTGATATACAAAAGAAATATAAATCAAATCGAACGAAGAAGGAAGAAGAAGAAATCAAATCGCGCGAAGAAAGAAATAAAAAATCTGATGAGATACTATTTCAGATTTTTTAAAAATCTAAAATTACAAAAATAACCTTAATTTGGCAAAACTGCAGGATAATCGATGAAAACTGCTCACGGAATGAAATAGATCATGAGCGTTGAAATCACAAAATCAAAGGCTGAGATTTATTCTCATTTCTCATACTAAAAACTATTCTTATATGATCATGATCACTACTATATATATATATATGTGTGTGTGTGTGTGTGTGTTAGGAACTAAGTTTCAATTCCCTCCTTAATTTGATGTTTTGATATGTCAAAATTCACTTTAGCACTAAGTTTCTAGAGTCCTAAAATGTAATTCATGTATAGGATTAATCGTGTTGTAATATAGCTTAGTTGCTGAAGACCAAGCAAACGATTTGCTTGAGATTTGAAGAAGTGTCCGTGCGTGAAACTTGGTTTCATCAAGTATGGACAAGGCCTATACTGAGTTTGGGTACTCAGTATAGTGTTCGCCATACTAACTTATGAAAAGTCAGTATGAGGGCTGCCTATACTGACTATGGAAAGTCGGTATGAAAGTCTTTGCTTATTAAGCACATGGAACACAGAGAGAACCAAGCTTAGTCAGACTTCAACTCTATTGAATGCTAAGTAAAAGTAAGTACGAGGATGTTCATACTTGAATTCCTCGGACTGAATCTTAGTCTGACACAAAATTGGTGAGAAGTACACTGCCACAACAGAAAGCATGTAGCAGAGCAGACCTAATGTATGGGCTATGATTGGTTGACATTCTCTATTTCTTTAACGATTGGATTAATGTTTTTAACGGACAGATTTCAAATCATCCGAGGAATCCCTTATAAATATCTCGACATTTTGAATGAAGAAGATGTATGAAACCTCTGAAAAGATAAATTGTTATTTTGCCATTCTTTCTACTCAAGCTTTCTGTTTACTCCGTGACTTTACTCACGAGACTTGAGTTACTAACTCAAGTTAAGTAACCGTGCTAAGTGGTTCAGAGCACGAGGCTAAGCATTAAAGCTTAAAGCTATTTCCAGGTGAATATATCTTTCAAAGATATATTCACAGCAGTTAGTTCCTATTCTGGGATTTTGACTCGCACGAGCTTTTGTCATTCTTACTGAGTTCTGGGAAGAACTACAAACATCCAACAACCAAGGAGAATGCTGCGGGGTGCGTCCTCTCTTCAACTTGAAGACTAAGCTTAGAAGGAGTTTCTAAGCGAGTGACCACAGCAGACCGAAGGACGGAGTGCTGACGGATTGTGTATAGATCGTAAGGAAGCTTGTATCATACTTATTGAATTTTTTATTTATTTCGGAAGAGTGGACGTAGGATATTTCTTATCCGAACCACAATAATATCATGAAATCTTGAAAAAAATTTAATCTCAACTATTAATTTCTTGAGATGAATGGTGTAGATTCATTTATATTTAGCACAAACTAACTTTAAATATGAGATCCACTCCCACTCTCTCTCTATATATACTAGAAATGCACCCGCGCATTGTAAGAATAGATTTATATATTATATTAAATATATAATGAATTTAAAATATTTAATTAAATACATCATTTAAAATAAAATTATTTAAAAATATTGAATTTATTAATTAAAATTAATCAAAACTAAAATTTAGGAATTTTGATTAAATAAGCCAACATGTTTTAATGTTATTATCGTAATTCATGAAACATGAACATCAACTCAAATGTAATGGTGTCATTCACATGTTATATCATTTTGCTTTCAAGACATGGATCTCAATTTTTGTGACAATAATATTTTATATTTTTTAATAACATAACTTAATCTTCTATTTTTAACAACAACTTTTATATTTTTCAACAATAATAACAATAAAAACCAATCACTTAAGTGTTCCTTGATTAAAGTGCAGTAGTAAAAACACTCTAACTATAAGCAAGAGATCATATGTTCGAATTTTCTGGAAACATGTAGATGTATTTAAATTATTTTAAAAACTTTAAAAAGTGAGTTAAGATTGAAATATTTTGGCCCAAAGAAAAATTAACCTAAATAATATAGGAACGAATAACCTGAGGTTTGATAGGATTGAGCCTAAATAATTTTCCATCTTGATTTGCTTTTGATGTGGCCAAATTAGATCTTAAAAGTTAAGAGCTAATTTGCTTATAACTAAGACATTCGAACCGAACATGAGCAATTAGGCGAGACTATTGTATTTTGTAACTAAAAAGAAAAGATGAAACAATTAAATAGGTATCATGTCTTGAACCTTGCCATGTTTCATTAGCAATTATTTTCTTTTCCATAAACTTTTTTTCATTTTCATATCTTCCAAAATAAATAATTTACTAATAATATTTTGTTATGTTGGAGTTGGTATGCTTACTTTCATGAAGATTAATACTTATCTTCGTCAAGATTGAGAAATGATACCAACATAGTAGATAGATCATTCAGTTTTTACACTAATTTAAATTTGTGGAAATTATGCACATTAAAAATATTGTAAGAAAAATGGAAGAGGGTGAAGGTGCAAACCATTTTTTTTCCCTTGCAAGCCATGTTTTGGTATATGATCTTGGTTCTATTTTTTTTTTCTTTTCTTAGAACATCTTGGTTTTACCTTTTTATATTGATAAAGTTGAGTGACTATAGATTCAAAACTTTCAATATTCTACTTATTTAAATTTTCAAATTTTGAAATGCTGGCATAAATTGCCAACCTGTTAAATTATCAAATTTAATTTTTCCTCTGTTTTGGGTTATTATTCTCATTTTAACTGGACATAGTAACTAATGTTTGTGGGTGTATTGGAAAATGTGGAATTAATATTTTAATGTAAAGAGATTTTTTTTTATTTTAGGAAATGAAACTAATTCTGTGTGATAGACCAAAATGGAAAATAAATTTATATAATCTATATATATATACTAAAGCAAAGAAGTCTAAAAAAAACTGTTCCCGCCAAAATTATAAAAGAATATGAATATGTATATTTTTAAGCAAAATTTATCAAAATTATATAAGTAGTATAGTTGGTCTATAGTGTTGATATTAAACTTCTATGTATTTAAGAGGTTTTGTGTTCAAACCCCATCATTAACACATATATATAAATTTTTATTTTTTTATACAAAATTATCTCTTCAATTATTAATTAATACTAGTCATAATAATCATTTTTGTACAATAAATATAGTCGGTCTTATTTTCAATTCCAATAATCCATAATAAAAGACAATTATCTCCATTAATTGTCAACAAAATATTTTATATTTTACCAATAATTCAATAATTTATATAAACTCGGTAATCAAACTATAATTAAATTTATACAATAACATGCAAACCTAAATGTTGATTACAAATAAAATTATTTTAAATTCATATGTTTAAAAAATCGTAAGATATAATAATTTTGATAAATTAATAAGATAGATTAATATAATATTAATAAATTTATTATTTATATTTATAATTATATAATCTCTTATAACTTAACTATTTTTTTTGTAAATCCGGTACAAATTAATTATTTTTTATATGTATAATATGTACTATAACGAATAATAAGCAACTCATTAATGTAATTATATATATAATTATAGATAAAATTAGGGTGATTCTAAATGCAGCCACGTTTTTTCTCCCTACAACCCCTTTCAAACATATAAAATATGAAATTTCAATTTTACCCTTATAACTTTAATTTAAAAAAACTAAATAAACCCCAATCAAATAAAAAGCCTCATAAAATAAAATTTATTTGGGATGCCATCTTCTATTAAAATCAAAACTTAATTTGCGTTGATTTTATTGTCTTGCAGGTTTATGTGCAGTTATTGTTTTTATAAAAGAACTGTTGGGAAGCAAGCAAAAATATAAATCTAATTGCCAACATATTTCATTGTTTGCGTTCCAAACGCCTGCAGCAATTTTTTGTGAATTCACCTCATGCGCATCCCATTCATTCTCTGCTCAATTCTAACTTAGCCTTCACTAAATGTCTGGCATTAAAGGGTGTGTTCGTCACCTTTATTATCACTACCAAGCAGACCACTTCTATGGCTCTATCTCCGAAGTTCACATGGAAGTTGAGAGTGGCAGAGTAGAAGCCTATCTAAAGCACATCATTCCATTGATGCAAAATCCATAGAGAGAGGGAAATAATTATAAAATTAATGAAAAACTAAATGAATGTTATACCATGATTCAGGATTTTAAACTTTCGGGGACAAAAGCCCCCAATAGAATGTATGGAATCATCTTACGGGGGTTTTATTAATTTTGATAAAAGAAGATATCGTCAGGGATTTTATTTAAGGATTATATATTTATTTGTTAGTTTTTTCATTAAGATTCTAAAGTTATAAGGATAAAATTGGAATATTATATTTTATATTTTTAAAGGGGTTGTGCGGAGAAAAAATATGGTTGTATTTAAAATCACCCATAAGATTATAGCCAAATATCACATGTTATTTTATAATTTAATTTGAATTAGTAAAAAATAGACATAAATTAACTTTTAAAATGTGGGTACATCAGTTCGATTTTTTTTGTTTTATTTTATTTAGTATTTTAACTTTATACTAAAATATATAAAATGTGAGTACATCAGTTTGACTTTTTATGTTACTTAAAATTAGTATTATCTATATATAAAAAATATAAACCATGGGTACATCAATTTGATTTTTTATTTTATTTAGATTATAATTTATTAATATATGTTAAAAATATAAAGCGTGGGTACATTAGGTTGAAAACTTATATTATTTATCATACCTATCAAACACAAAACTATTATATATATAATATTTACACCAGAATGTGACATATATTGGTTTATTAAAAGCAAAAGCTTGATATGCAATAAACATGGGTAAATCGTGCAATCTTAATTTATATACAAAAAATAACAAAAGTTCGACAAACACATCTCATTTTATTCTACAATATTTATATTTTCTGTATTTTCTTTTATTTCAATATTTTTCTTTAAATCTACATAAACGCATGATGATAAATTATTTGTGGATCCAATTTTTAAATCATCATGGAAGCATTCTTACATTTAAGCAAAAAATAAGTAATTTCTACATTTTTTCTACGAGTCTTTCTCTCTAAGATTGTTTTAATTTATGTAACTAATTGTTCAAAAATATTTAAATTTTTTGTATTTCTTTTATTTCACAATTTTTCTTTGCATCTACACAAAATCATGATTATTTCTTTTGTGGTTGCAATTTATCCAAATTTCAAGGCCAACTTGAAATAAAATTATCGTGTAAACATACTTACATTTCAGAAAAAAGATTTCACAAACTTGAAATAAAATTAAATGGATTGAATTGCAATGAATTTTGATATTTTTCACTAAACTGCGAGTCTTTCTATTTAAGATTATTTAAATTTATGTAACTAAATTGTTCAAAAAAAGATTCCTTGAAAAAATAATTACTTATCTAAAATAAAAAAAAAATTGCTCATTCACACTTTCAAGAAAGTATTGTGGAAACTAATTTATAGAAGTGATCAAGAAATAAGGAGCACTATTGAGAGGAGGATAAAAATAAAAAAAATTAAAGTTAATTTATAAAAATGATTTGAAGAAAGTATAAAATAGAATATGTTTATAAAAAAATCCAAGTATTTTTCAAATACGTTTCGAAATCAAGACAAATAAACTAGAAGAATAAGAAAAAAAATTCTTAATTAATTTACGATATAGTTGTAATCTTTTAATTATGATACCATGACTAGAATAAATTTAGTATTTTAATAGACTTAGTGATCTCTTAAATCTTTTAAAAAAATATAATATTTTTAATAATACTTAATAAAAATATAATAATTTCGTGCAAGGCATGAAATGCTAGTATGCAAATGAAAAATAAAAAGTGGATAAAAGTGATGGGACAGTTGCATAAGATAAAGTCTACATGGTAAATGACTTAAATGAGGTGTAACTTTACCGCCAAATGAACATTAGAACACCGCTCTAAAGTATACATATAGATAGATGTGAGTGTGGTGAGTTTTCCGTGAAAAGTAATATTTGAAATTAGTAATTTTAGAGAAACAATCAAGAATGAAAGGATATTTCCATGGTGTTAATCAAAAGTTTTACTAAAATAAGAAATTGAATATAAGATTTTCATTTATCTCCTGACAAAATTGATTAGTAAGGAAATGAGGGTTTCTCAATTATTGAAGGTAGGATATTTAACATTATTCATAGATCTTGTAGTTTAGCTAGATGCGGCATTCAATTAAATAAATTAAGCCATCATTCAAACTGAAAATCAATTAAAAACTCAAACGTTGAGATCAATTTTATGTGTTCTAATATTATGCAGTATGATTTATGAAGCTCAAGAAATGTAATGTAATATATGAATATGCATTATAAATTTTATCTCAAAGATATTTTACTATCCATTTTTTTTGAAATAAATATATATGGTAAAGTAGCAAAAATATTACAAATAATGTGCAATTTTACCCTCATCATAAATTTGAGACCAAACTAATAAGCATATATTTGAAACAAAATTAATAGTTTGACACATATTTTAGTAAAATGCATAGTTTGTATTATATTTGAAAAAATCTCTATAATATATAAAATTTTTATTTATCTCCCTACAAAATCGACTTGTAAGAAGATGAGACTTTCTCCATTATTCAAGGTAGGATATTTAACATTATACATAGATCTTGTAGTTTAGCTAGATGCGGCACTCAATTAAATTACGCAATTAGATAATTGTTGGTCCCAAAATCAGAGAACGAATATATGCAACGGAAGTTAAAATATTAAATATATTGCACTTGTTCTGAAAACTAACTGGAACTCAGTTTTCAGTTTTGACAAAAACTCAGTTTTAAGCTTAGTAAGTTTTGAGTCTTCAATTTAAGATATACACGTCATTACTTAGCCAAGTATTGAAGGTTTCAAATAAGCAAGTAAACTCAATATGCAAAAACTTAAAGAAAGCGATAAATGGCACAAGATATTATAATGGTTCGGAAATAAAGTCCTACGTCCACTCTTTCGAACTTAATTGGGAATCCACTAAGTCACAGGTTACAAGCCTTCTCGCGGTCTATGGTTAGCCTGTCGCAAACCTCCGTCTTTCGGTTTGCTAACGCCACTCGCCCAGAAACTCCTTGTAGTCTGCTTAATCTTCAGCTTAAAGTGAGGACACACCCTGCAGCCATCAATCGGGATGATTTGGATGTTTACTGCTCTTCCTAGAACTAAGGTTGGTTGGCAACGCCCGTGATAATCAGAATCACTGAGTAGGAAACTGATCACCAGGTAAGGTAGCTTAAGCTTAGACAACTTCAGCCTCGTGCACTTAGACAGAGACACATAAGAAATAACGTAAGTTGGAAACTTAAGTCTCGTGTCCAGATACCACGGAGATTCAGAGAGCTTTCAGTAGAAAGTTTGGCAGAGTTTTGGCTTAACTTTTCACGAGATTCTTCTTAGTTCTTCTATCGAAGTGTCGAGCTATTTATAGGCTGCCAGTCGACAATTTGAATTTTTGTCCGTTAGACTCAGAGATTCAGCACTTAGAGACAAAGATTGGGTCGTCCAATCATAGCCATTATTCTGCTATGCTCTGTCTTCTGCTTTTCACTTTTGGCAGTGTACTTTCTACCTGCCCTTGTTAGACTAAGTTTCAGTCCGATTTAAGTTTCCTCGTACTGAATTTTTGATTGATACTTTATTGGACCTTGAGTCTGACTTCAGATTCCTTGAGTTTCACGTGCTCTTGAATTCTGAAACTAAAAACTGACATTCTCCAAAGTCAGTTTAAGTTCCCTCTTCTCTTCGGGAAAACTCAGTTTCCAGAAACTGACTTTTCTGAACATTCTAAGTTTTAAGCATGGAACTTAGTCTTCATCATTTCAAGTTTCATGGCATCTTCACTTTAAGTTCCGAAACTTGATTCTTGACATCTCGAGCTTTGGTTTCTAACAATTTCCCCCTTAGAGACTGAGTCTTTGTCTGCTCGATCTTCAGCTTCAGTTTCTAGTCTATTACAACTCAATAAATCCTATACAATGATTACATTTAGAAATACTCTAAAAACTTAAAGTTAAAGTCAGTTTTGACACACCAAAATATTAAATAAGTGATAAATTGAAACTCAATTTATAACAATAATAATATTGGTAGGTTAGTGCGAGTCTTTCGACATAATCACAATTCAGTTGATAAAATTTATTAACTGAAAAAAAGATGTATCAAAGTTTTATGTTAGTAGGGAAGTTTAATTTAAATATAAAGAGGGGGAAAAAAGTAAAGTATTTAAAAAAAAATGAATTTAGTTAAATTCCACTCTTTCAGGATATCCTTATAGAAACATGAATTCATCAGTTATTAGATATTTTAAATTATTTGTGCCGAAACTGATATATATAAAAGTAGACTTCTTTTTAAATAAAACTTATATATCTAAATCTACTAAATTCAAATATTTTTATTAAAATTCGAACTCAAAACTTATAAATAATTAAATAAACACAAAACATTTAAAGTATTTGTGGTAGACTAGATAAACAAAGCATGCTAGTAAACACAGGCTGTTAAATATATGTCATGTGGCCAGTCGCCAGTCGAATCCCACGCTTCACAAACTATCTTTCTTCACTTTTGCAATTAATTCAGATTCCATGTCATTAGCTAGTTGTGACGAGTCTTTCTTTTTAATGGAGTATTATTTTTTAACAAAATATATGAGTTATTCTCGCACTTGCGCGAGTTAGCTGGTTCTTCCCCAATTGCGTTTGCATTTATAAATATAACGTATAAAAAGCATGAGTTACTAAACCAATAAATATTTTTGAAAAATATGTATAACAAATACACAATAATTATATAGCAAAAATATCTTATTATAAACAAGTTTTAATGTAAGTAATTAATTGAATATAGCTTAAATATGTGAATTTATTTATTGTAAATGGCTCGATTCGCAGAATTTCTATCTATTATTTTTATTTGGGAGATTATAATTCTTCTATTCTATTAGATGGAATTTCAATGAATTAAATTTAAATCACAGAATCCACGTGTTGACTAAAAAATGAATCAGTTCAAACTACTCATATCCTTATAATGATAATAACAAATTAATAATAGAAGCAAAATCAAAATTGAAACTTACTTTGACTAGCCCATAATAAAACATACTCCCTCCGTCCCTAAACAATTATCCTATTTCTAAATGACACAGATACTAATGCGAGTAGAATACGAGTAAAGATAGATGAAATTAGTAGTTTATTAATGAGTGTGTATTAATTTTTTATTTTAGGAAAGAGGACAATTGTTTGGAACAGATGAAAAAGGAAAACAAGACAATTGTTTCGGGAGAGGGGGAGTATATATTATTTTCCTCCACTTAGTGGACTGTGCACTACACATTGATAAACTCAAATAAAACTTCCATCATGAACGAAATATATGAAAGTGATTATTTAATTAGGGAAATAGACAAGATAAAATCTAAAATCTATTATTTAAAATATTTCTAAAGCAATCCCTAATGTCACTATCTTTAAACACGAGATTAAATTCAACATACATCATGTCATGTACAAACTTTATACATACATATTGTGCTTGATCTGTAAAGCCAATGTTTAACCAAACTACAGCTTCACTTTGAGAGAGAGAGAGAGAGAAAGAGAGAGAGAGAGGATAATGATGAAAGTGGTGGGTGGGTGAAAAATGAAAATGGGTTGATCACAACACAAACATAAATTGTTTTTCTATGGGTGTTTTTTGTCTAAAATATTGATGTGGTTATGCTCTTTGCCTCAAAGTTTGTAAAAGGACTCGTGGTTGGGTCCCTCCAAGATTCAATCAACACTCTCTTACTCATCACAACTAAATAATTAATTAATTTATTATTATTGTGATTATTAATATGTCTTAATTAAGGGTATATATCATCATTGTATTAGCTCGAATTGCCATTGCTTTAATTTTCCACTCCTTTCAATTCTCATGAATGGACCACCGCCACCGGTAGAAGGCCTCAACACCCATATATATCTTCTTTTCTTTTTTTTTATAATAAATTATTATTGTTCAAAGATTATGTAATCTTTTATTTAATTACTTGGATTAAGAGTTAAGACCCTACCTCTATTAGTGGTGTATCCATCTACACACCCCACAGCTTTCAAGATGATCTAGTATATTTACTTCAAAATTCCATATTCCATTTCGAATCTTAATTCCTATTACTTTTCATCATTTCTATATATATATATATAATTTTCTCTCTCCTCCATAAACCTAATTTTTTTGCTCCACTGACTTACAACCAGTTTATCAAACCCTACACTCAGCTTTAATATAAGATATGAATATGGCAAACATTGTGATTAAGAGATTGCACTTTGCAAAATCTCAAACTCGCCGAATTCCGACAACCATCATGAGTTGGGAAATCAAACCATTGTAATATATATAATTGCACTATACTTTTTTCAGGTGAAGATGGATTATATGCCCAACATTATTCAAAATGTATTTTATGTACCATCCATTCCATAACTACAAATAACGATCACACATTTTCCCTCTTTACCTAAAAACAAGAATGATTGTGCAAACACGAAAAGCGTTTCATTAATCATTTAAAATATTCAAATAAAGTAAATAATTGTCTTTTCTTTTTCTTAAAATGACACTCGCACTATTTTACAAAAGGGCGTCTTTTCCTTTTAATTAGTACTTAATGGTAAGTAGCAATCCACCAAGCTCATCAATTTAATACGCTGCATTAATTAATTTAGCACACCCAATCCCTTTAAGAAAAGCACTTTATATTTTCATTTTTTGGGAAGTCAGATCACATGACACATAGCATCCCAACTAGTTAAAATGCGAGGCGAAATTGGAGAGAAAAAGTATGATAGTTCGATATAATATATCGGGTTTTTTTCTTATTTTTTATTTATCATACTTTATACCTTATGTATTGGTGGAAGTAAGTGTTAATAAGGGGTGATAAAACTATGATATTGGCCTTGAATTGTGTATTATTATTGAGTATATTTATAGGGTACAAAAGATATATCCTAAAAAAAATAGGTTAAACTAAAGATATATATAAAAGATTAAGAATATCTAAATATATGTAAAACCCTAAGATCTGCATGGATATATCTATCCGTTAGTATCTCTTCCAATAACCCCTCAAGCTCGAGTTTTGGGAAGTCAACAACTCGAAGCTTGTGATGAAAAAATTCGAAAAGTGAACGAGACAGGCCCCTTTGTGAATATATTAGCAATTTGATGGGAAGAGGATACAAACTCGGTCACAATTTTTCTGGCATGTACTAGTTCTCAGACGAAATGATAGTCGAGATCAATATGTTTTGCGCTCTTTGAAGCAATCGGATTTTGTTTGAGAAAAAGTGCACTTTTGTTGTCCCAAAAAAGATGCAGTGGTCGAACCAATGCAACACGTAATTCCTTAAGTAAATTAGCGAGCCAAATGACTACCGCATCGGTGTTGGCAAGTGTGCGGTATACCGATTCACAACTAGATCATGCAATAGTTGGTTGATTCTTTGCACTCCATGAAACCAAATTTCCAGCTAGGAAGATAGCATAGTCATAGGTTGAGCGTCGAGTTTCTAGACAACATGCCCAATCGGCATCCGAGTAGGCAATAAAGCCACACGATGATCCACAAGATATTTTCAAACCATGATTGAGAGTCCCTTTGATATACTGTAAAATTCATTTTACAGCTTGATAGTGTTCTTCAGTTGGGGCGTGTAGAAACTGACTGACTATATTAACCGCAAATGAGAGATTCGGGAGAGTGATAGTGAGGTATTGAAGAGCACCTACAAGAGACCGATATAGAGTAGTGTCGGGAAAAGGAACACCATCGGTTGTGAGGACATGTCCGACGACAAGAGGGGTGGAGACCAGTTTGGAATCCAGGAGATCGGTGCGAGACAGAATGTCGCGAGCGTACTTCGCTTGTGAGAGAAATAAATTGTCATTTGTATAAGTGACTTCCAAGCCAAGAAAATAATTTAATTTTCCGAGATCTTTGATGGAGAGTTCCTGATTCATGCTGCAAATAAACTGGAAGATGAAAGAAGAATCATTTCCACTCAATAAAATATCATCAACATAAACTAAGAGAAATATGATTATGGAGCCATGAGTGATGATGAATAAGGACTTATCGAGTATAGACCTTGCAGCGGATGAGTCCTATTCGAAGAAGATAAGAGCTTAGGCGCTGGAACCATGCCCGAGGAGCTTGTTTAAGACTAGAGAGTGCGTTGTTTGATTTACAGACGTGATTCAGAAATTGGGAATCTGTGAATCCGGGGGGCTGGTCCATATAGACTGGCGAAGAGAGTAGTCCATTTAGAAAGGCATTTTTAACATCAAGTTGGTGCAGAGGCCAGTCACTTTGAACTGCTAGTGTGAGAATAACGCGAACTGTAGTGGCATTGACGATCGGGCTGAACGTGTGAGAGAAATCCAATCCAGGAAGTTGAGAAAATCCTTGAACAACCAACCTTGCTTTGTCGGCGAGATATTTGGTGCGAAAGACCCATTTGGAATTGATGACATTGGCGCTGTCGGGACGAGGACAAGACTCCAAGTGGCGTTTCTGCGAAAAGCATCCATTACAGCTAGGGGTGATAATTCGTGCGGATCGGATCCTTATCGTGTCAATTCGTTATCGGTCCGATCCGTTAAGGTCAAATCCGTATCCGATCCGTTAAGAAAAATTAAAATCTGTATCCGTATCCGATCTGTTAAGCTCAAATCCATATCCGCACGAATCCGATCCGTATTCATTAAGGATCCAATAAGTATTCAATCCGAATGATCCGTTATGTATCCAATCTGATAAAGATCCGATAAGAATCCAAATCGGATTAATTCAATAAGAATCCGTTTCAATAAGCACAATTATAATCAATAAAAATTTGATAAGATAATACAAAATATTCATATTTGATTGTTCAATTAATGTGTTTGATAAATAAATAAATAAAACTGCAACTTCATTTGAAACTAAATTCCTCAATCAAATATCCCAAGATACATAGATAAATCTTAAATTCAAATTGTAGTGGTCAAACATGCTCATTTCTAAATACTGATCAATCTTTCACCTTAGTCGTCAATACTCCACTTACAATTTTGAGGGAGAAAATTATTAATTAAAACTTTAAGATTTATAACAAATAAAATAAATTATAATAAATACCTTTAATCTATCATGGTGAAATTAAAAGAGTTGGGACAGTGAATGAGAATCTACAATACTTTCATCAGCATTAAAATTTAAGATCTCACCAATTAGTTAATCCATTGACACAACTTAATTGAAAATTTGAAATTGAAAAAAAAAAGTTATTAAATTTTGATAGTTGAAGAAAATAAATATTAAAAAATATAATGAATAGATAAATAAATATATTTTTTGGTGGTGAATTAATAAAATAGGACACGAACAATGAAGAATCAAGAGATTTGAGTTTTTTAAAGAACTCTAAATCTATATTAATATATCAAAATCAATTAATTAATTTTTATAATTAAAATAAATAAATAATTTTTATTAATTTATTAACGGATATCCATATCCGATCCGAATCCGACCCGTTTAATGAATTATCCAATTCGATCCGTATCCAATCCGAATCCGATCCGAAATTTCCATGTCTTTATCGTGTCGATTCGATAAGGATCCATATCCGATAAGCCTCAATTTGTATCCGTTATTATCGTGTGGATTTGTGTCGGATTATCAGATCGGAGAAAAAATTGCCACCCCTAATTACAGACATTCAATGTGAGTGCTTTGGTGCTGATTTGAAGCCACGAGGCTCAGAGCTAGACAAAAGAGCAAAATCATCAACATATCTAGGTCTAAAGATATCGACTTTAGCCCGAGTGATCATAGAATGAGTAGAAAAGGAAGGTGGTTGAGTTTGAGAGGCATTGGTAGGGTGGTTAGGAGTAGGCGCAACCAGGGTTTGGTCGGGGCAAAGCGTGCAGGGAGAGGACGAGGCTAGTAATGATGGAAAAGAGGATGAGGGTTTGGTTGATGGTCGACTGATGGATGTTTACTCAAGATATGGGGTTCGCGAAAAGATGCAACGTCGTGGTTTAAGAGAGCAGATGTCATAGAGGGACATCAAGGGAAAAGTGTGTTTCGTCGAAGCGAGCATGACGGGTGATATCAATGCAAGAAGTAGAGGTATCGAGACACTTAAATACCTTGTGAGCCGAGGAGTAACCTATGAATAAATACACGGAATGTTTCGCAGTGAAAACTTGTTGGCAGTGTAGTCGCGTAAACAAGGAAAAGGACGACAAGCAAACAGATAAAAATTGATATAGAAAGGAGGCATACCGTAGAGAGCTACAAAAGAGAAATACCTTTCAAAATTGATGAAGACAGACGGTTAATGGAGTAAACGTCCGAGCTGAAGACGTATACACAAAGAGAAAGGGGCAGGTTGGCGTGGAATAACATGGTAATGATGGGTTTTGTATACTGAAAGCATTTATTATAATGAGTATCAACGGTTTATTTCTCCTATCTGTTAACAATCTTACATGTATGAACAATGGTATCCTCTTGTCTCACCGATAAGGACGATCATACAGCGTGTTATAGATCGCAGAAGACAGTATAATCACTTGACCTAGTTAGACATAAACCTGATCACAGCCGAGACAATGTATGAGGAAACGTCTGTCCGGATGGCTGCGACATTGTCGGAATAAGTAGTCTGTCTTGGTTACTTGACATGCTGGTACGCAGGGGTGGCGTATTGATGGACCGCAATGAGATGTATTCGTCTGTCTGACATCAGTGAATACAAGATCTCGATATTGATTGAGTCCAAACCCTAACGAAGGTTCAGGGGTTTGCACGGGTTGACTGTTGCTTTGACTTGCCATGGTGGAGAGCCTAAGTAATGTGGTCGTATATTCGCATCTTGGGTAACAGCAGTTCGTGTAGTAACGCCTGAGACTGGGTTTAGGTAACCATATCCGATTAATAGGATGAGGACATTCTCTGAGGAGCTCAATGACATTCATCGTGCCAAAGTCCTGCCGGCTGATTAAGTTCATGCACGAGTGATAAGGATTGAGTGGTACTACTCAGGAATAATAAGATATTAATTAATTGTAGTTAGAGCTTGTCAGAAGCTCCAATTAATTAATGTATGTCCGGTAACCTTAAATATGGGGATTCTCAATTAATGCAACCCCGTTCTCACAACGTGGTAATAAAGGGGTAGATCAATATTAATTCTGTGGTGAAAAAGAATTAATATTAATTAATTAATTGTGTCCTGGGTTGTGGACATGGGAATTAATTAATTTATAGGCCCACTTTATTATTTGCATTAGGTCCCAGGTCTGGCCCAAGGAAAGTGTGCTGAATTGAGCCCAGGAGCCCACTAGGGTTTACAACCCTAGGTCTATAAATAGGCAGCTCTCTCTCATAAGTTGTAACACAGTTGAAAAACAGAAAACCTAGAGAGAGAGAGTGGGGGCGCCGTTTTCAAGAAGGAAAAAGGGAGGAGAATTTTCGAATTCTGGTCCTGCTCAAATACAGATCTGTGGAATCCTCACCAGTAGCAGATCTGAACGCACCGGGAAACAGATCTGAAGATCTAATCTGGAGAACAACTCCTAATCCATTCTCTTTATGTTTTTTCGATTATTATTGAATCTAGAAATTAGATTTCTAATTTCTTGTTCCGCAGATTTAATAATATCGTGTGGTTGATTCTGGATCTGGGAATACAAACGCAAAAGATCGTTTCTAAGACTACGGAATTAAGGTAAATAATTATTTATCCACGCATTAAATTCAATAGGAGCATGCTTAGGATTCTAGAATGGATTATGAACAATAACCATAAACGGTCCGGTTCATTTGGTTTTGGGGATTCGGTTCACAATAAAACCCTACAGGTAAGACAAGTTTCAGTGATGTGCATATGCTTCCTTTCAGCTCTTCCGTTTTGAGCCGGAGTATATGGACAAGAGGTGAGGTGATGAATTCATTTGTCGTGGAATTATGGACATTGTCATTGATAAATTCAGTTCCGCCATCAGATTGAAACTTCTTAGTGGAACATCCAAATTGAGTTTCAACGAAGGCAGAAAAGAGTTGAAGATACTGGAAAAGTCATCGATGAAGATAACATAGTAATGAAAATTAGCATAAGGAAATGGGGCAGGACCCCACAGATCACAATGAATTAAATCAAGAACATTTGAAGAACGCTTTTCTTCTAAAAAAATGGTAAACGAGTGCTTTTATCCATTTGAAAAGAATTACATAAAGACGGTGAAGTAGAACGAGAAGAAATTGGAATATGACCAAGTTTATGAAGACGTAAAATAGAATCTAAAGAAGCATGTCCTTATCTAGAATGTCATAAGGTGAGTGGAGCGTGTAGCGATCCGTTGTGTACGTGAGAAAGGAAGGCTGGTCGAGCATGCTCTAACATGTAGAGGCCATCCTTATGTCGACCTTTTGCGAGGATTGCTTTGGTGAGGTGGTTCTGAATTATAAAAGATTCATTAGAGAATAAGACATGAATAGGAAGATTGGAAGTGAGTTGACTAATGGATAAAAGATTTTTAGTAAGAAAAGGGACTACAATACGTTAAATAAATGAATAGAGGAAGAAACAGATGATGAACCAATGGGGGTAATAGAGAGTTTATTGTCATTGCCTACAATGACTCGATCGTTACCAATGTATGGAGTAGCTGTGTCGAAGGTATCAGAGGATGAGGTCATGTGAGTGGAAGTTCCAGAATCCAAATACCAATATGATCGATCGGATGGCGAGAGAGAGCATGCGGTAGAGATAGCTTCAGCAAGATCAAAGGTTGTTCAACATAACATTAGGACAAGAGGTTGCATAATGACCTTTATTCCTAAAATTTGACAACGAGGCGGACGCAACATATAATAATTACGACCATTGCGGCGACGACCACGACCATTGTTAGAACTAAATGGTTGCTGTGAGTTGGTGGGAACACGACCAAGAATGCCGCAATTGGTCGAAGGTGTAGGGGATGAGGTTTGGCCATAATATGCAACAGCAAAAGGAGTCGAGGGCTCAAGGGAATCCTTGAAGATGGAAAAGCTCTCACCCTTGGGAGAGTAAGTCGCGAAATGATAGAGTTGTGGTAAGAGCCAATTGCGCGGCAGAAAAGATTGCAAATGATGGACCAAGACCGCGGAGAAGTCAGTGAACTTTGTTTGTATCATCAATGGATCGACCGATGGCGGCAAGTTAGTCACATAAAGATTTGAAATGGCGACCATAATTGGATATAGAGCGAGAACCTTTTTTCATTAACTGAAGATCATCATTTAGACGGATTTCGCGAGACTTGGATTTGTGGCTGAAGGCGGACTCAAGTGCGAGCCAGACCGAGCGAGAGGAAGAACAACCGAGAGTTTCGACCATGGCCTCCTTAATGAGAGAAGACAAGAGAAGACTGAGAAGGCGCATATCTTGTTCACGCCACGCAAGAAAGGCAGGGTTGGAGGATGAGGAGCCATCAGTGTTGAGAAGAGTAGTGGGGGGCAATGGTGTGGTTCCATCGACATAACCAATAAGTTTTTGACAGGTAGGAGGGGAACGAGTTGACCGCGTTATAGAAGGTAGTAGGTTGAAGAAAGTTTGATGGTGATCATATGAATTAGAGTTGAGAAAGGAAGAGTATCCGAGGAATCAACCATGGTCGAAGAAGGAGAAGTTGTTGTGGGAGCTGCAAACAGGGAGAGGAAGAAAAACGTTGTCATCAAGAGGATCAAGGTTAAGTTCATACCATGATAGAACTATGATATTTGCCTTGAATTGTGTATTATTATTGAATATTTTATAGGGTACAAAAGATATAAACTAATGATATATACAAAAGATTAAGAATATCTAAATTTAAATAAAACCCTAATATATGCATGGATATATCTATCCGTTAGTATTTCTTCAAATAAGGGGCCTCCAAACCACAAAATAAATAAAAGTGTTGATGTATCAGTATAATATTTGATATTATTATGGAATAACCCTCAAACTGTGAAGTTCTAAAAGTAAAAAATAAGATGAAGGGGTTGAGGTATGAGGATGAAAGAAATTCAAATATTTTTTCAGTTTTGCTCAATTTTAGACGATTTTGTTATAAAAATTTAATGGAGCTCCCCTACTCGAAAATCTTAAATTTGTCATTGATCTTATCAAGTTTTACGGTATGTGAAAAATACATACCATTACCATGCCGAAGTTTTCGGCATACCTTAATTTAGTATTGCCGAATTCTCGGTATGATTTTGGTATGAGATTATTTATGTATCATTATTTTGGTATATCAAATTTTCGGCATGATTTCACTAGTTATGACATTGTTAAATACTCTCATTTATCTTATAATTATTCAAGTGTACTATTAGCCTTCAAGAATTTTGAGTGGAATTTATTAATACCCATTCTCACTATATGCATTATGAAAATACCCAAAACATTATATTCATTCACAAAATACCCACTGCACATTCTGACACATTTCAGAATTCTGTTATTAAGGAGAGAGAAGGTCGGTGTCGGGTCTGTGTCAGGCCATCGACACCGACCCTGGCACCGACCCACAATTAAAATAAAGAAAAAAAATTCAAAAATTGAACTTTGGTCGGTGGCTGCATTCCGCCACCGACTCGCCACCGACCCTTGCCACCGACCAGAAATTAAAATAAATAATTAAAAAATTGAGAGGAGAAAATAAAATTTA
>JAPKLW010000161.1:94499-109568 GCA_026898455.1 Plectranthus barbatus | reverse complement strand
TTTGATCATCATTAACTAATTATCTTCTCGATTTCATGCAAAAAGGATCTCTGTTTGTGACAGTGGGTATTTCTTGAAGATGTTTAATGTTTTGGGTATATTTGTAATGCATTTAGTGGGAAAGGTTATTTAAAATATTTTCCTCATGATATAATACCAAAAATTAAGATATTCTGAAAATTCGATAGTTTTTGTATACAATATGTTTGATATTTTTTCCCATCCCAAAAAAAAAAAAACAGAAATATTTCCCCATCACAAAATTCGGAATATGTCAATTAAATGTTTGTGCTTTAATTCCACAAAACGTTGAAAAAGTTGGCCTCGTCGTAGTAATTACAACCTATATTTATTTATTTAGTGTATTTAATTCAAATAAATGATTCTTAAAGGGCTCACCAAGAACTGGGAAATAAAATATTTATGTTGGGTAAAATATAAACAAGCACATTAAATATTCGGTAAAATCAACATCTACTCCCATCGATAAATCAATAATGATAACTGTATTTTATTTTTAGGTCACGTATTTAATGCAAAATTTACTGCTGTTCAGGTATTTATTTGGTTAATATTAATGAAATCAATTCGACCATATTAATTGTGTATCCAATTTTTGTAGAAGTAGATCAGCATTCATCGCGCCTCTTAATTATGCACATTTACTCACTTTCTTTGAAGTTTGGTTTCCCTAATCAATTGCATTTCCTTCTCACTCTGCCACGCTCACTTAATATTTCAATAAATTTGTGGATTTTTTTTCCCCATTTCAATGAATTAATAATATTAAATCATGTTCTTTGTAACAGTTTCAAAGTATTTGACTAGTTTTCATTATGATTGAAATTGAGCTTTTACGTCCATCACATTAATAGTTGAAATATAAAAATAAAATATTAGTTATATACTTTTTCCAGAAAAAAAATACATTTTATTAACTCACGTTCAAGTATCAGTATACGAATTTGATAACATGACCTTGAACACAGGTAAGATATTTTCATCACTATGTATCAAAGAGGCGGACACACATGTAGAATTGTGGTGCACTTGTACCCTCAATTTAATTTTTTTATATTTTTACACATTATTTCTATATATTTTACATAATGTATCCTGATTTTTTTTTTTTTTTGATTCCAATTCTAAATTTCTAAATTTGCCACTAATGTATTGGGCTGCATATAATATTAATTACAATTTTGACCATTGACCTTGAGCGAGGTTGATGATATGATTCATTCTATTTAATCTAAATTAAGTTTAAACTAGTTAATTTTTTTTAAAAAAAAAATCTAAATTGAGTCTTATTTTTAAATCCATTCATTATATATATAATTTGATATGCAAAGGTAAAAAAAAGGTATTACAAGAATGAAATATAAATATTAATTATACTATAAAATATAAATATAAAGTTTCTCTCGTATCAAAATTATAAAAATATTGGAATTTGAAAGTTGAGAAGGGTAGATTTTACTTGACATAATGTGAATTGAAAGTGAGAAAAAAAGGATGGGCAGCGCCGTCAAGTTGGAAAGTTGGGAGCATCAGTCCACGCTATTTCATTGTCGACTCTTCCTAAGCTTCCAAAACCTAGCACCCACTATCTTTCATTAATTTAAACATGTGCTATTTTTTAAAAGCACCAACTCTTTCAATATTTCGAAAGAAGAAAAAAAAAAAACCGGATATAATTAGAAGTTTTAAAACTAATTTTTACCTCATCTACTAAATAAAATATATTTGGGTAAAATAATTTGTAAATAGTGCGTGTCCAATAAGTTATAGTATTCAATTTTTTTTTTAAGTCAGTATTATCTTATTAATTAGGTATGGGTGATGGGTTCAATCTATAGAAACCTAGGTAAGATAACTTGTTCATTTTAGTTTTTACAACGAAAATAAAATGACCTTATAAATTTAAATGTTTTGTTAATAAATATTGACTATGATCCATTTTATTATAATTGATTTTTATTTTTTGATAAATATAATTTTACAGGGAGTGCATTATTGGTTATTACTACGGAAATGGTGATATTTACATATATTTTTTAGTATTATAAGGATAGATTATTGTAAAAAACGTGTGAAGCTTTTAGAAAATCAAATTCGAATATTGAATTTAAAATCGCAGAAAATCAGTATGTTATATTATCATTACACCATTTTAGATTTGAAAGTAGATAAATTTCATGTTTAATTTTGCAATGAGAGAGAGACAGAGAGAGAGAGAGAGAGAGAGAGAGGGAGACACTTCCCCTTATTTGTTACGTTAATAAGCAATTAAGGCCAAAAAAAAATCGATCAAAAAATATGATTTCCATTTTCCACCCAAATCAGCTGCACACACGACACCTGCATGCTACAGTGTAACAGTAGCACAAGCTTGGGGCATTCGTGGATGATTTTAATTTACTCCCTCAGTCCCACCTCAATTGTCTCACTTTCCTTTTTCGTCCGTCCCACCTCAATTGTATCATTACTTAAAAAGACAATTTTTTCACACTCAATAATAAAATATTAATTCCACCCAACTTACTTTACACTCACACTCCTTGGTTATTGTGCCTAAAGTCACTGAGACAATTCAGCCGGGACGGAGGGAGTAATTTTCTTTTCTTTGTAACGATTAAAATGTAATTACTTAATGAAACATTCAACTCGAGAAAATAATGATCGTTCACAACAACTCTTATTTGAATGTTTTTTAACTGAGATTTTCAATTTTCAATATATTTGAAATTACAATATTGTGTAACAAAACACATTTACTGACATTTTTTTAAAAAAAAATTATGAAATGGAATCAGACAATAGTCAAAATATCGAAAATACAGTGTTTGGTTGACAAACTAAAATCAAGTGACAGTGTTGGAACTGTAAAAAGTGGTCTACCCAAACAAGTACAAACTGGACCCAATTTTCACCAATTTTACCACGCTCCTTTCGTGTGACTTTCTTTTTCACAAGTACACCAACACATCAAGTTAATTTCCCAAAATAAAAATGGTGCACCAAGCTGCAACTATTATTAATTAATTTGTTTATATTTCAAATTTTCTTTTTTGAGCTAGTATATTTCAAATATTAACTTTAAGTTCTCGATTATAATTTAATTATTACTACTAGAATTTAAAAAATATTTGCAAGTATGTGACACCCGGTTTTCACTGTTGGATTTGACTTATTTGTGAAATTTAAAACACTTTTTACTGTTCCCTTGCTGTCTTTATTCCCTGCGTTTACCGCAGAGTATTTGCAGTGAATCCGGGTCTCAGATAATTTTCCCCGTTACAATTTACCATAAATTGGCAGTTAGTGGGGCTAAAAAATAATTTAGATTTTTTCTGGGTGATACACGTGGACAATCTAGGGAGAATCACCTGACCTATTGAATGACATTTTGAACATTTTTATTTAATTGTAGGATTTTTGCAGTTTTGAATGCAGAAATCCATGCATATGTAATGTGACATAAATAAATTCAAGTGTATATTCGAACTTCAATTAAAGATACGGCATCTCGTGAATACATTACTTATGTAATAGATTCAAATAATTGAATGTTATCATATTTAATGAGGCATAATTATATTATATCTTACGTAAAAGATATGAATGCACAAATAATAAATACATATAAGCATTTGATTTTAGATGGGTTTTCGCTCGCAATTAAGACAAGTTAAATTTTATATTTTCGTATTGTTCCCTGTATTGGATTGAATTATTTATAATTTCTACTAAACAACGTATAATTTCAAAAAAAAATATATATATATCAAATATATATATATATATATATATATATATATATATATATACGGGAGCGTTATAGTATCAACCACCTCCCAGATAAGAAATGAGACCAAATTTGGGCCCTTAATTTCAAGAATTAACGGTTATGATTAAATCTGGGAAGTCAATTAATTTCGATGCATCAATAGAACAATAAAATTGCAGTAAAGGGTAATTTAGTCAAAATGAAAAAACAAAACCACCCACGATTTTTTACCAGCGAGATCTACGGGATTTTTTCGCGAAAAAAAAGAACACCATCGCCAACCACCACATTTACTCCACACCCAAATTTAAAATTTACTCGAATTTGCTGCATTATTAAGAGAAAAAAGTTGCATATTTAAGAGGAATAAGTTGCAGTACGTGGGTTTTTTTATAAAAAAAAACAGAATATATATGCACGAATTTCACTCCTAATTTTGTGGGATTTGAATTTTATAATACTAAATTTCAAAATTAAATTATATTTGCTTCCTAATTTAATGGGATCATTACATTTTCGAATTTCAAATTAATTTATATTTTCTTTGGGATTTCAAATATTAAGCTATTTTAAAGGACCATAATTCAACTTGTTTATCAAAAAAAAATTGCATTTTTTATACAATTTAGTTGCAATGAATGACATAATTATTTGCAGTAATTATCACGCCACAAATACTAGCAGTACTCATAAAATACTGCAATAAATATGTTCTATTAATGCATGTTTACAGGCGGAATAACTGCATATTTTTTAATGAAATTATACACTAAATCCACGTAAATAAAAAAAAGCTTGCAAAAAAATCATCCCCACACCCTCGCGAAATTATCTGGCAGTACGAGATGTGCGACTGGAGATTCGACGAGGAAGGAGCCTAAATCAAAAAGAAAAAATCGATTGAGGATGAAAATTCAGCAATCGTGGGATTGGGGGTGTATGTGGGGCATGACGTGTGGGCAGGAGCGTTCAGCAACAGCCCCATCATGAAGAAGGCGTTCGAGTCCATGATTCCCCTGCTGCTCGCCTCCCTGCTCTGCGATTTCTTTCAGGGCTTGCTGTCGGGGGTCGCCCGGGGTTGTGGGTGGCAGCGCCAGGTGGTGTTCATCAATTTGGGCAGCTTCTACTTCGTCGGCCTCCCCGTCGCCGCCATCCCAAGAATTCATTTGAAGAATATATTTAAGGTAGTTATCGAAAAATTAGGAAATTGTAACCATATAAATAACTCCATATATTAGAATGACATAAATACCCTAATTAAACAATAAAATGAATAAAAAAATTACAAATACAATAATACAAAATTTAATCACAACCGTTTAAAAAAAAAAATGAATGGTGGATCTGGAGTTCTCATCTCTCATCTGGGAGGTGGTTCACATATGATTACAAGTCTATATATATATATATATATATATATATATATATTTGAGGAATTGCGGAGCTGAGAACCAAAAATATGCTAGTAGCATAATTGTTGACGCAAATTTTATAGATATTGATATTTTTACGTGTAAAAAACTATTCAAATGAAAGTTATGGATTCATATCACCCCCACTTTTTAAAAAATGGTATATAAGCTGATTATTATAATGTTTTTACTTCATGAATTAGTTTCACAAGATGTTGCTCGATTTATTACCTTATCATACCATATAACTTAGTTAATATAGCGCTTGCATCAATTAACTCTTATTCTAATTGATTCCAGATGCAAACTAAATTACAATAAATTAGTAAAATCCAGACTTCAATTTATAATCTTTTTAATTTGCTAATATAACAAGTGGATCCAAAACTATATATATTATTTTGTAATGGATCTGCAATTATAAAAATGATAATTCTAAACATAGCCATGTTTTTTCTCCTTGCAGCCACTTTTACAAATTAAAATATCATATTCCTATTTTATCCTTATAGCTATAATTTAAAATATTAGTTAAATATAAAAACTGCAATGCAGCCTCCGTTAAATAAGCAAAACTTATAAATGAATATAATCTTCTACCAAAAATTAAATTTAATAGAGTATTGGTGTTTTTGCCGGCATGTTTCATTCTCCCGAGTTCCAATTTATGTTGCGATTCTTCACAAAATACCCATTTGCAATTATCATTGTCCTTAAGTTGATGCAGAATGGTGAAAAGGGAGGGGAAAGAATTGCAGAATTAATGAAAAAATGAGTGAATTTTGCCACTACGCACACAATGGTAAGATGTTATGCTGCCGCCGCATGAGTCAAAAGGCAAGGAGAAGGGTGCTGCTGGTAAGGGATTATCACTGTTCATTCTCTGTCACGCGAATGAACAGCAAAGAAGGGTGTGCTGCTGAAAAAATGAGAAGGGTAACGCATAGTTTTAATAATAATGATGAAAAATATTATAAATTTTATGGGATTGGGGTTTTATGAATTATATATTTGTGTATCAAATTCTCAATTAAGATTAAGGATAAAATTGGAACATTCTATTTTATTTTTTCTGAATGGAATGTAAGGAGAAAAATTGTGGCCGCATTTAGAATTACCCTTATAAAAATGTGAAACTTTACGTATCCAAATGCATTATCACAAAATTACAAGCCGCTGCTTCCAACATGATTGTCGGCCGCACTCTTCCACGAAAGCGTGTAGTTTTATGCTCCCCGCACCTTCTTGGGCGATGGATTTCTCAAATTTTGAATGTTTATTGAAATTATAAATTTTATAATATTGCTACTCAATATTTAACAAATTGAAATATTAATCTATTTTAAAAAACCATACTCTTTCCATGTCAATTCAATTAAATCTCATGATATAAATCGTTGTAAGTATTAAAACAAAATAGAGAAATGTGTCATAGTCGTATATCATAGCGTCGTTTCAATTTATGGTGTCTGTCAAATTAATACTCATGTAAGGAAGGTGATTATATATTTAATTTATCTCTCTCTATATATATATATTATATATATACGGAATTTGAAGTATCCATATCTGTCCATCAACCGTAAAGCAAGCATGTCTTAGTTGAGGCCAAATTCTCGCTCCCAACTTTCCCTTCTCTCCCACTCCCCACTCTCACGCCAACCCCACCACCGCATTCCCATCTCACCACCTCCGCCGGAAACATGCTGCACCACCACGTCTCCATGTTCTACCTGCTGTTTCTCCTCACAATGCTGCCCCTCATGCTCTGCCTGAACCAGGAAGGTCTGTATCTCCAGCAAGCCAAGCTCGGCTTTGACGATCCCAACTCCGCCCTTGCCAACTGGAGCCCTAGCGACGACACTCCCTGCAAATGGAACGGTGTTGTCTGCGATCCCGCCACCGGCTCGGTCGTCTCGATCGACCTCTCCAGTTCCAACCTCTCAGGCCCCTTTCCTTCGATTCTCTGCCGTCTGAAGGATTTGGTTACCATCTCGTTCTACGATAATTTCATCAACTCCACTCTACGAGATGACGATGTCGCCTTTTGCCAGTCGCTGGAGCACCTTGATTTGGCGCAGAACTATTTAACTGGAGAGCTCCCTCACACATTAGCCGGTCTCCCCAATTTGAAGCATCTGGATTTAACTGGAAACAACTTTTCCGGTGTGATTCCAGACAGTTTTGGATCGTTTCAGAAACTTGAGGTTCTCTCATTGGTGGAGAATTTGCTTGGCGGAACAATACCGGCATTTCTTGGAAACGTCTCGACCCTGAAGCAGTTGAATCTGTCTTACAACCCGTTTACTCCGGGTCGGATCCCGCCGGAGCTGGGGAATCTCACCAATCTCGAGGTACTGTGGCTGACTGAGACCAATTTAGTTGGAGTGATACCCGACTCACTGGGTCGGCTCGTCAGGCTCACGGATTTGGACCTCGCTTACAACTCATTAAGCGGTGTTATTCCGACGTCGTTAACTGAGTTAGTAAGCGCGGTTCAAATAGAGCTGTATAACAACTCGCTAACTGGTGAGCTACCCAGCGCTGGTTGGTCAAACATGACGTCACTGCGGCGGATTGACGCGTCCATGAACCAGTTGAGTGGGGAGATTCCGGCTGAGTTATGCGAGTTGCCGCTCGAGTCGCTCAATCTCTACGAGAATAGTCTGCGAGGCGAAGTGCCAGTCGGCATTGCTGACTCTCCGAATTTGTATGAGTTGCGGCTATTCCAGAATCAGTTATCCGGAAAGCTACCGCCGAATCTCGGTAAAAGATCGCCGTTGAGGTGGATTGATGTTTCAACCAACAAGTTGTCGGGCCCAGTGCCGGATAATCTGTGTTTCAACGGGGCTCTAGAGGAGTTGTTATTGATTGAAAACTCATTTTCCGGGGAAATACCGGCGAGCATGGCCGAATGCCGTAGCTTGTTGCGCTTGAGATTGGGGCACAACAGTTTTTACGGTGAGGTGCCGGAGGGCTTGTGGGGGCTTCCGCACGTTTCATTGCTTGAGCTAACAGGCAACTTGTTCTCCGGAGGCATTGCAAAAACTATCGCCGGCGCTTCCAACTTATCTCAGTTAATTTTGTCCGGGAACAACTTTTCCGGCAGTTTGCCCGTCGAGATCGGGTTTTTGGATGGTTTGCTGGAAATTTCTATCAACGACAATCAGTTGTCAGGGTCTTTGCCAAGCAGTATAGTGAATCTTGGGCAATTAGTGAAGCTTGATCTTCACAACAATAAGCTATCTGGCGAAATCCCAAGCGGGGCTCATTCTTTGCAGAAGCTAAACGAGCTTAATTTGGCAAATAATGATTTTTCAGGGAATATTCCGGATGAGATTGGGGATCTAGCTGTTCTAAATTATCTTGATTTATCAAGAAATCAATTCTCTGGCAAAATTCCTGTTGGATTGCAGAACCTGAAGCTAAATCGTCTCGATTTGTCAAACAATCGTCTCTCCGGCGATATTCCTCCCATGTATGCCAAGGAGATGTATAAAGAGAGCTTTTTGGGGAATCCAGGGTTGTGTGGTGATATTGATGGTCTGTGTGATGGAAAAGATGGTCTCAGGGATATGGGCTACATGTGGTTGTTGAGATCAATTTTCTTGATTGCTGGTGTAGTTCTCATTGTTGGTGTGGTGTGGTTCTACTTGAAATACAGAAAATTCAAGAAGGCCAAAAGATCTATCGATAGATCGAAATGGACATTGATGTCGTTTCACAAACTGGGATTCAGTGAGAATGAGATATTGGATGCTTTGGATGAGGACAACGTGATTGGAAGCGGGTCCTCTGGTAAGGTATACAAGGTGGTGTTGAGCAACGGTGAGGTTGTTGCTGTGAAGAAGCTGTGGAGGCGTCCCAAATCCGCGGAGGATAGCATTGATGTGGAGAAGGGGAATATGCAAGATGGCGGATTTGATGCTGAGGTTGAGACATTGGGGAAGATCAGGCATAAGAATATAGTTAAATTATGGTGTTGTGGTACCACAAGAGACTGCAAGCTTCTGGTTTACGAGTACATGCCCAATGGCAGTCTTGGTGATTTGCTTCACAGCAGCAAAGGTGGTCTGTTAGACTGGCCGACCAGGTTCAAAATTGCTTTGGATGCAGCTGAGGGCCTCTCCTACTTACATCATGATTGCTCCCCTGCAATCGTTCACAGAGACGTGAAATCTAACAACATATTACTGGATTCGGAGTTTGGTGCTCGAGTTGCTGATTTTGGTGTGGCCAAGATAGTTGATGCAAACGCAAAGGCCACCAAATCTATGTCAGTCATTGCTGGGTCCTGTGGCTACATTGCTCCAGGTTAGTTGATCAATCAGTTTGTTGATGTGATAATTTGTTTGGTTATAAAGATTATGATCTGAAGTTGCATTTGACTGACATTGCAGAGTATGCTTACACGCTTCGGGTGAACGAGAAGAGCGACACCTACAGTTTTGGGGTTGTAATACTTGAGCTGGTGAGCAGGAAGCATCCGGTGGACCCGGAGTTCGGGGAGAAGGACTTGGTGAAGTGGGTGTGCACCACTTTGGATCAGAAGGGTGTGGATCATGTGATAGACCCCAGCCTTGATTCTTGCTTCAAGAATGAAATCTGCAGGGTCCTGAATATAGGCCTCCTCTGCACCAGCCCCCTCCCCATCAACCGCCCTTCCATGAGGCGGGTGGTCAAGATGTTGCAAGAGATCGCCAACGGCACCCACCACAAGACCGCCGGCAAAGATGGGAAGCTCACACCCTATTACTACGACGACGCCTCAGATCCACCCACCCTACCCTGATCCTTGTTGACTGTGGTAAAAATGATTTAGGTGTGAGAAGGAGTTAGAGTTGATGATCGCTGCAAAATGTAAATGATTCAACCACCAGAAATATTTTGCAATGAATTACTGTTTGTTTGATTCATCTCGCTGTCCAAACGGTGGGAAAGCGACGGTGCGGGCGTGTGAGAAGAGCTTGGCATTGCAATTTGCATCTAATTAAATGGTGTGGGGCACCTTTCTAGAACTCGTGACTTATGTCAGATCTGTAGAAGCCTCAAATTCACGTAATCTTCTTCTATGATTCAATTTCTTTTGTATGTCAGTTTTTCTTTGAACATTTTGAATTTTGAATCGTACAAGTATTATATATTCCTATCAACTCAGACATTATTTTGGTTAGGTACCCATTAACTCATCCTTTTTTAATTTCTCGTCTGTAAATGTCGGAACCCTTAGATTTTCAAATTTATTTCTCAACCACATAGGAATGTAAGTTGGTACGGTTATTAGTTATTGCACTTTATACAAAGAATTTGTTTACTGTTTCGAAATGTATTGAACTCCTTCAAATTTGTTTAGATACTCACGTAAACTAGCAGTTTGAATTCCACAGAACCACTAAACCATACGCTTGGTATAAGGGTTGAATGCAAATCATTTATTTCAAACTCAAATATAATGTTTTTTCTAAACCAACGAGTATGTATATTAGAACAAGGGGATCACTGAAATTAATGGTGGGCACGGGTTTGATTTGATCGGTCTGAAAGTACTGGCTAAATTAATAATTACGGTTTGAAATTTTCACAAATGGAGTTGGTCATTTAAATATTTCCAACCAAATCGACAAAATCATATTAAAACGATTTAATTTGGCTGATTTAAAAGGTTTGAAAGATTATTGTAATAGTGCATTCAATAAAATTAGTATACTATTTTGATCATTCTGAATATTAATGAACCGAATGATGCAAAAAATAAAACTTATATGTATACACAATGGAGAATCCATAAAATTTTTATAAGGGGGGCTGTAAATTTTTTTATTTTTGCCTTAACCTTAACTTCAATCCCTTCATATTATATAGAGTACTGATCAGGTGAGAATGAACCTTAGTATGAGAAATGAGAATAAATCTCAGTCTTTGATCTTGTTATTTCAACGGTCAAGATGTATTTAATTCCGTGTGCAGTTTTGGTCGATTATCCTGCATTAAAGGACAATATAGTAATTATATACAATGAATGCTAATTTTAAAGCCTGCATTTTAACTAAGATCTTGTTCATTTTAAGGGCAATATCCTGCAATAACATTACATTGCGAAATAAAATGTTCTATATATCTACTTACGATATTTTATCTTCAATATTGTGCATGTTATTATCTTAGCAATCATGCATTTTATTTAAGGAAACTTGCATTATATCTCATTACGAAAAAAATTATCTCTCTAATAAGGAAACATTGTATGTATCAAAATTTGAAAATCCATATCTAATCTGATATGGAAATATTATTATAAATAATAAAGATTATTTGATTTTCAAAATTGAAATATATATATATATATATCCTTAATTTATTTGAATATTCTTACCATATTTGGAATGTCATGGAGAGAAGGGTTACCCCAAAGATGAACAAGGAACTACTGAAGGATTATACTGAAGGGGAGGTGTATGAGGCTCTCAAACAGATGCACCCGAACAAATCACCTGGACCGGACGGTATGTCTCCTTTCTTTTTCCAAAAATTCTGATCGGTTGTTAAACATGATTTTCTTTCGGATGTTCTGCAAGTGCTTAACCATGGTAGAGACCTTACTTATCTCAACCACACTCATATAATCCTCATCCCAAAAACTAAACACCCAAAAAACCCTAAAGATTTTCGGCTGATTAGTCTCTCCAACGTTATTATTACCCGGGTCATTTCTAAAACCATAGCCAACCGCCTGAAAAAAATTATTGCCAGCTCTTATATCCAAAACCCAAAGCGCTTTCGTCCCCGGTAGGCTAATAACTGATAACATCATGATTGCTTACGAGATCTTCCATTCTTTAAACAAAAAGAAAAAGGGCAGAAAGGGTTGATGGCTTTGAAACTAGACCTGAGCAAAGCTTTCGATAGGGTGGACTGGGACTTCTTGGAAAAAATGCTTCTCAGTTTGGGTTTCCATAATAATTGGGTTAGTCTGATTCGTAATTGTGTTCGTACTGTCTCTTATTCAATTTCGGTCAACGGAGTTATCACTAATCGCTTCAAGCCTAGCAGGGGTCTCCGTCAAGGCGACCCCTTATCACCTTTTCTCTTCTTATTTTGTATAGAGATGCTCACTACTCTTCTTAAACAAGCTGAAGAACAAGGGAAACTCCATGGCATTAAGGTTACATGGAGAGCACCGTCGGTCTCACACCTTTTTTTGCGGATGATTCCATACTCTTCTCTAGAGCCACGATGGAAGAGGCGAAGGAGATAAGAAAGATTGTTGACAAATACCAGAATCTATCAGGACAGAGAATCAATCTTGATAAATCTGAGCTTTATGTTTCCCCAAATATCAATGAAGAACGAAGAGCATCTCACTTCATTGCTCCAAGTGAAAAAAAGTGGCAAAGGAAGGAAAGTATCAGGGATTCCCGATTGTCATCCCCCGTAAGAAAAAAAGCTCATGCTCTGAAATCATCGACAAAATTCAGTCAAAAATGAAAGGGTGGGTTGGGAAAACCCTGTCTCAAGCTGGTAAGGAAATATTAATCAAATCTGTCGTGCAAGCCGTACCAAGTTATCTTATGAGTTGTTTCATCATCCCGAAGACAGTTTGCAAAGATATTGAAAGAGAAATTGCACGTTTTTTCTGGTCCTCAACAAAGGGGGCTTGGGCCTTCATAATTTGCATTGCTTTAATCTAGCTATAGTGGCGAAACAGGTGTGGCGTATTATGAAGGACCCCCATTCTTTAGTAGCGGAAATTTTTAAGGAAAAATACTTCCCCAGCAAAGATATTCTCGACGCAGCACTAGGCTATCAACCTAGTCAAGTGTGG
The DNA here is from genome assembly GCA_026898455.1 of Plectranthus barbatus. NCBI lineage: Eukaryota > Viridiplantae > Streptophyta > Magnoliopsida > Lamiales > Lamiaceae > Plectranthus > Plectranthus barbatus. The sequence goes on along the minus strand of JAPKLW010000161.1, from coordinate 96,544 downwards.
AGAAGTCTTCATAAAGTTGTTGCTATCGTGAAAGACGGAATGGGATGGAGGGTGGGAAATGGTGAAAAGATTATTATTGGAAGAGATAAATGGATTGGTGGCGTAGACATTCGAGCTCCTGAAGAAGTTAAAGATCATAATATCTTTTACAATAAAGTCTGCTCCCTTTTCCTCCCGAAATTTAAAGCATAGAATGCAGAACTGATTGAAAAGATGTTCAGCGAAAGCGATATGGAAAAAATCCTGGCTATCCCGCTAGGACTCACTCATCATGAAGACTTGATCATTTGGAGATACTCAAATACAGGGCAATTTATCGTTAAGTCGGCGTACTACGTGACAATGAAACTATCAGAAGGCACTGACTAACAATGGGCTTCACCGAGCATTTTTCCTAAAGAATGGAGACAACTCTGGTATTTAAAGGTTCACCCCAAAATCCGCCTTTTTGCTTGGAAGGTGTGTTCGCAGGCCATCCCTACCAAGGACAACTTACTTAAAAAGGGGAGTCCCAATTAATCCAGTCTGCGGGCTGTGTGGAGAAGAGATTGAAACCATTGACCACATTCTTCTGCATAGCAAATGGACGAAGAAAATCTGGTACACTTCCCACATCCGCCTCAATGTTGATAGCCTCAACAATACTCCCTTTAAACTGTTGCTCTGGGAATTCTTGTCTTCAAAAAGAGAAGCTGTTGGTCTCTTTATCAACTTGGCTTGGGAAATCTGGAGAGCAAGAAATGAATGGGAATTTTCGAAAAAGCGAATTGCTCCGGTAAAAATCATTGAAAATGCGTTAAAAAATTGGAGGGAGTTGGAGTTCGAAGAGGGAAAGAAGGATGAGAAGAAAGAATCAGAAAGCAAGGATCAGTGGACTAAACCAGCACAAGGAAAAAATAAATTGAATGTTGATGTGGCCGTGATTAATGAAAAAGAAATTGGCATGGATTTTGTCATCAGGAATGACGAAGGGAATGTTATTCTTGCTGCAAGGAGGAAAACTAAAGCTCAAGGAAGCTCCACTCTCCTGGAAGCAATGGCTCTGAGATTCGCTCTCCTGACAGCTAAGCAATACTGAATTCTCGTGGATCAAGTGGAAACTGATTGCTTGCAGTTAGCTCGGCAAATCAACGGAAATCAGCCGCCTACACCTTACTGCAATGTTTTGACAGAGGATATTAAGAAGATCGCAGAAGCCATCGGGAACCCTTCCTTCCACTACATCCGACGAAGTGCCAATCAAGTGGCTCATCAAGCAGCAAGAGGTCCAGATTTCATATGTATCAAGCATATCCCCAACCATCTGATTCATCATACATGTATGGATATGTAACTTTTACCTCAGTAGTAAAGCTTTGCTTTTGGATCAAAAAAAAAAAATGTATGTTGATGTAATTTATCTTAAAATAAGTTTATTATATATATATATATATATATATATATATATATATCAAATACGCATTCTAATATTATTGAATTGCATAAAATAAAAAATTATATTCTCACCTTATTTTATCTTAAAATTTGTTAATTCTAAAATTGTACATTATATTTCTATATAATATGCATATTCTGAAGGAATAAAATGCATTTTATGCATCATATTGTGCATTTTAAGTACGATTTTCATGAATTTTAGGTGTATTTTTGTGCATTTTACGAAAATCAATATTGTGTTGTTACAAGATTTATGTATAGAATCACTATTTTTTTCGTTAAGATTTTCGTCTTCTAAATTTATCCAATAAGGATTTTGTTTGAAAGATAATTAAATTATCTTTAATTTAGTATGTAATACATAAAAAATGAATTTAAATTGAGTGAGTTATGATCATTTAAATTTTTTAAAATTTTAATTAGAGGATAGATAATTTTTTTTACAAAATTATCCTTAAAATCGAATAATGCACAATATATTACAAAAAATGAACACGGAAGTTTTTAAATCTTGAGCGTTGATATGCAAAGATAGAGGGTTGAGATTTATTCTCATTTCTCATATATATATATATATATATATATATATATATATATATATATATATA
>JAPKLW010000161.1:0-94489 GCA_026898455.1 Plectranthus barbatus | reverse complement strand
ATATATATATATATATATATATATATATATATATATATATATATATAGAGAGAGAGAGAGAGAGAGAGTTGTAATCATATGTGAACCACCTCCCAGATGAGAGATAAGAACTAATTTGATTCATTGATATTTTTATTTTAAGGGTTTTGATTAAATCCTAGACTTGATATTTTGTATTTTATATTCCTTATTTAATCTAATTAGAGGGTAATATAGGAATAATAATTTAGTAGTTGAAATAATATTACAACCATTTCCTAATATTACTCCATCATGATATCTATATCTTTCATAATTTTGTATCAAGTTTTTGGTTATTGAATTAAAAAAAAAATTCTCCTTCTTTCGTTCATACTCCATATGACGCCGCGAGACGGCGTCGTTGGAGATGACACTTGGTCGTCATCCGATTCAGAGTTTTCCGGCTGGTTAGATTCGGGCTTGTTGTCGGCATCGTCAAAGTTGAGCGAGTTTGCGATAGACCGGCCAACCATGACATTGTATGATTGGTGAATAAAGGAAAGTCAATCGTGTTCTGATATTAGGTTGGTCGGCGATTTGTGTTCCGTACGATTGGGGCTAGGGAGATCACAGATTGGATTACAGTGAAGAGGTTTTTTTGTTATTTTCTACACGAATTATTATTTTTAGTAAATTACCCCTCAGGTTTTACCTTCTCACGTTAACGATGTAAAACCAAAGAATCTTTTAACTATTAATATTCAACTTCATACATCAAATGCAGCCTACTAATAAAGTCATTGCACCCTTGCACAATTAAGAATTTTATTTTTAATGAGACTTCATTTTTTAGAATTCTTTATTTTAGCAAATTCATGTTTTAGAATGTTGGGAAGTGTTAAAAATCAGCATTTTATTGTAAATCTCATTGGTGATGAGCAAACTATACACTGAGGACTGTGATCACTAATTTTTATAATGATTTTTTATAGTATAGTGATAAGTTAAAATTATCGTCCCACAGAGATTGTAAAAGCGAACATCTCATATACTGAATCATTTGCTTTCGGTTTGTTGTCTAAGTAGACAGAAATTTGAAAGGGTTTCGAAATTTAAAATTAACTTTTGCAAGAAAATTAAACTAAAGCAGGGAATTAAAATCGGGTTTTAAAACACTAGAGAAAAGATCAGATTCCAGGGCTAGTTCATGTCAAGGATAACATGCAAGAGAATTTCATCGATCAATTTAAAATAAAGATTTGGTGGAACATCGGGAAAATATTACAAATTCCAGGGTTTGGCAATTCATAAAGTAGATTATCAATTTCCTATATCCTTTCGGTCTCTAGAAAAATTGACAACTCTCAGAGAACATCAGATTTATTCCTATGAATTAAATTTTCTCTTTTCAGACATAATAAAAATCCATATTATCAATTCTAAGATCCATTAATCAATTTTCACTTTTCAGTCTCAAATTTATTAATTGTGAAAACCTAATCAAATGGCCAATTTAATCAGATTAAGAAAAAGCACAAGAATTGATAAACCAATTAAAAATATTGATCGATTTAATCACCTAAACATGCATCCAAGACAATCACATAAACCCTAGAATCTGAATAAGGATTTACCTACACATATTCATGTTAAACAGAAATATGGAAAGATAAAACCTGTAACACAACTTCATAGAGAAAACAAGCCTTGTAATTGCATCCAATCTTCAAAGGTTCGATCACAATCCTCACCAGAATTCGAAAACAATTCAAGGGCAAGAAAAACTCTAGGGTTCTAGTCTCAATAGTGGCATGATAATGAAAATTCGCCTAATAAAACAATATATACTAAGTTTAATTGTCCCAACATGGAAATAACTTAAAAGCATTAAATTCCTTCAGAACGACCCGAATTTCGATCGACACAAATCCTGTCGATCGAAATGGGCTCTTCGAAATCGGACGCTCGAAGCTCTGTCGACTGGTTGCCTCAGTCATCCCTGTCGATCGACATGAATTCTTCTTCTGTCGATCAGCTTGATTTTCAACGCGCTCTCCTTTTGCAACATACCTCTGTTTCGATCGACACAGTTCCTGTCGATTGAAACAGAGGCTTCGGCCAAAAGCTCCAAATTCCAGACTTAGCCAATTTTCACTCCAAAAACCTGCATTTTCAAGCATAACACACAACTCAGGCATAAAAACACTACGATGCTCATAATTCAGAGTAAACACACTATAATCTAATTAAAACAACCTAAAAATCCATATATAAGTGAACGAAATAGCGCACTTATCAGACTGCGACGACAAGAGAGAAGAGTTGTGATAGCGATAGAGTCGACTTTTATAATTATATATAGTTGCAGTAATTTATAATTAAAGTTGCATATATTAAGCCTGTAAATTTGCATATATTCACGTGTTGTGATTTAAGTTTTTATTTTTGTACTTATTGCTACGCCAATTGTTCATAGATCGTTGAAACCGTTCAAGGGACATGCTTTTCGCACTTTAGATGATGAGAGAATGTGCAAAAATCTTTTGATTCGATATTCATCAATCGAGTTCAAAAAATTACGTAGTTGCATAATTAAGTCTGTAAATGTGAATTGATTAAGCCTGTAAACTTGCATTTATCAAGCCTGTAAACTTGCAGTATATATATTTTTATTTTATTATGTGTGTAAAAATTTAGAGAATGTAAATATATGTAGTTGCAGCAATTAATTAGTTCCATGTAAACTTGATATATTTTAAGATACTGCAATGAATTGATTAATATAATGCATATATTTCAGATTAATAATGCAACTTTCGGCGAAGTATAAATATTGTTATTTTTGTGTTAATATTTTTAGAATAATGAAATATTGCAAAATATATAATGCATTATTTCACATAAAATAATGCAACATTGTGTGATAGATAATTCGAAATCACAAAATAAATTGCTCAAAATTAAAAATTTCTGAAGAAAATGAAATTAATTTTGAAATACAATAATGCAGATTACCAATCTCATTAAATTAGGAAGCAAATGTAATTTAATTTTGAAATGTAGTATTTTAGAAATCAAATCCCACAAAATTAGGGGTGAAAATCGTGCATATATAATTCTGATTTAAAAAAATATCATGTAATGCAACTTATTCCTCTTAATAGTGCACCTTTTTTCTCTTAATAATGCAGTGAATCTGATTAAATTTTAAAAATTAATGTGGTTGGTACGTTAATATTCTAAAACTGTAAAATAACTAATTCCCGTTTAATTAGGGATCCAATTACGTGGGAATATTTAAATTTGTGTACAAAGACATTATTATCCTTATATGCAACTTTCTATCTCTTTTACTGCGGCGAATTTTTTTTAAAAAATGGTAAGATCCTGCGCATTCATTTGAATAATCAATGATCCAGATTTCACATCTGAGAGGTGGTTTCCATATATATATACCCCTATATAGAGTTGCGTTCATTTCTGACCTATATGTCCTGAATGAACTATGACCTATGATCCAGACGTTCATTTTTTTTTATCCGATGACTACAATGACATGTGGCGGATAATTTATTTTTTTATTTAAGTGAAAGGGTATTTTAGGAAGAGAATATAATGACAGTTTTGGTAGATTTATTAATTTAAGTAGTTACCTTGATTCATGCTAAATCAAATAATAATCATATCTTATTCTTCTCTCTCTCATCATTCACGTTTCTTCTTTCCCATCTCTCTCAACCCTAAATTCTTAAAATTCAATATGAAAAATAGAGACCACAATCGTCTCCACTGCACATAAGTTGCATTTTATAAACATGTATATTTGCATTATATAGGTCAGTTTAGTTGCATTATGTTTGATGGGGCTATCAAATTTCTGCAGAATATAGATTTTTTTTTTCAGATGTAAGTTGCATTATATAAGCTTGTAAATATGCATTATATACATTTGTATAGTTGCAGTATCTTATTTTTTCTACAATTATCTTATTTGAAACATATGCAATAGTGATTTCGTTTGAAAGATAATTAAATTATCTTTAATTTGATATATTGTACATGGAAAAATAATTTAAATTGAATGAGATATGATTATTTAAAGTTTTATAAAGAAATTAGATAAGAGAGAATATGTAGAAGCAAAACACCTGTGTTTGATAGGAAAGAGATTATGAAATTTATTGTGGTCCCTCATGTTTAACTTACCTATATGCCCATAATTATAATTTAAAATAAATTTAAAAATTAAATTTCAAATTTTAAGAATAAATCTGGACCACTTATTTCATCAAATTAAAGGATAAAATTTATTCTTTTCTCCCATCTAATAGTCACTTGTGATATGATTACAACTCTATATATATATATAGGAAAGCGATCAAATAAGAATAAACCATTCCATGAGAAAAAAAAGAATGAATCTTATCCATTTGATATAAATAAATCAATGGTTGATATGCAATCAAGCAACAAATAAAACACAATCAAACAACATAGTAATCAAGCAGTAACTATAACACAATCAAGCAAACATGGCAATGAGGCAACATTCTTATTTTCTCACAAGAGACTCTTTCTCACCGGATCCACTTTCTGCTTATTGACTGTCAATATCTTTTAATTTCTGTGTGCATTATATTAGTTATATATTGAATTGTTAGATAATTTAGGGTAGTTTTGTAATTTTATTTTCTTGTACTTAAATCAAACCCTAATAAGATTTTTCATCTTTTCTTTAAGCTATCACATTCGTTTCGCGTGACACCTCCACCGTCTCCATCCCAATCAATTTGAAACGGTTTGATTTGGTTTATTTATATAGTTTGTAATATTATTCAACTAATAGCGCGAGCAATAAAATTAATATATAATTTTAAATATTAATGTACCGAATGATGCAAAAAATAAAACTAATATAAATATATTTTGGTAATCATTTATTATATATTGAAGAGAAGTAAAATAAATGAGGTGGTGTCTATAAGAAAGAAGGAAATGAAAGTTGATTTGTTGAGTTGTAATTTAAAAGAATATACATATCGGACATATATAATAATATAATTGATATTTTTATTTTCTATCAAATAATATTTAATTATCATTATTATATTTAGAATATTTTCTATTTTTTTATAAATACATATAATTTTGCCGAAACGACAGATTTTACCCGTCAACTGTCGGACAAATTAAATCATTCATTTTGAAAATTTTCAAACCATCCAGTCAAATAATTTCTATCAAACCACCTAAACCGATAAACTAATTTGATTTGGTTGATTCAACTAGTTTCAACCAAATTATGCCCACCGTTGAAACGTTCTTTTTAAGGGAAAAATTCTGTTAGATTAAATCTTGTTGAACTAGATTACAAATCCAAGTTGTGAAATTTGATTCCGAAACTGTCATCTCATTACAATTAGCTTTAAATAAAACAATATTGTGAGCATCTGTGTTTGTCCCTCTTCTCATATGAGATTTTTTTTCATTTGAATTTTAAATGATCTTTGCCAACTTCAAAGGGAACCAATGAAAATTTCCATCTGCTTTCAGCAATTCGAACACTGCATCAATGGAATCCAAAAGGATCTCAGCTGGAATTGCTCCAACCTTTAAACACAATCCAACCCCAAAAAGTGCAGCCAGAATTTCAGCTTCAGTCACGCAAGACGGATGCTTGATTAGTTTATTCATTGCTGCAACGATATTTCCTTCACCATTCTGGATAATAATGCCAATACCAAAACTTCTAGAATTAAAATTGCAGCGGGCATTAACATCAATAAGAAATCTTCCCTTCTTCAGAAGGGTCCAAACCTTTCCTCTAATTGAATCTCTCTTTCAAAATCCGACTCCAAGTAAGAAGTTGTTTCCTTGAAACTAACCAGGTAATCCACCGCTGTAGTTAAGGAGATGTGTGCTTTTGTTCTTGAATTCCCATGCTTAACATCACACAAATGTTTCTAGATAAGCCAAACCAAAATGCAACTAACTTCAAACTCCTCGTTACGAACTTACTTTCTAATCTTCGCTCCGATATCGATCACAGACTCATCTCTAAATAATTAGCGCAAACTCGAAATCATAAAATAAACATAATGGTTCCAATTATTTTTAATTTTTTTCCGCTGTAGATTCGAATACAACCGTTAAGGGCTGGTGGTCCGCTTGTGGTCGGATGGAGCTGTCGGCCCAAATAAAGTTAGATCTTCAAATTCTGAAATGGGCATCCAAATCCAGAAGGCTAGGGTTTACATGATTTTTGTTGGTCTAAAACTGGGTTTTTTAGGAAGCTCAACATTTATTAAAAAAAAAAAAAAAAAGGGAAGCTCAACAAATATAATATGAAAGTGGTCCAATAGCAGTCATAATGTATGAGCATACCGATTACACCATTTTCACAACAAGAAAAATACTTACCTAAGCCCTTTATTAGATTTTTTTTTTTAGTATTATCGATTCAAAATCCCAAAGATAAATTTTTAATTGAGGACATGAAATATAACAAAAATTCTTAATTCATAACTTAAAAGATCATAAAATTCTCAATCTAGAACTTCAATATCAGGTCATAAACTAATAATTGTTTGATATTTCAAGTTTTAAATTGAAAACTAATCTTTTTGAATTCTGAATTGATAATATTATTAATTCTACTTTATTTTTTAAGAGTGATTTTATTTTGTAGTCTCCATTTCACTGAATATTCATTATTGATCTAGTAGTAATTTAATAATAATATAATTTGATGGATATATTGGACGAAGAAATAGATATCGCGATTCTTGAGGGGGTAATGTGCAAAATTTCTAAATTTGCACCGTCACAGCAAACGAGTACGCCAGCAGCAGCCCCCACCATAGAAATGTAAGGAATGTTTAAAAAGGTGAAAAAAAAACTTGTGTTGGCGATATTTTAAGCATAACAACCAAACAACTAATTAGTTACAGAAAAAATAGATTATTTAATTGCGAGTTTATTTAGGTGGAAGCAGATGCACCCAAGTTTGTTAATTTCAGCTAATTGTGGTGTCACTCAACTCAAATATACTGAATTCTATAATAATTTCTTTTAGGTCCCTACACTTTCTGACTTTCCTACTTAAGTATATTTTCATTTTAAAAAAGGGGGCTGTTCATCTTTGATCCCTGAGTTGTATGTTTGTGAAGAGACAAAACCACATGAATATATATATATATATATATATATATATATATATATATATATATATATATTATGTGGGAATAGTTAATGAAAGATAATTTTAGTTAAAATAAAACAAGTCTGATAATGCAATAATTTCTTCAAGTATCTCCTCATCATTGATTTGATGTCCCATCTAACTAATTCAAATCAAATCTCTCTCCTACACTCCCATTACTTATTAATTCACTACTTACATAGTTTTGTTTACATTAAATTGAGTTGTTTAATTTTGATTAACAAGGGGGCAAAACAATATTTTCTATATTTTCTTGAAATGGGAATGGAAAGCAATCAAAATTGAATGGATGAAAACAACCTAACATATATGATAATAACCTCACTTATAGGCTCTAGATTTCTTCTTTTCCTTACCAAATTCAACCTCATTTTCAAACCATGCTCGTCAACTCAAATACCTCATTTTCCAATCTCACCCCATTTTCTGAAACCAAAAAAATCAGCAGCAGCGATGAGTTATGGAGGATTGCACACCGTCCACAATCTCGTTCTACTGGCTCTGGCAATCAGTATCATGATTTCTGCGGCGGCGCTCTTCTTCTTCCTCTGCAGAAAGAAGCCATTAGAGGGAGATGAGAAGGAGCCAGTTGTGCCACTAGCCAAACATTCGGCATCCCCGTGTCCACTGACGGAGATTGACGCCGCCACGGATGGGTTCAACCACCGCAGGATCATCGGGAAGGGGCGGCTGGGCACGGTGTACGCGGGGGTGACGCCCAAGGGAGAGCTGGTGGCGGTGAAGAGGATTCACCCCCGCCTCGTGTTGAATAATGCAGGCTTTGGTTTTTCTTCCACACTCAAATGGCTCTCTTTAGCCGATCATCCCCACCTGGTGCCCATCATCGGTAGCTAATACATACACACATACACACACACGCACGCTCAACTCAACTAATCAATCATGATCTTCATTTAATTTTGAAGCCCTTACAAGATTATTTGAATTGAAACTGGTGGATTAATGATGGCGATAGGGTTCTCGGAGGCTCCGGGGGAAAGAATTATAGTGATGGAATTCGGAGGAATGCTGAGCCTGGACTTCTACCTGCACCAGAACCCTGACGGGGCAGCTCTGCTGGACTGGAGCCGGCGGGTGAAGATAGCGGCGGGGGCGGCGAGGGGGCTGGAGTACTTGCACGAAGGGGTGGCGCCGGCCATAATCCACGGCTGCGTGAAGCCATCCAACATACTTATAGACGTGAAATTCAGGGCGAGGGTATGCGACTACGGGCTCCATTTCATGGGAGGTGGGAACGAGGAGGAGGGGGTGGTAGGGTATGTAGATGAGGAGTATTGGAGAGAGAAGAAGGGGGGTTCGAAGGAATGCGACGTGTATGGGTTTGGGGTGGTGTTGATGGAGTTGCTGAGCGGTAGGAGGAGTGAGGGAGGGAGGATGGTGGAGTGGGGGCTGCCATTGATTAAAGAGATGAGAATGAATGACTTCTTGGATGCGAGGCTTCCAATTCCATGCCACATTCACCCACTCGTCAGATTGTCGAGGCTGGCTTTGGCATGCGTCGGAAACTGCCGGAGCAACCGCCCCTCCATCCACCACGTCGCCGCCATTTTAACCAGTGTAGAGATGACTTTGTCGTATTGATTCACTCACTACGTCTACGGTGAGGTAATTTGAGTTTTGGACTACATCATCAAATCCCCACCTTCCTGTATATATATATATATAAATTCAAAATAACTTACTGTCTCTTTTTACAGCATGAAATCAATGAATCCTAGTTCTTGAAAAGCTCGATATATTGTATGTTGTAAGAAAAAAAATCGTATTTAAATCCGAAATAGCCAGCACAATCTTGATACAGCACAAGGAAAAAAAAAAAAAAAAACTATTCGAACTAAATTCATGTTTGGGTCAAATAAACTTTATAAGAATAATAATTTAACAATACTCGAATCTAATTTTTAAATTTGAAACAAACATTGATAAATATTATTTATATTTAACTCTACTTAACATTTTGATCGAATGGAAATGAAACACCTGGCAAAAGAATCCATTTTTCGCCACCCAAAGCCAAAATAGTAATCAACATAAAACTTTATATAGCAATGCAGATCATAAATCAGTCTTGCACAAGTTCTCGAGAAACCTGTCTAAAATTAATTCCCAACCATAAATTCACAAAACACAAACTACAAGAAATTTCATACAACAAAACAAACCCTACACTTCAACAGAGAACACATTACCTCGAGTTCTACAGCACACTACAGTCCTACACAACAGCAAAAGAACTACAGGAACATCAATCCAAAGGGAAAATATTTTTGGCCTGAAGCAAAGGTAGAGCAGGACGTGCATCGCCTCAACTAAGAGCTAAAAAATCCCTCAAATCCAGATACGAACTAACTAAATGTAAGCCTCGGCATAGAAAACAAACGGTGATGACAAACATCTGCAATGTTTCAGAAGAGTCTTACCTGATCCGAACTATGCAGTCTGGGGAGTAAATTAATTACGTGAGACAAACTATTGTTTTTTGAGAACACATTTCTCATACAATGCTAGAATGTCCTTTTTGTTGGGGGCCTTCAATTGCAACAGCTCAGCACCAAAATTATGATTGGTAAGCTCCTGCTTCAATTTCTGTACTGTAAACTTGGAGTAGTCTTCCTGGCTTGTTTGTTGGCTATTGGTTTCCTCATCACCCCTAAATACAGAACCACCATCTTCTGGAGTTGTGTGCTGAAGAGGATTCAGAGTACTCTTGGGCCTTTTGTTTGCTCTGGTCACTTTCTCATTTGTGCCTGTATAATTTGCCGAGTCAACACCCATTTCATAATCATCAGTCCTACCACGTTTAGAATGGGAAGCAGTTCTTAATTTGCCATCATATGTCGATTTTTCACCAAATCGAAGAGCAGTCAATTCTTGAGAAACCTCATCAAGCTTTCCCTGAGTAACTTGTAGCTGAACAGAGAGGGCCTCCGCCCTGTTATTTGCTTCTGCATGAGCAACACGTTCACTCTCCAATAATGTCTCAAGTACCTGAACAGTATTCTTCCTTTGACTGTTGTTCGATTGTAGCAGTGACTCAATTTCTTTTTCCTTTTCTCTAATTCTGTCCTCCAGCATATCCACCTTAAATAAAGCATCCTTTTCAGCTGATCTATACTTCTCCACTTCATTAATCAAGTCAGCTCTTTGCCTCTCCAAAGTCTCAGCATGTCTTTCAGCTCTCTCAATCTGTGCTAATCTTTCCATTGCTACACGCTGAAAATCATTTTTATCCTTTTGTGCGGAAGCAGCTTCAGCTCTGGCTTCATCAGCCAACTCCGTTGCCCTTTTAGCTTCTTTTTCAGCTGCTTTACATCTTTCCTGGATTTCCTCAAATCTGTCAAACTGAGCTCTATACTTCTGCTCTAGATGTATTTTTTCCTGTTCCAGACTTCTGGCTTTGCTTTGGGCTGAAAGAGCCGTAGCATTAGCACTTTCTACCTTCTCACCTAGCTCCTTGATCTCAAGTCTTAATCTTGAAGTCTCGTGATCATAGTTCTTAACCTTTGACTCGGCAGCCTGTAACCACCAACATAATACACATGAGCCAAACAAATGATAATATACATGCTGTTTCCTAGCATTACAGATATGACTGCTTATAAAGATACGACAGATCTACATTAAAACAGGTACGGTGGGAGAGAGATTTCATTTGGAGAACGAGAATAACAGGTATAACAAACCAGAATGAATCTGCCAGGAACAAGGTCCTGCTCAGCAAAATACAGCTGAAGATGTAACCCAACTAGGATATAAATAATTATCATGTTGTCATACAGTTATGATTACTCTTGTCCAAACCTCACCTTCAATTCCAAACTCAGAGTAGTCAAACGCTGCTCGGCCTCTTCAATCCTTGTAGCCTTCTCCTTTATTTCTTCCTCCTGTTAATAACACACGTGAAATTAATACATAGAATCTTCAAACGACCAAAGCATTCCAAGCGTAATGATATACAGAATAATGTATAATTGCCTCAGGCAAAAGAAATATGGGAACATATAAAAATGTAGGTATGAAGGCAAGAGAGTGATTTGCACCTTTTCTGACAGCGCACTAGAGAATTCTGCCCTTAGGGCAGCTTCTCTTGATTGTGTTTGAAGACTTGTACGCTCTTGGATAGCAGCGGCTTTCTCCAGAGCATTCTTTGTTTCTCTGACAGCAATATCATATTTGCGCTTCCACTCGTCTGCCTCTTCCTGAGCAGATTGAGCTTTCTCCTGAGCTGCTGCTAATCTGGCTTCAGCAGCAGAACTTTTGGACCTGAGCATCGCAACTTCAGCACTAAACTGGTCTTCTTCAGCCTTCTGCTTTGATAAAACCAATTCATATTTCCTTCTCCAATCTGTACATTCCTGTCTTGCCGTGTCAAGTGCTTTTGTTAAGTTAGAAGACTTGTCCTCCAAGGAACTGTATTTTTTTTGCAAATTGTTTATACGGCTCATATAGTCATCTGAGAGCTTTTCCTTGTCTTTGATAGCTTCTTGATAACGCTTCACATATTCAGATTTATATATCTCAGATGCTTCCAGCTGTTTGTTAAGCAATTCTATCTTATCTTCAATTGAACGACATTTCAGAGCAAGAGAACTCTTTTCTGCTCCAATCTGGTCAATTCGTCTCTTGATGAAGTCAAGAAGGGGACCCTCCAAGCTGGGATTATCAATTTATATCAGAAAAAATCTTTAGAGCCAAGCACCATACCTAAGTAAAAATCCTATACACAAACCTTTGTTGAAGAAAAAGAACTACTTTCCGCCATTTCTCTGGTCCATGACAAGAGGCTTCATACTTGCGCAAAAGACCATCAAGAACCTGCTCGATCAAAAAGAAAAACCCATACCTTGAACTGAGTTTCAATCAAGAATTTAGGTCTATAATTGTTTCTGCACGAGTGAGATTAAAAAAATAGAAAATACTATGTGAAACTTAGTTGCTTATAATAGTTTCATACAAAAATATGGATATAATCTGTCTAGCTTATACATACCAAAAATACAAGTCAAAATATGAAATCAAAACAATTTTGAAATGTAGAGAATCAACAGCAAGAGTTAAAGACACTTGATGATGGCAATACAAAAGATTGTGTAAATATATTTAGTTGGTGGTTGTCAGTGCCGCTAGTATAATTGGATTGCAATTATTACGATAACTAATGAAGAAAGACGACTTAGAATTTTAGAGTCACATAAATAGTACTCCATCCGTCCCAATTTATTAGTCCCGCTTTCCTTTTTGATTTGTCCCATTTCCTAAAATGGTAAACTTTTTCACTCACTAATAAAATATTAATTTCAGTACACTCACAAATATTGATTATTGTGCCATTTCGAAATGGGACGGAGGGAGTAAATATTAGGGACCATTTCAAATGTAATTTTCTTGTTCGAAAATACAAAGATAAAGGAGGATATTACAATGGGAATAGGCGAAAAAAATATTTTGCATTTTTTAATAGTATAAAATGAAACATAGGTTTTACCATGAAAACTAAAGGATCACTTTTTTTTGTAAGAGCTTAAACTGAAAATACTTGTGTCTTATACCAGACAATGATGTGTTTCCCCCAGTAATTGCCTTAAAAACAGTCCAGAAATACCTATCAACAAAAAAACTTGCCTTTAAAATTGTGTCTACATTTGCATCAGGAGCATTGCAAGCTGTTCTCAACTCCCTTTCCATATTTTCTATGGTTCTAGTGCAATGCAGATAGGCTTCCTGGAAAGCATCTTTTCTAATATCCTGAAAATAAGATGCATTCTTAATCAATAAATAATAGGGGCAATTAAGACTTGAAATGGCAATCATTAATTAAAAAACATGATCAGTAACATCCTAGTGTCTAATAGGTCGATAAATTCTAACAATTAGTTACAAATAAATGTGCAAGACTAACAAGTAAAGGATCCTAGAGATATATTTTAGATATTTCAAATCAAACTAGGAAAATTTACCTCGAATGCCTTTTTTAAGAATGCTTGAAGACGCTTTTCATATTTTTGCCTGATTTGACCAGCACCAACAGCAGTATCATTAAATATAGCCATTGACTGCCGAACTGCATCTTCATGTGACTCTCTTAGGGCAGCCTACACATAACCCAGTTTTAGCTAACCATAATAAAGAAATATATGAAACCAAAATGAGAAGGCGGTACTTACTTCCTCAGGAGGTTTGGAACGGTCAAAAGAAGACATATACACTTCAGTACTCAGATCATACGCTCTCTGGCATTCTGCTTCCTCAACACTCTGAATAAGAAATTAAAAATATAAGTGACGAGAAAACTTAATTTGATGATAGAAGGTGTTTACTCATTTGGGAAAAAATGGATTATGGCATCACCATAAAGCGACACTTCATGACAAATTGTTAAGATATAGAAACTAGTCAGGGAACATTTTAAGTTCAAGCTACATCAGATTTATTTATCCCAACTTTTGGACACCACACTGGAAAGTTCTTTTAGTCTGCCAACCAAATTTCTGGTTATTCTTTTATGACTGTAGGCAATGAGCATCATCATTGAACATGCTGCACTGCAATACTACATATAAGTGTCGAACCATTTGGACAACCATGTCTTCATTCATATAATTTAATAAACAGAAATTGCAATGTGCAAACTAGAAAAGCCTGAGTGGGCATTTAAGGGAACAACTTGCATTTAGATAATGCATGCTAACCTGCCATGAAGACGTTATTGTAGGCACTGCACCATTATTGATAGCATCAAGGAATGACTGAGTAATACGAGCAAAAATGGGTCCTGTCATCACGGTAGCGCCCATTTGCTTAGGCCTTGTCCTCTCAAAAACGAATCTCGTCAAAGAATCTAAGCCAGCTCGAAATTCTGGTCTTAATTTTTCAAGCTGCAAGATAAGGAAAAATCAGCGAACAGGTGAGAAAGCAACAAAAGAACTCGAACCAATGTCTCAAGCAACTAACTACTCACCGGAATCTGATCAAGTCGTTGAAGATCATTCTCATTGACTAGAGGACGTACAAGGGGGAAGCATTCTCTGTCTGGAAAAAGAGCTCGGATGGACTCTCGAATCTAGTCAATGAATTCAACCATCAAACACACATAACACATTATTTATAATATTAATGAAACTATTTAAACATATCATATATAGTGATAATTAATAATCATAAATAATTTAGGTTAATAACTACGGCATATATATTGAAGTTCCCAATTATGCATTGGCATAGCTTCCATTTTGAGAAAGAAGAAAAAGAATATAACTGCATTTTTTGCTCCTAGATCCTTTCTGCCTCCTTCGACTGGTTTCAAAGCAATCTCTAGGTAGTCACGCGGAGTAATTTTCTTATTTTCCTCCACTAAATCCAGATAGAAATCCTGCAGGTATACCAATTTAAAAAATTATACACTTCACAAAGATAAGAAACAAATAAGCAGAGATTCCTGATTCCCACAGGAAGAAAAAATATCCAGCAGTTGAAAATGTCACATTTTTAGATTTTATTACTTACCCTCAAAAGCCAAACAAAGATTGGAGAGAATTGCCCAAGCTCTGAAGCTGTGCTCCTACTTCCAGAAGCTCTTACACGAATGTGCTTGGTCATCTCAGTCACAAGAGAGAGGCGATCTAGTGCAGCCTCATCAATACCACCCATCTAAAGTAAAATATCATTGAAATATTATGCTATGTTTCTTTTGCATCAATTGTTATATTCCTTGAAACAATCTCAATAAATTCTCTTCACCTACCTACAACAATCATTTTCACTGTAATTGGACTACGGAAAGAAATATGGATTACAGACTCTACTAAGAATCCCTACAAGTATTTTGTACCTGGTTATATATGAACATGCTCGATAAAAGCACAGCCAAGGAGAATATCTGTGTACTGTATGTTCCCTGTCAAAAATAAAGCGCAAAGAGAAAGAAAATTGAGAATAGAAAAATGGAGGCTACTAAATACATTAACAATATAACCATATGCATATAGCCAAGAAATGGTGATTACATGATTTAAAATCAGTGAGAATGGGAAATATATATACTGTAAGCATCGGTGAATGATGGGATACATGAATTAGAGCATGCAACGAACAAACATCCATGATGATATAAATTATGACTAGAAACTCAAAAAATAAATACATAAATAAATAAAACTGACCGTTTGATCGAAAGCATCAATCCCTTCTGAGTCCAACAGTAAAAGGCTGTACTCTGTTCCATCTAAGGCAGTTCTCCTTATGGGGCTACTCCACAACCAAAGACCTTTTGTACAAGGACGATGTGTAGATGCCACTTGAAATCCACTGCTCCTCCCAAGAAGCTGCAAAAGAGTATCTCATGAGCCAAATAACGTGTATGCTTAAAGTCGCTAGTCTCTCCAGTCTCCATAAGTAGGTTTCGTCCAGCAAAAGAATATAACACTCTCAATCAATTCCCAAACTTGCCAGGAAATCAAAAAGTACAGAAAAGAAAAGCTTTGAGCCACTTAATTTTTGTGCACATTTTTCTAAAGATTGATCCACCAAAAATGCCTAGAGGAATATTCTCAAATCAGCCAGAAATGAGGTAACAAAAATAAATCAAGAAATAATACATTGGGACCATTACCATTGAACAGTCAAATTCATTTCAGAAACATCAATCCTTATAAAAAAAAAAAAAAAGGCTAAAACTAACCGAAGGATCAAATGTTTTTTTTTGCATCTGATGTTCTCCAATCAAGATATACTCAATAGCAGTCAATTTACAAGTAATGGAAAAAAGCCGAAATGTTGTATTTAAGAGACATGGAATAACGCAATTGGGCCAATAGCAGTCACTTTTCTACCTATTACAAAAACTACTTCAAAGAGTGCTAAGGGTTCACCCCAAAAATTACTGGAACTCTAAATTTAACATTACAGAGTGGCACAATCCTGATCAATCCTAATTTGCAGCTAGAGCAGATAGTGCAACAAACTGTTTTGAATGAAAACAATAAGTAATTAAATATCTAGTTCTAATGAGCTTAATGATTCCGTTAATTAACGAGGAGGCTGAACTAATATGGTCAATGTCGGGAATTCGTTTTCAGATTCAGTAGATAACAAAGAAACTCTGCAAAGATAAAAGTATCAGGTCTTGTATTTTCCTTTTCAGGTGAAGTTTTCTTGATATTTTCTGTCAACTGCCTCCGAATACCAATCCCACGAAAAACAAAAAAGATAACAACCCTTTTGCTCATTGTTCTCAGTTAAATATTGCCCAAATTCATAATCGCGTAAGCATTCATACCACAACCCTAATTTCAATAGAAGATACTGAAAAAACCAAAAACCCTAATGCGAAAGAATAGCCTATCAATTACATAACGATGAAGTTAATTGCCAAACTACTGTTACTCCACCAGTCTTCCCGTGCTACTCTTCCCCACGCAAGAAGCAAACTTTTTAAAAAACAGTGAAACTGGTACAAAACCCCATTAATAGTACCTGGTTTAATATAAAGCTCTTGCCTTGACGCGCGCGGCCACATACGGAAACCACGCCAACAGGCTGCTTCACCAGCTGTAACAACGCTACCGCCTCTGGGTCCATGTGAAACCTCCCCTTCTCGTCAGTATACACAAAGCGGATCGGCCTGGCTGGCCCGACGGACATATTGGGCGAGGCGGCGGGAAGTGGAGTCGGTGGAGACGCCGAGTGCGGAGACTCTGCGGCCGGACTTCGGCTGAATAATCGCATCATGCCTTCGTTTCAATGTATTCTTGATTTTGAGATGAAATTTGGAGAAGATTGCGTCTCACTTTTTAAATAGGAGAGAGGGAAACTGAAGAAACGAAGAGAAAAAAAAATTAAAAGAATCTTTGGCGAACGGATATAAAAGGGTTGCGGAAGCGGATGCCAAATTACAATTTTGCACCTCCAAATATGGTGATGTAAAGGGCGTTTTAGGGAATCTCCGTCTCAACTCTTAACTTCAAGGCTTTTGAGTTTTGACAGCTTGGTATGGAAGGATCACGATCTTGCCCAACTGTTTGTTCAACCTTTTTTTTTTATTCTTTATAATTATAATAATAAATAATAATCATTCAAAATAATAATAATAATAATGGGGTTCAGCTTTGAGAATGTGTCCAAAATACTTAAACACAATACACAAAATTCTTGAATCTTGATGTAGTTTCTTTAAATCGGTCAAAGACAAACACGCACCAGAAGGAATCGCACATAGTTTGCCTACATTCTTGTGAAAGATTATTGTCAGCTACAAAATTAGTCAGTCATTAATAAACATAAATATTTGCATTACGAATTTTTATTGATTGAATTTCGATCAAACATAGCACAAATAATAAACTAATCAAATGAGGCTACAAATTTTGGTAATTACAATTAATAAGCTGGTGTAGGTTGGGAGTGGGCTAAAGACGAAAGGCCCATTTCATATTCTATTCAAATATGCAGGCCCGTTTCTTTAGGCTTAACATTAAGCCATTTTCATTGATCCACCTCTTCGTACTTTCTTTCTCCACCTTCCTGTTACACCCATTCCTCTGCTTATTCCCGATTATTATGATTTTTTCTAAAGAGTATTATAAAAAAATAATTTAATTATTAATTCAGGATTGAAAAAATGAATTTTTTTAAATCAAGATTTGAAAGATATAAAAATTCATTCATAACCTCCAATCATATGATTTTTTAAGTCATGTATTGAGAATTATATTATTTTTTCAGATTATAAATTGAGAATTTATCTTTTGATGAGTCTTGAATCGACAATTTACCTTTTCTAAAACAAATTATATAAAATAACTGATACATTTGTGTATCGAGAAAGGGGATTCTTTGAGTGAATCCTTACTCCAGAGGTGGGAAAGAAAACAAAGAAGAAAGAAATAGGGAGATGGAAAACTATTATTTTATTGCATAAGGATAAACAACAAGGTTACAATGGAGGTGTTATTAAACAGCAAGACTACGCTAATCGACAAACGTCTGGCGTCGCCTGCAAACGGCAAAACCAATTGTATCCTAGAAGTGCAGATTCTGTCGAGCAATACCAGCCAACAAAGTGGGCATCCCCTTTTCTGTTACACATAATTTTGGGTTTTCCATCGGGCAGGGGCTCCATCGCATTTGGGCTTGAGACTTCTTCTACCAACTTGGGCTCAGTCATTTGAGTAATTGGCGCATCATTCTTTCCCCCTTCAAAGCCCACCTTGTCCTCAAGGTGGATGGTTGGGTCGTCAGCAGTCATCGACGAGATATTGTCCCCAGTAATTTGATTGGCATGAAGGAGTGGAAGCGCCCACATATTGTCCTGCTGGAAGGCATGAAACTGATTGAATGAAAATACTAGAGATGGTGGGGTGGCATTACCACAAAGCTTGACTGGAGAGTTGTTCAAAGAGAATTCCATGGTAAGATTGGCGTAATCATGTAAAACTTTGCCTAGGGTTTGTAACCACTGCACACCTAAAACGATGGAAGGGCCTTCGATAAATAGAATATGAATATCCACAAAAAAACCAGTACCCTGCAGATGCAACAAAACATCAGGACATTTCCACTTGTAGATGAGGTAATCCCCAGTGCCAGTATAAACACGGAAAAGGGAGATAGGTGTGGCGGCGAGTTGGAGTTTGTTGGCAAGAACAGGTTGAATGAAGTTATGGGTACTTCTATTGTCAATGAGGACGGGAAACTCATGAGTTTTGTGGCTGCCTATTAAGATTGAGGTTTGCCCATGCCTGTGAGAGTGTTGAGACAAGAGATATCCCCTGATGGAGAGTCATATGGAGGCTCAGAGATCTCAGATGTAGGGGAGGAAAGAGATGGAGCATCATCAATGTCAGCCGACCCCAAAAGCAAGTAGAATTTGTTGCGGCAGTGATGTGAAGCGGACCTCTTACCATCATAATTGTAGCACAAACCTTGTTCTCGTTTCTGGCGAAGTTCAGTGGGTGAAAGATGTTTTATAGGGAGGGAAGATGGGGTAGGCAAAAGGGGTGGATGAGAGTGGAGAGGAATGATTTGCAGGGAAGTCAGACTGGGACGTGGGGTGGAGGGATTTGTTGGTGGAGTAGTGGAGACAATAGAAGTAGAAGAAACCATAGAGGAAGGAGTGGTAGGAGGGGAATTAGTGTGTGGGATACTTGGAGGAGTGCAAGACCATAGCTGTAACTCAGTTTGGGTGTCAAAGAACCGAGCTCATTGATAAGTTCATAAATTTACTCACTTATCTATAGTATTTCATACTATTTTACGTAGTTTTCTTGCATTTATATATATAATTCATGCATGAGTCTATTATATGTGGTGTTACACTTGTCATGGTGCGTTTTTGCAGGATTAAGGCTTAAATTCACTGGAAAACCGTTCCGAAAGCAGTGACGTGCAAGAGTAGCAGTGAAGAGTTTTTCCACACAAGGAATTCGGGCTATTGACGTATGACAATGGATAGAGCTTCGAATTAGTTTTCCAACGCAACTGGAATCGGGTCAATCGGAGTTCGGGGGTAAAAGTTATGGCCAAAACCGTGAGACCACGCAGACAGGGCAGATCGACTTCGACCGACGCGAGAGTCGACATCGACCAAGGTGGAAAACATGCACGTCGAGCGACGCTGAGCCACCTCGATCGAAGTCGACAGAAATCCGGCAAAAATTGCTCAAATTCGAATCAAATCGGATTTCCAGCCCTAGATATGATAGGATACACTTCCCCCACTATAAATAGGCCCTAATTTCGAGTTTTATTCATCCCTTTCATTTAGTTTTGGTCCTTTGAAGCATTCAACATCCTTTATTTTCCAGCACGAACCTTTACTTTCTTGTAAGTTATTTTTATGCACTTTAATAATATGTTTTGGTTTGGTTATCTATCTGCTATGAGTGGCGGGTTCTAGGGTAACGAATATCAATCTTATGCATATTTAATTGATTAACAATGATTGTTTGGTTTTGAATTTTTGTTTGAATTGTTCTAGGTTTACAGTTATTGATTGAAGGACTGAAAAAGTGAAAATTGATAACAGGAAAAGGATTTCAAATACAATTAACAATCTGTCCTAGGGGAAGATAACAATTGTAGGGTTTAATCTGAGGAATTATAAAAGATTGATTAGTATTGTGTTATTGAGGCCGACAAAATATATACATTCACATACTAGTAATCTAGGCTATAATTGTCCGACCAATAAGTTATAGTACATTAAGATTTTCCGCCAAAGCAAGCTAATTGATTATGTGTATTTTTATTGATAGTTCGCCCTAGGATTTGTGTCTCTTTAAATCTGCTTTCAAAATCTTTAAATTTCCATTTTGTTTCTTTAAATTCCAAAACTCAAAACCTCTGTTTTCTGATAACTCAAATAATAGATTTTAGAATCATGGCTAGTACCATGAAGTAATTTCGTTACACAATTCCCCTGGATTCGATAACCTTAGGGTTCTTTATAAATTTATTTGCCGCTGTAACTGCAATTAGTCTGTAGAATTTTACAGCGATCACTCATAAGCACGAGCCAGGGAGAAAACTTCCATGAGAGACTCAGGGCGAGAAATGTTGAGTTCACGTTGGATAGCAGGTTTTAGGCCAGAGATGAAGAAACTGATAAGGAGAGATTCAGAGATACCGTGAACTTGATTCATCAAGTCTTCAAAAGCCGTCTGAAATTCAGCTACAGAAGAGGTTTGCTTCAATTTAGACAGAGCACCCTGGGGGTCGTCGTACACCAAAGAGCCAAAACGATGCTCCAAACTATGCAAAAACACTGGCCAAATAGGGAGTTAATGGTTGGCTTTCATCCATTGAAACCAACGAGCAGTTGCACCATCCATGTGGAAAGAGGCGATGCGGAGGCGCAATGGTTCGGGGGTGAGGTGGAGGTAAAAAAACTATTGAATACGGAACACCTAGCTGGAAGGGTCCATTCCATCAAAGCGAGGGACGTCCATTTTCATAGAACGTAAAAGGGCAGAGAACTCTGGGGATTGATTTTCTAGGTTAGTGGTTTTGATAGGGTGAGAAGAGCTTGCCAAAAAATTGGGAGGAATAGTATGATGAGTTTGGAGTAGAGCAAAGCGGGATTCGATAGACGTCATGAACTCTTGGAGAGATTTGTTCGAGGCGATGAGTTGACTGTCGACATGAGCTCGAAGCGCTTTCAGTTCGGCAAGAAAATTGGATTCAGCCATGGCAATGAAAGCACCAGTTGATACGTTTATGTATCGAGAAAGGGGATTCTTTGAGTGAATCCTTACTCCAGAGGTGGGGAAGAAAACAGAGAAGAAGGAAACAGGGAGATGGAAAACTAGTATTTCATTGCATAAGAATAAACAACCGGGTTACAATGGAGGTGTTATTAAACAACAAGACTACACTAATCGATAAACATCTGGCGTCGCCTGCAAAACGGCAAAACCAATTGTACCCTAGGACTGCAGATTCAGTCGAGCAATATCAGCCAACAAAGTGGGCATCTCCTTTTCTGTTACACATAATTTTGGGCTTTCCATGGGGCAAGGGCTCCATCACATTTGGGCTTGAGACTTCTTCTACCAACTTGGGCTCAGACATTTGAGTAATTGGCGTATCTATAACTCACACAAATAAATTATTGTGACCGATCAAAAAATATAAATTACTATAATGGATAGTGGTGGGGACAGGTCCACGAGGCCTAGGCCCAATCGGTAATCCAGCGGCCCGAAGCCCACGCATCTCAAACTCACTTGGAAAGGGAAGCACAGAGGAGAGCCTAAGGCATAGGGTCGATGTCGACCCCATTTCATCCTCGACGTCGACCACATCTCAGTCTCGCCATTGAAGAGGAAAAGTTTTGACCTAGGAGACCAGCAGCGCACGATCGTTTCAAACCCTAACCGATCCCAAAATTTGCGGGCGATTCCGGGATTCACGGCGACCACGTGCTCCCCGACGACTAGGGTATCAGTTAGGGTTTTTCTCTTCACCTTTTCGTCTATAAATAGGGAGCAATTCACCCAACTTTTATATCGATTCTACTACTGTAAAACTCTGCTAAAATTTATATTGAAATTGCCAACTCTACACTTTTCAAAGCTTCTGAGTCTGGTTTATTGCATTCATAGATTTTGCACCTTTATTATTGGATTGATATTTCGTATTATTTCGTTCTTGCGCTATAATTTTTGGTTTTTTTTTGTTATTATTTGTTATTCCCTTTAATGATTTCAAGGGCTCCATTTAACTCATAAATCAAACCTCGACAGGCAGAAAATTTCATATTGTTCCCCCAAATTTGCGCAATTATTTTTAAACAAGATTCATTAATTAAATTCCACCCAACCATATGGCCACATTCAATCTCAAATTCATATTCTTTAAATATAACAAAACACTTTAACCACTTATTCCCCAACTAAATAGTTGGAATAACTAAGCATAATCTTTTACCATGTCAATCTTCTCTTTTTATACATGGAACTTCAGTTGAGTTGAAAAAACAATTCAAAGATGTTCCCACCTTATGCACTATAATCTCAAGTATTCAAAGATTTATAACGTAGGCTTCCTTGGATTTATGGGAACCCAAATCATTTTACATTTCTTTCTTTTTTTAAATTTTTTCTTGAAAGTACGTGAAAAAAAAGGGAAGAAATTAAGAAGAACGGATAGCATCGAAGGATAAAAATAAGTGTGTATAGAATAAATCAGAAAATGTTTATAGCTCCTAAGGTATCATATTGAATTTGCACAAAATAAGTAGTCCAATTAATGTTGGTAGAATGATAGTGTACTACTAAAGGATGAAGATTTGTTATATGACGTTTAAATTCTTCCACTCATATTCTTCTATTATAGGACTTCATTTATTAAATAATGGTTAGTTATTCAAATTCTACAATTTTATTTTTTATTAGCATAATTAGATATAGTATCTGCATGAATCATCATGAGATTGAAAATATATATATACATATTGTTTGAGAAAGAAAAAAAAGGTCGATGGAAGAAAGAAAGAGGGAAATGGGTAGGAAAAGGCATTAAATATAGGTAGGAAATGTTTAGGAGAGTGCTTTGTCAAATGTAGATAGTTTGAAGGTCAAAATGAAGTTTCCGAAACTCAAAGCAACTTACCAGTAGAGGGTGAGACAAAGCCAGCCAGCCGCCCCCTCCAACTCACACACTCTCAAATATTAGAATATCACTTTCAAATTTAATGTAAATTGTATGACTACGTAAAATTCAACAGTTATGTGCCCGAAATATATATATACATGTATATCTATTTATAATTATCTATATTTGTACCATGGTTAGGCAATTAACGAGTGATGGTGAACAAGTAGCTAGAATCCACTTGCACATAATCCTGGTTAATTAACTAACGACTTCAAAAGTTGTTTGAATTAAAGGGGCTGAATTTGGGTGCGTTACAACTAAGTTCATGCACACTCAGGTGAAAGCCAAAGTTTTAATAGTGCTCGTTTCTTGCATCAAATGTCATGTTTCATGACTTGCCAATTCTGCCCCACTATTTCTTGATATTGAAATTCATCTCTCTCTCTCACTCTCACTCATAAAGTCCATCTGTGGGACTCTCTCCCAGACGACATGTTTTTGTCTTTATGCTCCTTCCTTCATTTGCGTGCACTACAGTAGCAATCTAGCTACTCCCTCTGTCCCGATTATTTGATCCATATTTCATTTTTGGTATGTTTTATATATATGGTTCGCTATCTAAATTTGGTATTGTTTTTTATATGAATTTACAAAAATATTATTTTATTGCAAAATAAGGATAATTTAGAAAATTTATTTAAATATTTAATACATTCATAGATAATTTTTTACATTCGTACAAGATAAAACTGGACCAAATAATCGGAATGGAGGGAGTACTACGTACGTATTTATACATATACAGCCATCTACAAATAGTGTTCAAACACCTATTTTGGCTGGTAAGATTTTAGTTCGCGCACCAAAATTTCTAAGCCTATGAGATCGAGCTCCAAGAAAAACTTGTGGGTGAGAAATGATATAGTCGTATGGTAATTTATTGTCGGCGCAATTGACCAGTTGACATTTCTAGTAGTTCATTAACTTCGATTAATTAATATTAATTTTTTTCAGTGTGTCTGACCAATTGTAGGATGACGAATAGTTATATATCTGCTTATTTTATAACTCTATCGCATTTAATACAACTTATCCTATATTCTTTTCAGCTTTTTTTTTTATTCTTTATGCAGTAACAAAAAAAGGAAAGTCAACTTTACTTAATCAAGAAACATATATATTTCATTCTAACTGATCAAACTAAGATGCATATAAAATAATATTCTTGAATTTAATTTAGTTCATGCATATTCCTCAAAACAATTACTAGATGATTATATAATATTGTAGATGAATTAAATAAAATAAAAAAATATATGTGCAAAATGACTCAATGTGGCCGGATACATACTCGAATTCCATCTATCTATGACTGATTTCTAATTAAATAAAGTTTCATGTAAAAACTGCCATTAGTTCGTAGGCCAAGGCCACGTGACGACACCCTACACATACGATAATGACGCGACACCAAATTAAAACACAAGTTGTGGTCGACCTCGACCATTATATTACAGCTCAAGTTATATTTGTTTTCTTGGATTATAAATAAATTCCACCCCATAATTTGGAAGAACAATACAATACATGGATCATCACTACGAAATCCGAAAGCAGCAGAGCAAGCAGAAGAAGCGGCTGAGCCAGGAGCAGGTGAGGCTGCTGGAGTCCCACTTCAGCTTCAACAACAAGCTGGACCCGGAGAGGAAGTCGCAGCTGGCGGCGGAGCTGGGGGTGCCGCCGCGGCAGGTGGCGATATGGTACCAGAACAAGCGGGCCAGGGACAAGATACAGGGGCTGGAGGTGGATCACAGGGGGCTGCAGCTGCGGCTGGAGAGCGTCATGGCTGACAATGCCAGGCTGAAGGAGGAGGTGGAGAGCCTCAAGATGGAGTTAAGTAGGATTCAAGGGGCGTTCGCGTCTTTCAACTCCTCCAGCTCCGGCGATGAGGTTGGGAGCTCCATGAATTTGGAGAGGGAGTTTTACGCCACTCTGGTTGGGGCGGCGGCGGCCGGCGCTGGCCCCTTTGTGGCCCAAGATGGATATGATTTCTTTGGATAGCTCTCACAGCCACAGCCATAGCCCCCCTCTTTTGTTTGATTTTGTTTAATTTGTGCTTCCACATGTTTAATTTTACATGCTATAGGATTATTATGTATATGTTTCAAACAATTTGCAAGGACAAGCCCACAATCTTAATTTCTTTCAATTCTAATATGCACTGGAAATGGAAACAAATTAGTTCTTTTATTAAAGTAATGAAGTGGTCCATTGTCAGCCAAATCTAAAGACTCGAATTGAAGACCATAGAGGGGAGAAAGCAACATTTTTGTATTCAAAATAAGGCGACGGAAGAAGAAGAACTTGAACAGTCCGGTGAGTCCCACTTAGATACTAATAATCATCATTATCTCAACTACTATTTAAAATCAAATATGAAAAATAATGATTTCAAGACTCCAATCAACGACATAATCAAATAAAGTCTTATAGTTATAGAAAAATATTTCTCGTTTCATTTTGTAAAAATAGAAATGATCATGAATATAATGTTCAGTATATTGTATATATACTGTTGTGAAACGATGACAATTTGGCATACGAATTAAAGACAAGAAAAATAAAGAACACAAGATTTACGTGGTTCGGCAATGTGCCAACGTCCACGGCGGAGCAGTCGAATTTTATTGATTCAGTATGTCAAATACATCAATACATCATGTATTTATACTAAAACCCTACAAGGTGTAAAATTCCCAAAATACCTTGTACCGTACCGCGGGGGCTCAGCCCCCGCACCCCCGGCCCAACTAATCGATCCACCCCAAAGGGGCAGATGCCTGCTGCGAGCGGAGCTCCACTCGATGCGCTTGCGCTCCTCTCACTACGCTCGCTCCGCTCGCAGCAGGCATCTGCATGCCTCCTTCCTTTGTCAATATATGAGCCATACTAACATATACATATCGCCTCGCTAGATTGAAAAAAAACACACACACACGAAACGCACAAACACAAAGCCAAATTATTTAGCAAATCCACAGAATGGAGAATAAAAAGCAGGCTTGTTAACTTTATGTACTATAACTGAAACACACGAGGACAGCACGTGCATAGGAGACGAGCCATGCACAAGAGAGCAGCTGATACAGTCCTTCTAGAAGCTTGATAAGAAGGAGTCATCTTCAACTTACTTAGTTTGTTATACAATCAGTTAGTTTGTTACAATAGGAAGAATCTAGAAAGGTGTTTTAGTTACAGATACAGCTGGAAATATCTAGAATGTATAGCATGTATAAATACATCACTTTAATTAGTTGAAGAAGATTGAGAGAGACAATTCATAAACCCTACTTCTATATTTCTTCTTCTGATTTTCTGCTCATCTTCATGGCTTATATTACCAAGTTTTAGGTATCGTAACATGGTACCAGAGCCACGAGTATAGTGGTTTCGCTGCGATCAATCTATTTTTTCTCTGATTCATTCATGGCGGTTGAAGGAGACAACTCGCAATATGAAGAAGAGCTGCATCTTCATGGTTCTGACCATCCAGGGATGCAGCTTGTTACCTTTCCTCTCACAGATTCAAACTACAGACTGTGGAGTAATGTTGTGGTCACAGCTCTTGAGTCGAAGGATAAGCTCGCCATTGTCGATGGTACCTGCGTCATGCCTCCGCCAACTTCAAAGTACTACCAAAGGTGGAGGAAGGTCAATAGCATGGTGGTTTCCTAGCTTAAAGCCTCCATTTCCAAGGACATGGTGCAACACTTTGCCTACGTTCTGTGGATAGAAATTGAAGAGCGATATGGAGTATCGAACATCGCGATGCTTTTCCAAGTCAAGAAAGATATCGCGAATATGAAATAGGATTCTCTTGGTATCATTGATTACTATGGCAAGCTAAAGGAATTGACCGATCATCTTTGCCAACTCTGACCAGCCGTAGACGGTGAGGAAGTTCTTCGTCAGATCACTGTAAGTCAATATGCTGATTTCGTTCGCGGTGCTCGAACTGCGGTAAATTTCATGACCAAAGCATATGATAATATTGTTGGAGAGGATAGGGCAGTTGAATTTCTTCTTGGATTATCTGATACTTTTAGCCTGGAAAGAAATCAGATTCTTCTTATGGAACCTTTACCTGCTGTGAATCGGATTTATTCAATCATGTTGAAGGCTAAAAGAACAAGCAAATCACAGATCAAATGCATATGAGCTCTGAGAACAATGCCATGGCAGTGCGAGGCAATCCAAGCTGGTCTCGTGATAACCGTGGGGGTCATGTGCCGCGTGGTGGTCGTGGCCGGGATCGCGGTAATCTATACTGCACTCATTGCCGTCGATCTGGTCATACTGTTGATGTTTGCTTTAAACCCAAGGGTTATCCTGAGTGGTGGGGTGATGGATAGAAGCGATGAGGTCCTATGATAGCATCTCAAGCTTTAGAAACTCCACTGGAATGGAATGATGCCCTTGCTGCAAATCTTGATGAGATTCAGAAAACCACCACTCCCGAACTCAAGGAGATGAGCAACATGGCTTGTTTCACCAATTATGGTGACTTTGCAGGTATTATTTCTTCCATTTGTTGTAGTTCTATTGAAAGTTTGAATACATAATTTTGGATGGTTGACACTTGGGTAACTAGTCACATGAGCATTACCACTCACAATCTTCGAAATGTTCAACCTCTACATTCTAACCTTTTCATGTCTCTTCCTGATGGCAGCCTGCAACATGTTACTCACACTGAAACTTGATGATGTTAGACATTTCTGATGTAAGTTTAACATCAAAGTCTAACATATATTTTTGTTAATGTTATACTTTCTCTCTGCTGCTTGTAAAATTGGTTATAACTGATTCCTAATTTTTAGGGATATATCTTTTGACTTCAATTTCGTTTTTGTTTCTGGTCCTATTTTTCAGGGAGCGCCCCCACGACTTAACCACTGCCTACGTGAATTTGTGAGCAGCTTTATGATTATTCATCAAGCAAGTGGATGTGGGAAGACTACTCAACACACGACTAAACGAAGTGCGGACGTGGGCTATGAGATCGTGCGCTCCAAGTCTGAGAAAGAATAAAAGGAAGATCAAGGCTTGAAGACTGGGTGCGATAGGATTACAATTTCCAGAAAAAGTCTCAAGGCTTACCATCTTCCACCCTTGCTAATCTCAACCTTTCGAATATCTTCTTTAGAGTGTAAAGGCAATCACCGGAGAGTGAATCCTAAGATTGAGGAAACGCTATTGAGGATCGATTAGTTTAGGTTAGTAAGTCATGTAATCAAATTTACTCTAAGGAGTGAACTTAAGAGGAGATTTGAGTTATTTTGTCTATTTTATTTCCTGTGTAAGAAATTTGTTTTTACTAGTGAAATATATTTTTGCCATGAGGCAGTCTGGGTTTTAGAAATAAACCCCAGACAAAATTTATCCGCTATGCATTGAAATTCTGTTCTTACATTGGTTACACTTTCATTACACTCTAACATTAACAAATGTTTTGGTAAATTCAGGCACTACATTTCATCAATTGGTATCAGAGCCTTTACTTGACATATTAAGTATCTGTTCCTGAGTGCAGTTTACCAAAATGGATTCTTCAAGTTCAGCTTGTCGACCACCCGTTATGGAGAGTAGTGGGAGTAATTATTCAATGTGGAAATCTCGCATGACAATCTACATCAAATCTATTGATGAACGTGCATGGGTTGCAGTCCTTAATGGTTGGTCACTAGGGATGTCAAAACGAACCAATCCACCGGGTTTCAGGCCAGCCCTATCGAGCTGCGGGTTAATTGGTCCGGGCTAAACGGGCTGTAACTTTTGTCGGGTTGGAAATTCTCAACCCTAACCTTAACCCGTCGGTTTTCGGGCTGGCCTGTCGGGCAGACTTAATTACGATTTTTTTATTTTTATTTTTTATTAAGCTTAAATATTTATTATTTTTATTAATATAATTAATTATATATATAAATAATTATTTTTATAATTGAATACTAACATAAAATGTTGTATATTAAGACACTAGATAAATTAAATAATTATATTATTTAATTGTACAACTCTAATAATATTATATTAAATAAATAAATTAAATATATTAAATACAAAAGAATATTGCAATTTATAATAATAATAATATTTATTTATATCATAAAATTTTGATGAGGTCTCACGATTATGTTAAATAATTTTCTATGACTTAAAGTAAACTATAATAAGTATTTATTTAACAAGATAGAGTTTTACTAAATAATTTTATAAGTTTGTGAATCTAAACAATTCTAAGAATTTAATTTATTTAAAATAATATTTCTTAGTAGTAAAAATATAGGTATATCATTTGTGTAACATAAAATTTATTTAAATACTTCCATCTAAATATAAAATAAGTATAGTATAAAATAGTTGATATTTATTTTTCCAAGATTTAACAATTTAATTATATTAAAATATTTTATTATTTTTTTTAAAAATAGAGTGGCTCGTCGGGCCAACCCGTAGCCCGGCGGGTCCAGCCCGTTTACCCGCAACCCATTTAGCCCGGACCATTTAGCCCGGTTTCTTATCGATTAAGAAATTTTCAACCCTAACCCGGTGTTTAGCTCGGGTTATTCGGGCCAACCTGTCGGTCCCGGGCTAAATTGACATCCCTATTGGTCACCACCAAAGATGACGGTTCCTGACCCAGCAGAAGCAACAAAAGAAAGGACCACAATGAAACCAGAAAATCGTTGGACTGCTGAAGAACGACTTATTTCTAACTGCAATGCCAAAGCATTGAATGCTATCTTTGTGTCTGTTGATGTTCCCTGTTTCAGGTTAATATCAAGCTGTTCAGAGGCTAAAGAGGCATGGCTTATTCTGCAGGCAAAATGTGAAGGAACTGCTAGTGTCAGAAAGACAAAGATGAGACTTCTCACAAACAGATTTGAGAATCTCAGAATGCAAGATGAGGAAATAATTCCTGAATACTACGAACGATTGGCTGGTATGGCAAACGAAGCACAAGCTTTGGGGGAGCCTATTAGCAATAATAGACAAGTGAGTAAATTGCTGAGATCTCTTCCTGAGAGATTCAACATGAAGATATCTGCCATAGAGGAAGCAAGAGATCTTGATGCGCTGGAAATTTCAGAGCTAGTAAGCATTCTTACTACGCTCGAGATGAACCTGATTGAACAGAAACATGACTATCGAGGAAAAAGTATTGCACTTCATGTCGGAAAATCGGTGAAAATGTGAACTCACCATGTACTCCCAGAATTACCTTTCCTGAAGATGAGACTGATGAAGAATTGGTTGATGAAGAAAGTCTGAGCCTTGTGTTGCTAACAAAGAAGTTCAACAAACTTGTTCGTTCTTTGAAGAAGGACAACAAAGACACATATTTCTGGAGAAGATCTGCTCCAAATCTCTCTACAACAAGTTTTTCAGGAAACTCTCCAGGCTCTTCAGGCTTTCCAAAAAGAATTGGAGATAGCACATCCAAGAAAGGAAAAAGGGTTGTCTCTGAAAAGTCTAACATTGACAATGTAAAATGTCATGGATGTTCTGGACTTGGTTACTATGCCAACGAGTGTCCTACGGTTCTAAGGAGGAAGAAATTGAATTTCAGTAGTACTTTGGGTGATGATTCAGAGTCCGAAGAAGAATCTGATGAACAAGAACAAGTTGTTCTATATGTTCGAATTGAAGAACTAGAAGAAGGAGAAGTTAACATGGAGATTGAAGAAGAATCTGAAATAAGTGAAATGGAAGAAGACTTAGAGGATCCTTATCTACCTCTGGAGAATAATACAAACTGGTATGATCACTCTGAAAAATTTCCAGAATCTGCTAACTTTACTCCTGTTTCATCTCAGGTTGAACAAACTCCAAAATTTACCACCTCACCCAAAGAAATGGAAGTTGTTGCAACCTATTTCAATTTGGTAGATAAAAAGTGTGAAGAACAAGCTGCCAAAATCAACAAAATAAAGGAAGAAAATCTGTCATTAAGAAGACAGTTGGTTCGAATGGAAGCCATTCTTACCCGCAGAGATTTGGAAGTGCAAAATCTCAAAGAAAAGGTGAAAGAGGCTGATGTGGTTTTTGACAGGATTAATAGAGGTAAAAGATCTCTGGATGAAATCTTAGCCACAAAAACCTCTGATGGCAGTGGCCTAGGGTATTCTCAACTCCATTATGCATATCCTAGTTTATTTCAATCTGAAAGTAACACTATGAAATTTTGTAAGTCTGAGACTTCTGCTGATAAGTCTAACATGTTAGAGTCTAACATGCATAACTCTAACATATCTGAGCAAAGCACACATGAGAAGGGTAAGTCTAAAATTTATATCTGTCACTATTGCAATAGAACTGGTCATATTAAACCTTTCTACAGGATGCGTATTGCAAATGAAAACAGGAAAGTGGGTAAGAAAAACAAGAAAGAGTTTTGCAATGTTGTTTATACTTCTCTAAAGTCTAACATTGCTGGTACTTGGTATTTTGACAGTGGTTGCTCAAGACATATGACTGGAGACAAATCTTGTCTGACTGATTTTTCTGAACTCAATGGAGATTCTGTTACTTATGGAGGTGGTGCGAAAGGCAGGATCTCTAGGAAAGGAACTCTGAATGTTCCAGATTTTCCCAAACTCAAACAAGTTCTGTTTGTTGAAGGACTTACTGCTAATCTTATTAGCATCAGTCAATTGTGTGATGATGGAATGATTGTTAAGTTTGATAAAAATGTATGTGAGGTGTATGATCAAACTAACAAATGTGTTATGTTTGGTAGCAGGACGAATGACAACTGTTATCAGGCTAACCAAGAAGGAAAATGCTTGATCAGCAAGCCAGATGAAGCAGAACTTTGGCATCAGAAGTTAGGACATGCAAATGTCAAAAGTACTCAAAAACTTCTGAAGTATGATGCTGCAAAAGGACTACAGACTCTAAAGTTTAACACTGACAAAGTGTGTGGAGACTGTCAGGGAGGTAAACAAACTAAATCCTCACATCCTATCTTGAATATCATTAATACTAATGGATGTTTTGAGCTGCTTCATATGGACCTAATGGGACCAATTGAAGTGGACAGTCTTGGAAGAAAAAGATATGTGCTTGTTTGTACAGATATTTTTCCAGATATACTTGGATAGAATTCATGAGGGAGAAATCAGAAACATTCAAGCTCTTCAGAAAGCTGTATAGACGATTCAAGATAATGTTTCAAGCCGAAGTGGTCAGGATCAGAACAAACCATGGAAGAGAATTCGAGAACGAAGACTTCTCAAATTTCTGCATCAAGAAAGGAATCACTCAAGATTTCTTTGCTCCTAAAACTCCACAGCAAAATGGAGTGGCTGAAAGAAAAAATCGAACTATTCAAGAAATGGTCAGAGTCATGCTTAACTCAAAACATTTGTCAAAGAAACTCTGGGTTGAAGCGGCTAATACGGCTTGTCATCTAATCAACCGAGTATACTTGCGTCCAAGAAGTACAATGACTCCCTATGAGCTGTTAAATGGAAAGAAGCCAAATCTGAAGTACCTTCATGTTTTTGGATGTGTCTATTACATTTTAAATGATCGTGATTATCTCAGCAAACTTGATGCTAGGAGCAAAAAGGGGTTATTCCTAGGCTACTCTACCAACAACTGTGCTTATAGAGTTTATAATCTTAAAACTCAAACAATTCAGGAGTCTACTAATGTTGTATTTGATGATGCAGGATCACTGAGAGACAAAGGAGATCAAATTGATACATCACATCTGATTGAAGAAGAACCAGATATTTCTAACTCAAAAGATGTTAATGTTAGACCTTCTTCAAGTCTAACATCTCCTCAGGACTCAGACTATGACAGAGAAGAAAATGAGATTCTCAGAGATGCAAATAGAAGAGAACCCCCGTTGCACATCAAGAAAGATCACCCTACTTCTCAAGTTATAGGGAGCATTAATGAGGGTGTTCAAACCAGGAGAAAACCACTGGTTAACTACAAAGAAATGGTAAAACTTGTCTGTATGTCTTCAAAATTTAATCTTCTTCATTCAAGTTGTTATTTGTCTCTCACTGAACCTAGATCGGTTTCTAAAGCTCTTAAAGATGAACATTGGATTAGATCTATGCAGGAAGAGTTGAACCAATTTGTTGCTAATGATGTGTGGACACTTGTTCTTAGACTTGCAAATAAAAACATCATAGGAACAAAGTGGATTTTTAAAAATAAAACTGATGAAAAAGGAAATATTGTTAGGAACAAGTCTAGACTAGTAGCTCAAGGTCATACTCAAGTACAGGGGATTGACTTTGATGAAACGTTTGCCCATGTAGCTAGACTTGAATCTATACACATTTTAATTGTTGTGGCTTGTGCAGCAGACTTTGCTCTTTTTCAAATGGATGTTAAAAGTGCTTTCCTAAATGGGATACTTAATGAAGAAGCATTTGTTGAACAACCGAAAGGTTTTATTGATCCTCACAAACCTGATCATGTCTTTAAACTAAAAAAGGCTCTGTATGGGTTAAAACAGGCACCTAAGGCCTGGTATGAAAGACTAACAGGTTTCTTGTTACAGATTAACTTTGTTAGAGGAAATGCAGATAAAACGATGTTCATTAAACATGAAGGAAAAGACTTTACCATAGCACAAATTTATGTGGATGACATAGTTTTTGGTGCTACAAACTCCAGACTTGTTGATAGCTTTGTGAAAAGTATGTCTGATACTTTTGAAATGAGCATGGTTGGTGAACTAAACCACTTTTTGGGACTACAGATTAAGCAGACTCAAAATGGTGTTTACGTTTCTCAGAGTAAGTATGCAGGTAATTTAGTCAAGAAATTTGGACTTGATTCTGCTAAACATCTCAGAACGCCGATGGGAACAAGTTGTTACCTCAGCAAAGACACATGTGGTGTTAATGTTGAACCCACACTTTACAGATGAATGATTGGGAGCCTCCTCTATCTTACAGCAAGTAGACCCGATATCCTTTTTAGTGTAGGAGTATGTGCAAGATACCAAGCTGAACCTAAAGAATCCCATCTTAAAGCTGTTAAACGTATTATTAGATACATTTCTGGAACTACTAATATGGGATTATGGTATACCAAATCCTCAAACTTTGACATTACAGGATATTGTGATGCTGACTGGGCTGGTGACGTGGACGATAGAAAGAGCACCAGTGGAGGATGTTACCTGATAGGTTCGAACATGGTTGCTTGGGCAAGTAAAAAACAAAATTGTATTTTCTTATCTACAGCTGAAGCAGAGTACATTGCTGCTGCCAGCAATTGTACTCAATTACTATGGATGAAACAGATTCAACATATGGAGGGCATTTTGGTGGCCAAAGACAGCAGCTAAAGTTCTTTAGTCAGGATTTTACTGACCAGGGATCTTTAAGGATGCATTTGAATTTGTCAAGAACTGTGACAGAAGCCAAATAGTAGGAAATCTACCAGCCAAGAATGTTATGCCTTTGAACAACATAGTGGAAGTAAAATTATTTGATGTGTGGGGAATGGACTTCATGGGGCCATTCCCATCTTCTTTTGGGAATGAATATATCCTGTTGACCGTGGATTATGTGTCCAAGTGGGTGGAAGCTTGTGCATGTGCTCACAATGATGCTACAACAGTTATGAAATTTATGCACAAGAATATCTTTACAAGATTTGGTACCCCAAGGGCAATAATCAATGATGAAGGTATTCATTTTATTAATAAAAGTTTGTCTGCTATGCTATCCAAGTACAACATCAACCATAAGGTCTCAACTACATGTCATCCCCAAACTAATGGGCTGGTTGAGCTCTACAACAGAGAAGTAAAAAGTGTGCTGGAGAAAGTGGTGAACACCACTAGGAAATATTGGTCCAAACACTTAGATGACTCCTTGTGGGCTTACAGAACAGCCTACAAAACACCCTTGAGAATCTCTCCATACATACTAGTTTTTGGTAAGGCCTTTCACTTGGAAATGGAGCATAAAGCTTATTGGGCAACTCGGAAGCTGAATTTTGATCCTAAGGCAAGTGGAGAAAAGAGGATCTTGCAGCTGAATGAGCTTGAGGAGCTGAGGCTGCAGAGTTATGAAAATACCAAGATCTACAAAGAAATGGTGAAGAGGTGGCATGACAGCAAGATTGCAGATAGGACCTTGGAAGTAGGGCAACAGGTGTTACTCTTCAATACCAAACTGAGATTGTTTCCTAGAAAGCTCAAGTCAAGTTGTTCAGGACCATTTACTGTGGTGAAAGTCTACCCCTATGAAGCTGTGGAATTGAAAAATGAAAGTACAGGGAATGTCTTCAAAGGCAATGGCCAGAGAGTGAAACATTACTATGGAGGAAGCATGGAAAAAGGGAAGGCTTCCACCCAAGTCCAGAAGCTTTGAAACAAGAGGTAACCTAAGTTATCATGAGGGTAGATGAAGCATGTGGTGATGGCTTAGGAGTTTCTTTTAGTACTGCAAATTAATTTCAGTTGAATTTTACTTTCATGCCTAGTTAAACTTATTTTTGTTTTGTTAATTTTTCTGTGAGGAGTTATGTTATAGCCTGTGAATAGCATGAATATAGGGTGAGTTAGATTGTAATTGAGTTGTAGTTAGAATTTTTCTTTATGTTTGCAGTTTCTTTTGTTTACTATTGTGAGTCTACGTTCTAAAAAAAAGAGAAATTACAGTTGGTAAAGGGAGATAAAAACTGTAGCAAGAGCAGCGTGGCTGAAAAAGAGCCGTTGAAAAACGAGAGAGTGTGACATAAGCATGCTGAATCACCTTTGAGAATGACAGTTTTTGGTTAATTTCCCTTTTTGAAATTGAATTATGTCTTATCAAGAAAATTCGAAGAGTTTCCTTGTTATTCATGCCGGATAATGCTTTATTTAACTGTGCACTCAATTTATGGAACTCATCCCCCACAGCCTGATGAGTTTATGGACTTGTTCACTTCTGCCACAAAGGAGCAGCTGGATGAAGCCTTGAGTGTTGTGACTGTGCAGGGTGCCCAGTGGGTTGATGAAACAAAGGATAATATCTTTGTCCTCTCTAGTTTCCTTTCAATTGAAACTAACATTTGGGTCCATTTCTTGAGAAACATGATCAGTTCAACCACCCACAACACTTTGGTGGGTCAGGACAGAGTCTTGATGGCAACGGTAATCCTGAGAGGAGATCCAATTGACATCGCACCTTTCATCATCAACACCATCGCTTTCTAGGCTTCCAAGAAGAATGGGCCATTGTTTTGCCCCTCACTGATCTCAAAATTATGCAAGAAAGTCGGAGTCCCTTACCAGTCAGATGAGCCTCGAAGCATAGCAAAGAGTTATTTCAACATTCAGTACCTGAGCAAGAGGCATGCTCAAGCACAAACCAGAGCGCAAGGAGAGAAGCCTACCGAAGATGAAGCTACACTGGAAAATTTGCAGAATAAGCTGCTGGAGGTCAAGGCCAAACAGTCTAAATTGTTGCGCGGGTTTAAGCTGATGCATAAGGTGCTGCTGCTTATCAAGAATCAGAACAAGAGGTTGTTGAAAAAGAAAGGCCACAACAAGAAGTCCAAGAAGGATGCTGGGGCAACAACATGATGAACATGGTCCCCTCTGAACCCACCTTTTGCTTCAAAAACAATGTTTAATTTGGTTAAGTTTCCTTAGTTTGTTTGGTGTTTGCATGTTTTTTTTTTAATTTTTCCTATTGCTCTGTTTTCCCTTCATGCTAGTCATATGTTAAAGCATGAAGTCTTTTGGGTCATCTTAATAACAGTGTTATGTCTATTAGTTGTTCCCCTTCTCGCCCGATGATGCATTTATTTCTTATCTTTTCTCCCTATGCATGAGTGGTGATGATTAAGTAAATTGAGGATCAATTTTCTTTTACTTTTTAAGTTTAGCTCTATACATTCGCATCTAGTTTGCAAGGCAAAGTTCCTTTTGTCATTGTTTCTGAAAACCTGATATGTTGGATGTATGCTTGAGCTTTGCTGGTACTAAGCGTCTGAGCATTGAGTGTGAAATGCTACCTACCCTGAGATTAAGCTTGTTTGAGGCGAAATTAGAATGAGTTCTACAGAAATGATTAAGGTCATCGCTTGATCTTTGTGCCTTCAGAGTTTCTTGTGCTTCATATGAATTCATCTTTGCACCTAGATCTTGAGCTCGAGCCTATTTATTTGTGTATACCTGCTTTATGTTAGCTAATTTCTCATACACGTCTCATCTCTAGAGGCTTAATCTTACTCTGACTCTTCCATAACATTGAGGACAATGTTAGATTCAAAGTTTTTTTTTTTGGGGGGGGGGGGGGGGGGTAACACTCCTACTCGAAGTGTTTTTAGTAGTATCCTTGTAGTGAAATCTTTAGAAAATAGGCATTTTGGTTGCCTTAAAAAAAGGAAAAAAAAGATGAAATGAAAGAAATATATAAATAAATCTGCTCTCATTGTTCAAAATGAATGTAAGAGAAAGGAAGAGCTATAAGCCATATCTATTCCTTGTTTGTTGGAATAGTATGTTGTGTAGAAAGTACAATTAAAGGTTAGAATAAGTCCAATGTTAGACTGAGAAAGATGATGCCTCTAGACTTGAGTCACTTTGCCCAAGATTTCCTTACCTTGTGTCTTAGCCTAACATAAGAAGTTTGTAAAGTCGTTTTGATCTAAGTGGAGTACGAATTCCATTAGTGGAGAACAAGTTGAGGCGAATGGGTAGAAGAAAAACAGTAGCATTGATGAGCATGAAGACTTGAATGAATAATTAAGGTTAAGCTCGAAAGTACACCAGCTATGTTGAAAAAGATTGTTGTTTTTTAACTTTGATTGATAAACTTGATGGTTGTATTTTGTTAAACTTTGAAAAGAGAGAACTGAAACTTGATAGACTTGAGAGTTGTCTATCATGCTTTCTTTTTGAACTTTTGCTGAGGGATTTTGAAGTGGGAATTGACTAGTTTGGTGTAACACTTGTTGGTATGTTTGATGTTTTTTAGTCTTATTTTAGTTGCTTAAGGACAAGCAACATCCTAAGTTTGGGGGGGTGATAACTCTCATAAAGAGTTATCTTTTACTCTTTTCTAACATGGTTTGGATGTTGTTATAAATAAGATTGTTCTCATTTGGAGTCCTTTGTGATTTTATTTGGATCTTTTTGTTAAATGCATTTTGTTTTGGTCATTTTAGTTTTTAATAAGTTTTTGCAAGCTTTTGTGAGGTTTTGACCAGGTTTGGAATGCTGAAGCTTGCCAGTCGCATTTTGGCCAGAAGTCATGCTAGAGCATGTGAAGCGCAAAGGATCTGAATGAAGAAGACTCTCTCTCTCTCCGGGACCACTTGAAGACAAGGATCAAACATCTTTTTGAATCTTGTCTGCCGAAAAGACAGATGTCAAAAAAGGAGCTGGATTAGTGTTTGAAGAGTAAAAAAGGCATGTCTACACGTGGAATGATCTTGGTAAAGGAGGAAAATCAAAGGTTGAGAAAGAAAGTGAGGAAAAATATCAAGAAAGGGGACTACATTTTCAGACACACGAACACACACCGAGAGAGCAGCTTGCTTTGGAAGAAGAAAATCAGTCGTCCAGAGATCATCACCAAACAGTTCTTCATTTTTAGTTTTTGAGTTTGTAATTATGGTGAATGATTTCAATCTTTGTTTTATTTACTTTGCAAGTATGAACTAACCTACACTACACTTGGGTCATGGAGTCTTTGCTTAAACTTGACTATATATACGGAATTTATGTTTCGTGAAATCTGAGTTTGTCTATGATTCTAATTTGATTGATCTCTTGAGCACGGAAGTGAATGAAGAAATCTCACCTCTGGAGACCGAAAGGAGAAATAGGTAAAGGGGATCATAGATAATTGCACTATTTACATAAGAATATGAGATATTGTAACTTAGAAAAGGACCTGGATCTAAAATCTCTTCATTTGAATATTGTGGAAAGCATAGGCATATGATGCACAATAGGACATTGTAGATCTAGTAGAGCGGAAGCTTGCTAGGTAAATTCTTGAAGGTTCTAAGACTTAGAGGAAAGTGAGACAAAAGCTTCAACATATAGGATAGTGATAGTGATAACCTCCATGACCCGAGTGTACCTCTCACCATTGTGTTAATCTCTTGGATTTTATATGATTGTTCTGTGGCTGGAAGAAATATTGTTAATATTAGCTTTATTTCGAATCATTGTTTATGCTTACTGCTGTTTCGAATAAGAATTAGTGAACACACCCACTCTATTTGCAAGTAATTCTAAGTCCACGGTTTAACTTACACTCTCTAGGGTTCGATATCTGGTCTCTAGGACTGTATTACTTGTCGATTGCGTATACTTGTGCATAGTTTTGTAGATACACTGCAGCACACAACACCTACCGATTACTCTTGCCTCCAAACCTAGAGAAGGTGCATAACGTGTTCCATGTGTCAATACTTCATAAGCACCTTTTAGATCCTAAGTATGTCATTTATAAGGACCTTGAAATTGATCGAGACTTAACCTATGAAGAAGCTCTAGTGGCCATCATTAATAAAAAAAATCCATAAACTAAGATATAAAGTTGTACCTTTAGTATTAGTGCAATAGAGTAAACACGAAAGAGATGAAGCCACATGGGAGCGAGAAGATAACATCTTGACGAAATATTCATACATCCCAGAACATGTAAGTTAAGTTCGATGACGAAATTTTTTTAAGGAGGAAGGAATGTAGTAACACAAAAAAGCTTCAGTATAAAATATACATTATTAATATAAAGTTACCTGAATAACAATAATTATTAAGGGGAGATTCCAGCCACACTTTGATAGAATAAAATACTATAGAAATGAATGGCTAAAAACATTTCAAACACACTTGATAACATGTAAAGTAACCACCAATAAAATATATTTTGCTAGATATAGTATGTTGCTAAAAGTAGTACACACCTTTATGACTAAGCAATGCTATTGTGGGCTACATGAAGAGATGACAAAGCTATCTATTTGATGGCAAGTTTATATGAAACCACATATAAAATTAAGCATAGCTATGTTGATGAATAATCAAGGCTTCTTTGATGATTAATCAAACCTTTTCCTAACTATAAATAGGGAATGAAACATTGTATAGACTCACAAGTTTAAGGTAAAAACTTGTCTATACTATATATGTATTCCTTTTTCACTTCACACACTTATATAACACAATTTATGCTTAGATTGATTTTTTTATGAGTAAAGGAGAAATATTCTACTTTTGGTGTAGGTACTTTGAAGTTAAGCTAAGCAAGATTACTTTCTATTAACAAGAATAGAGAGGTGGGTTTCTTTATATGTAAGCATGCTGCGTTATAATCATTATTGCTAATGTGATATTTCTGTGAAAATGTATGGATCCTTCGGGATCGAAGTATGGATATGGATCCTTATGGGTCAGAATTAAGGACATGGATCCTTATTGGTCAAAAAGCATGGATATGGATCCTTCGGGGTCATATGTATGAATGGATCCTTCAGGGTCAAATGAATTAATTTGCATGAGTGAAAGTTTTATAGCTCACAATTTATTTATTTTTATACAAGTTTCGCATTTGGTAATTAATTATAATTGCTTACAGGAACCTACTGAGTTCGATACTCATTCCTATAAATCATTTTATCACAAGATAAAGAGTAAGGTGGTGGGAAGGGCTTGATATCGAGAAGCAAGTTCTTCTTTTTGTTATGTGAAAAGAAATCTTTTACCATGTTTTTGCTTATCTATGCTTATCTATGTAAATTATTATGGAAGCTTTATGAAGGTTATGTTAAGTATTTCTTTTTAAATTTTGCTCAAAGCCTCTTTTAAAGTTTTTCTTATATTTAGAACATTTTAAAGTAGGGTGTTACACCTAATGAGCATGAGGTTTTCATTGATCAGACCAAGGACCAGTATGCAAATTACAAAGGTCTCTAAATTAATTAATTCTCATATTCAATCTAGAATATAATTAATATTAATTATGCCACCAAATAATCAATACTGACAAACCCTTTTGTTACCTCTTTATGAGGGACGTGTTGCATGGGCTCAATATAACCCTATATTTAAGATTACAAACATTCATTAATTGATTTAATATCTAATAAGTTTACAAATTAATTGATATATTTTATTCCTAACCACTCAACCTTTTGATTTATGTTTTAACATAATCAACTTGTAGGACTTTAGCATAATGAACCTTTTGAGCAACTTAGGGGATGTCGCCATCCTATACTTGATATAGTTACCTAATTACAAGTCTATATATCACTTACAAGTTGATATCACCCAAGATGCAGACATGCAAGTTTATACCAAAAAAAAAAAAAAAAAAAAAAAAAAAAAGAAAAACTTGTTACAACAGGTATTGTTCCAACAGCAGGTCATCTACTTCCTCCATCTCTACTTCCACCTCTTCCTCCTGCTCATTTTCCTCCCCCTTCACGGAGGAGGGGTTCTGAGCCTCAATGAAGTCATTTGCTACGTCCCCATTTTCTTCTTCGTCTGCATACTCGTGTTTTGAGTTATCGTCTTCTTCTTCCTCCTCGAAAAACTCGTGTTTTGAGTTATCATCCTTCACAGTGCATTAACAAATGCATAAGAGAACATAATAGTAACAACGTTTTGGAACAAGCAATATTGTTGAAACAACAAATAAACATACATCAGCTCCTTGGTTGCTTGAATCTTCCCAGTATTCTTTTTCTTCTTTTGCTCTTATTTGTTTGAAATCCTCAATCACCTTTTCAAAATAGGAAAGATCTGCAAGATGGCCATAGAGTGGTTAATTTCACATAATAACTATCAAGATGTTCCATATTGCATTTAACTGCACGGCAACCTTTAGAGCGGGTAGTCAAAGCTTCACGAAGCATCAATGGTTGCTGACGTTCTTCCTTTTTATATTTATTTCTTATTTGTTCCCGGCTACGGCCAGGAAAAAGTTGTGCTATCATAGAAAAATCCGTCCCAAACTGCTTCAAAGCCTACCAAATACGTAGAAACAAACAAATTCTAAATAAGGCTGCTCTGTTTGATCAAATCATTTTTCTTCAGCCATTAAATGAATTTATAACCAGTTCGCTGCCTCATCAATGAATCCAAACTTTTATATCTATTTTTCATTATATTTTGCAATTGACCCCATCCTTGAAGAAGCATGAAAACAGCACATTTGACACACAATAATTGACCAAAATCTTTCTATCTTGTAATAATCAATCACTGTGAAAGCAGAATGGTCTCCTCTTTTTTTTCCGTTCTTGTCCATTGCAGCATAAGTACAAAGGAAAACATACCTTATAGAATAGTTCTGTGTCCTGTTTTGTCCATCTTACTCTGGGTGTTTTATTCATTCTAGACTGATAATTGAAATATTCTGTAGTGTCTTCAGCAATAGGAGTCTCTTCATCTTCATCATTTTCATCAGGTCTATAATTGTAGGCCTCATCATAGATAGGGCCCGTAGAATTACGAGCACTGCAAAGCGTGGAAAAATCAGAACCTTTTGAGCTTAATAGACATTAAATAGTGTTCCAAAAGAAAACAAAAATCTAGGTAAAA
Organism: Plectranthus barbatus; assembly: GCA_026898455.1. Lineage (NCBI taxonomy): Eukaryota > Viridiplantae > Streptophyta > Magnoliopsida > Lamiales > Lamiaceae > Plectranthus > Plectranthus barbatus. The sequence continues at coordinate 51,596 of JAPKLW010000161.1, read as the reverse complement.
TATTGTAAAGGTGGAACGGTTGGGGCAAGGGAAATGAGCTTAATAAGTTCATAGAAGATAAAAGCAGATTCAACAGTGAATAACATTTATATCAAAAAAACTAGACTTAAAAAATACATGAGCAAAGATTTTAAATAGATCCTCAAATTTTAATGCATCATAATGTACACAAAGTTCAAATGCAGAGAAGGAAAACAACATCTTATAAATTTGGTTGTTCTCCACTCAGAAAGGCATCAAAGTTTGTTAAATAGACAAGCAACTAAGAGTTATAGAGAACAATCAAACTAAATAATCCACATTCAACAAGAAAATAATAGCATTCAAATTTTCAGATTTCCTCTCCTAAATATATTATCACAAGATCTACATCATTACTCTCCTTTTTTAAAAGTCACAGATTCAGGACCGTTCAACCATCACACAGACTTCATTAATGTAATAATATCATCTGCTAAGATATAATAAATCTGGTGTACCCCATTGTGTCTAAAATAGATGATGGTGTCAATGCATCATCCACCCAAACCCATTTACTAAAGTAAATATCATGAAAACCCTAACTACCCAACATTAGTACATTGCTCGCACTTTTTGGATCATCCTCTATGAATCTGTAGGTGAAGCATGATAGTCATCCATAAGTAGTTTCAGCCAACATAAAAATAAAAGCATCACAATGGTCGAGCAAAAATTCCAGATAAATAAAAATGATAAAATCAGGCAAAAATTCCCTCATTCAGGCAGACTCAATTCATCATTCTTAACAGAAATGGGCTTTTACAAAAATCAAAAGAGGCATTAGTACCTATTTTGTGTTTCTGGTGCTCCTACTGCTGCACGTTCTGTTTTCTGCATTATATGAATGAGATTAAAATTTAGAATTCACTAATAAAATGCATCATATGACTATTGTGTTTGGGAATACTGAAGAGGATAAAATGAAAACTATGATTTAGTGCATAATGATGCACACACCGTTTGCCGCTCCCTGTGTTCTGCAAGGAGAATCAAGTCCCTAAGAGACACCTCTCGAGGGTCAAGCTCGTCTTCAGGAATGTCAAGCAAACTCTTATCCACTACTTTGAAATGTTTCGGGTTAGTAAAATATATGGAATCAAAAGTCAAAACAAACTGCAAAACTGAACCCTAAAAGTTGCAACTACCTCGTCTCCGCCGAGTAGAGTGAGGGAATTTTTTCTGCTTTGCACGCGTCTCCTGTTCTGATGCTTCCTCGGCCTTCTTGCTTTTCCTAGGTGGCTTTTCTTTATCATTCTCAGCTTTCTTCGACTTCCGCTTCAAGTTTTTCTTTTGAGATTCACTTTCAACTTGAGGTTGCTTACAATTTATGTTTTCTTCATCTATTGCAGAATCAAAAGGATGCTCCTCAGAGAACTCCCCAGTGGCAATGATTTCATCTTCGCCCTCATCTACTATTTCACATATATTTTGTTTTCCTTTTCTTGGGCGTAGTGTTCTACCAGTTTCATTCTCCTTAGTTGATGTAGAAGCTTTCTGCTGCTGGGGATGAGGATCTAATGCAGCACCAATTTCACTATTTCCAGTCTTTGCTCGACGAGAAGCCTAACAAGCACAAACATTAATCTGAATAAGAATAATATGGCATATTAATATAGTGAAAAAATGTTTTAAGTTTTAACCACAGAAAAACATGCAGAGAGAAACTTACTAGTTTAGCAGGAATTTCAGGCAAACCTTCCATATGGGTGCATGAGTCTAATTGAGGTAACTCCGAGAGATTCATAGACTCTTCACTAAAATGAAGTTCAGAAGTTGATTCAGCGGGTAAAGCACAAGTGAATCCTGGAGATGAAAGATCAACAACATCATCATGTTGATATGTAGGACTCAAATCCTTTTCTGCAGAATCTGGTTGAATTGGACCAGATTCTGTCAAACCAAAAAAGTAGGAAGTAGAGCCGCTTGCAACATATGTCTTGAGCTTAGGCTGAAAGTTTGTTTTCTTTCCTGTAAAATAACGACATAATAATATTGACAAATCAGACAATTAACAAAGCTCAAAAAACAGAAAATAATAGAATTCAATATACCAGATATAGTGGTCAACTCAGTCATTAATATTGAATCCATGACATCCATCTCCTGAAATTCAGTGAATAAGAATTTAGCCAGTGATTGAGAAACAACAAATACACTAAGAAACTGGCCCTTTACCTCTGTTCCTTGTTGATCATCGTTGTCATTATGTACATCAACACTAGAAACCACTACTTCTGCTGACGGGCAAGGATCTTTAGGAACATCAGCTTTACATGTAATGGTAGAGTCATCGATAGATGACGATACCTGAGTCCCTAAACCTTCTATATTCTCAGTGTTAGAGGCAAAAAAAGCTACTGCATCTGAAGGAGGGTCGCTATATTATGTGACAGGCTCAAGTAACTGGTAGTAGTTGCTTAAGAAAACAAAACTGGGCAAAGAGATCAAAAATGTAGATTTTACACGTACCTGTATTAGTGTGAGGAAGACTATCAGTAATAGCTTCTAATCCATTTAATAAATCAGCACGCTACAAGAGGAAAATATAAGCATCAGGAAACAATAAACAATGATCCTCAAATATGATTACAACACTCACCTCCTCGACTGAGTTGCTAATAAAAGCATGCACGTTTGTCTGGTCATTATGGTTAGGCACAACTTCTGAAACTGAAATCAAACCGCATACAGGAACAAGTTTCCATTTATCTTTTTAATTAGCAAGTAGGTTAAGTTAACTGTTGAAAACAAAAACGCTATGAAAATAAATCCTGTGCAAGGAACCAAGGAAATACTAACTGCACTCCAATGACTTCTGAGTCTCGATAGGTTCAGTTATGACACGTGCTGCAGAATCAAGAGTTTGGATTGCTTGCGTAGGAGTGACCGAGCCTTTTGTCGTGGCCTTCCTCTGGGGTGGGAGCTTTGGCTTGGGCCGGAACCTTCCTACTGCCCGAGCTGCATGGGCATGCAAGTTTGTATTATTAAAAACATAGCAGCAGAACAAGCCACCTCTGGAAACACGCTAGCAACAGAACTCAACATTTTACCATTCTGTAATGATTCATCACCAAAAAGCTCATCGAATGGATCAATACCATCAGCCATTGCGAAATATCCTGAATTAAACATTTTCTTAGTTACAAACAGAAAGGAGAACGAACTTGAAAACCATGTCCATAAATAAACATTTATGAATTTGTATGCTGCGTATGTTGAATTTGACTTTGAAGTGAGTATAGCCATTTCGAAGATCAGACTAACAGCAGGTGACAAACAAAGAAGCACAAAGACTCTAGCATCGTGAGCAACAATTAAATGAAGAAATGAAAGGTACGATATTTCTTCAAGTTTTATAGTGCGATTGGTGTAGTAAATTATTTTTTGTTGATAATTAGAGCATCAACAACTGATAAGCAAACAGGAAATTCGGTCGTTCGACAAATTGCATACAAAAATTGCACCTCCTGCAATCTGAGCAGCAGGGGTAGGGAATTGTGAGGGAATGGGAGGCCGACAGCTTAAGAAAAATAAAAATAAAAAAATCAAACGGCGTGCAGGGCTGACCGGCGGTGGCGAGCAAGACTGACCGACGGCGACGGCGACGGCGCAGGGTTGGGCGGGGGCTGGGTCGGCTTCGAGAATGATGGATTGTTTTTCTGAATGTGTCGAGGGCTGGGTCTTCGCGGATATAATTAGGGCTAACTAGAAATTTTATCAATTTAGGGAAAAATACGTTCAAAATATTAATTCTCAAAGTCAGAAATATTACAAAAATTCTGAATTCAGGATATTTGTTTGAATTTTGGAGTATTTTAAGTTTTAATTAGAGAGTCTTAGATTAACAAATTATCTTTTAAATCATAAATTAATAATTAAAATTATATTTTAAATTCTGAATGGACAATTCTTCAATTTTAAATTTAAATTTAATGTGAAGGGTAATTATATGCACAGCTTCATTATTTTTCTTTACAACCTCATGAATAAATTAAAATTTAAAAACTGTCTTGATTTACATTTTACCCTTACATTCCTACTAAATCCCAAAAACAAAAATAAAGTCCTCTTTACAAAGAAAATGAAGTCGCGCAGCCATCATGTCTTCCTTCCCGCTGGAAAATGGCAATGGAATTTTTTGAAGAAGAAAATGATTTTTTTCACTTTTATAAAAGGATGTTGATTGCGTTTTCTTTTTTCGCTGGAAAAAATATAATGATTTTTCTGTTTTTGTTTATAAAAGAAGAAGAAAAATGATTTTTTTCTTCACTTTTCAGGAAAAAATATTGATTTCAGATTCTAAATCCTCACTTTTAATTTAATATCAAATTTAATTAATATTTTTGTTACACTCAATGTATTAAGTCTCCAGATTTTGATATGTTCTTTCGCACGATGGAAACTAAGCACAAGTTTTTGTCGACTTTTTAGCACGAGGAGCTTTAGCATACATGAAATAATAAGTGTTATTTAAAGTTTGGATTAATAATTTCTATAAGAATGTAGAGAATAAAATTATTAAAGAAGACAGTATTTATAATTTTTTTTAACTATTTTCTTATAAATTAAATGTAATTTTGAAAGAAAAAGATCTGTTGATGATGGTTGTGTTTTTTTATTATATTAACTTTAAATAAATAGAGGTTATAAGGATAAAATGGTCAATAATTATTGTATTTTTGTTTTAATTTTTTATAAAGGCTATAAGGAGAAATTAGGAGGCTATGAATAGAATGACGCTAATGTGAAAAACGAATGAGTTTTCTAAAATTTATAATTTTCGAAAAATAATGTAATTTTTATCTCTTTATTAACATATTCTTTTCAACAACATGATTAATTTTAAATTATGCAAACTAGAAGCATATAACCGAAAGAAAATATTCAACTTTAAAGATTATATTTTATGAATTTATTAAAAAAACTAATATGAAACTATATTTGGATTTTGGAGTAGAGTGCAAAGAATATGTCAAATGCTAAGTTTTCTATCATTATTTTAATGGAAAATTATGAAAAAAATACTCTAATGTTTGCTTTTTCTTGAATCATACTTAATGTTTCATTTTGTCCACTAAAAATGCTTTCTATTATAAAATATATCTGAAATTTTCTCATATCACTGAATTATACCATAATGTTTGATTCTGTCAATTAAAAATATCATTCATCGCTAACGGTATTAAAGTTTTAATACAATATATGGCATATATAGATGACTCTACCATTAGTGGTAGATCCAAAAAAATTTGGTAAAGGGGCTTATTTTTTTTCCTACACCTTAATTTCATCTATTTTATATCTTATTTTATCTCATTTAGTTATTTTTATTATTTTTTTTCTTTAGGAGGATTATCCCATAAAATATTGAATCATGATACTATAAGAACAAAAAAACTTCGGGCTAGGGGCTCCATGTAGATCCGCCAATGTCTACCATTTCATGTAAAGCTGATGTTCCTAAAGATCCTTGTCCGACAGCAGAAGTAGTGGTTTCAAGTGTTGATGTACATAATGACAACGATAATCGACAAGGAACAGCGGTATAGGGCCAGTTTCTTAGACTATCCTCATCAGTGACCAGTTTATGACCCAACCATCTAATAAAATATTTATTTTTATTCATCCACTACATAACCATAACCTATATTATTTAAATCTCTCATCAGTGACCCAACCCAACCCAACCTAACTTTTTAATTAAAATATGATTTTTTTCTCTATCAATATAGTATTAAAATTAGAAATATTTTAAATTTGTAAATAAATAATTATTATCACTAAGGAGTATCTTCGTAAATTATTATAAATTGTTGTGCACTAAAAATAATTTACTTGACAAATTAAAATTACAATAATTGAAAATAAAAGACAAATAAGAAATTTAAAAATGAACTTTTTGTGGTATATGAAACTATATCAATATTGGACTCTATTTATAGATAATTTTATTTTATAAATATTGGTATATTTATTTTTACATAATTAATTAATTATTTAAACTTTAAACTATAATTTAAAAAAAAACAAATGTATACAGTTGCAATCTGCCATTTGTCAATTTTTGGAAGAGTGAGAAGTGGACACCAAAGTTTGGGTATCCGTCCACGGCCATGCTTTTTAACTCATTTTTCAATTTTTTATAAATTTTTGTTGTTTGTCCTATTTGATGGCCACATCCAAAAGTTTACCGATGGGAGTAGCCTTAGTGTATGTGTTGTTTCTCAATCACCAGCTCAATTCTCATTCACTGAATTTCAGGAGCTCGATGTCATGGATTCCATATTATTGACTAATTTGACCACTAAGTTTCGTATATTGAATTCTATTTTTACTAATTTTTTAGCTTTGTTAATTGTTTGATGTGTCAATATTATTATGTCTATTTTACAGGGCTAACTTTCAGCCCAAGCTCAAGACATGCATGTGAAGCAAGTGGCTCTACTTCTTACTCTCTTGGTCTGCAATCTGGCCAATCAGTTTCCCTAAAAAAGGGTTTGAGTCCCGGCCCACATCTCAAATTCTCAACATGATGATGTTGTTGATCTTTCATCTGCAGGATTCACATGTGCTTTACCCACTGAATCAACTTCTGAACTTCATTTGAGTGAAGAGTTTATGAATCTCTTCGAGTTACCTCAATTAGACTCATGCACCTATATGGAAGGTTTGCCTGAAATTCCTCCTAAACTAGTAAGTTTCTGTTTGCATGTTTTTCTGTGGTTAAAACATTTTTTCACTATATTAATATGTCATATTATTCTTATTCAGATTAATATTTGTGCTTGTTAGGCTTCTCGTAGAGCTAAGACTGGAAATAATAAAATTGGTGCTGCATTAGATCCTCATCCCCATCAGAAGAAAGCTTCCACATCAATTAAGGAGAATAAAAATGGTAGAATACTACGCCCAAGAAAAGGAAAACAAAATATATGTGAAATAGAAGATGAGGGCGAAGATGAAATCATTGTCATTGGGTAGTTCTCTGAGGAGCATCATTTTGAGTATGCAATAGATAAGGAAAATATTTCATCATGGAATTATACCATGAACCGAAGTTTACATAATTCAAATAAACCCAAAAACCTATGTGGATATCTAAATAATTATCATACATCAATTATCAAAGGATAACACCACATATCAATGTATTGCTTCACATGCCCCCATGTCCTTGATGCCCTCGGGATTAGTTTTCCAAAGCGATCCGACACCAACATATGCAAATGCCCCCTGGGGCGACCGTACGAATCGAGTCGACCCCTGAGTCACTCAAACTTCCATATGGATAATCGTATGTAACGCCCCCAACTGACTTTCCCAACTTTGGGGCGCGCTACAGTCGTGGTCGACGATTTTCAAATATTTTCATAAATTAAAACAGCGGAATATTCGTTATAATTCAGAAGAGCATTCAGAAATAACGTTTAAACACGTTTCATCAACGTTTGAAAGGTAACAATATAAGGAGTTAAACATTTGTTCACAAAGCATTCAAAATACGGGAAGGATAAAGTTCAGAGAGCGGTGCAGCAGTGTGTGCAGCATAGTGGAGATATGCATATGAAGATGCATATCTCAGGATCTTTCAAAATCTGTACAATCCTTGTTGCGTCTGTTTACACCCCGCACTTCCATCCTCGCTGCTTAACCTGCGTATTTTAGAAATAATACGAGGGCTGAGTACAATTGTACCCCGTGGAAACATGCCCGAAAAATACAGTTTAAGTAAGAATGCTATGCAAGTCACACAGATAAACACGGGGTTTTGTTGAAAGAAATCGTGTTATCTAAAACATTTTATTTCGCACGTGCTATTCGACATGTTATTATATTTGTTTACCGTTGTGTAACTGGAAGTTGGCCTACTTCCAAGTTACGACGAACAGCTGGGAATGGATAAACCACTCAACCCACTGTCATCAATTAGTGCACTAGTCTCAGTATAATACCTTGAGACCCGATCGATTTTAGATAATAAGGCTTCTACCTTTTCTTTCGAATAGGGCTTCTACCCTTTCTTTTAATTAGGGCTTCTACCCTTTTATTTTAATGAGATCAGCGCAGTAATTTCCTGGTTCATTCTCATTAAATAATCTCTCTGAAAGCGTCGACTAACAGAGGTACAAATATAATAGCACAAAACATTTAGCATAGCAATCAGTTAAAACAAAATCATTTTCACACATTTTGTAAACTGAGCATGAAGCTTGGAAAAGCATTTACTTTTACTGAAAATAGTTCCCACCTGTGTTATGCTTACGGTGCAAAAGACGGTCTTGTTATTCGTGTAGATTGAGCTGTGTTCCCTTTAACTTTAAATCCCCGTCAAAATAATCACAATATATACAACTAATTAGGATGGATAGTCTAAGTATTCCTATCAACCTTAACTGATAATACTAGACGAAATTAGGACCTAGGACCGACATCCAACCAACAACTTTCGATCATTCAACTTGAACCCACTTCGCATAATCCAACCTCCGACTAAATAATTTCACAATTTAAATTCCAATCGCCAAATCATGTCTCGGCTTTACTTTAATCGAACTAATTAAAATTCCAACATCCAATTTCATGAACCAACTTCTTATCACACTCTCAACATGCTTCTCCAATAATCCTATGTAAAACTAGATATTGAAAATAATTCGAATTGGATCAAATCAAACCCAACGAATCTTAATATCCAACAACATAGACCAATTAACCACAAAACTATTAAGTAATTTAATAAATACATATTATAAATATATATATATATATATATATAAATTTTTGAAATAAAATAATAATAATAACGTAAAGTATAATAATAACAATATATAACATCAATAATAATATTATAATAATAACAATAATATATATATATATATATATATATATATATATATATATATATATACGTTAATATAGAGAGAAGGAGGATTAATTAAAATTTTTTTTTATATACAAGCATATGTATTTACGAAGAGAGAGAAAGAGATTGGAAAGAAAAAAAAACAAAACTGCTGCTGCCGGAAGAAGAAAAGCAGCGGCTGTCGGAGCAGCTCAACCCCCAGCCGGCCGAGTCGACCGTCGCCGTCACCGCCGGCCAGACCAACCGCGACGGCCTACGTCGCCGGAGGGCAGCAGTTCGGCCGCACAGCAGCAGCAGCTCACGCTGCTTCATCTCACGTCGCTACAACCAGCGCAGCGACTTCCCGGCCAATTTCCGGCCAACCCCGACTCCCAAACGACACATCAACAAGCTCACATCGAATATACGAGTCTAGACAAGCATCCTAACTGAACGGGAAGCTGAAAACTCGCTGGAAAAATATGAGGGTCGAACACTCACCGGAGAAGAAAAACAGCGGCGGTCCGGTGGGTTTCCGACGTCTAAACCCGAGTTCCTTCGTACCTGAGTACTCCCTGCAACATGGGGAGCACGATTATGTCCTCAAAACACAATTCCATCGGCTCAAACACCGGATCTCATGCCAACAACATTTTATGAAAACTTGTGAACGGCTTACCTTCACAAGCTCGTAACTCGCTCGATACTCAACGGTACAGCGTGTGCTTTAGCTCCTTAGACTCCCTGAATGACGAGCTACACGGTGGATGTGATCGCTTCGCCGGCGGCTGTCTGTGGCGGCCGGAAAAGAAGAGAGAAGGTGCAACGATGGTGGTGTGGGGGTACGAGAATGGTGTGGGGTTGGTGTGGTTTGGAGATGAAAGTAAATGTGTATATCTTGTATATCTTATCCAATAATTCACCCCCTACCACTTCAAATATTTCACACCACAAAATACACCAACCCAAAAGAAAATATGTGGTAATTTCTTGGCCACGAAACAATTTCACCTCCACCTCAACTTGTGTATAAATTCCTCTGATAATTAATATTCTCGGGTTTGATTTAAATTGCATTCTCCCGATTAATTATGCAATTATAACAAATACTCTATTTAATTAACCCATCTCGTTCAATTTCGTCTCAAAAGCAAATAATAATTAATTTGCAAAATAATATCCTTTTTATTTAATTTAATTAAACATTAATCAGCTTAATTAAAATCGAGATATTACATCGTACCTCCGGGAACGCATACAGGGCCCTTGGAAAGAATGCTTCCAGGGGAATCACAAGACTTCGCACTTTGATCATGACATGATTACATTGTTTAGCTTTGACCTCTATCTCGAATACAACCCGAATCCAAAGGAGCTATTATTGAGGTAAGACCCAAGCGGTCCAAACCAAACAGAACCAACTCGCACTCACGTAGCGGGTCAAGAGGAATGCGGCCCTACGACCTGAAGCCCAGCTCTAGGCGCATCCTAGGAATTGTGTCAGAACCCACTCCATCATGAAAACCAATAGCAAGTTTAGGTCCAAAATAAAACCCTAATTCGGGTCTAAAATCGACCCCAGGGTCGGACCCGATGCCAACCTCTAACGACTCGATAAGGAAGAAGTTGGTGGAAAAGGGACATGTGTATAGACAAGGCATCAACTTCGAGGAAGTCTTCGCTCAGTTGCTCGAATGGACACAATTTGAGTCATTATTGGCTCGACGGCTAATCAAGGATGGCAAGTACACCATCTCGATATCAAGTCAGCCTTTCTGAATAGATAATTCGAAGAGGAGATATACATGACTCAACTAGAGGGATTTAAAGTCACAGGAAATGAACATGTGGCATTATAGTTGAAGAAGACACTGGCCTTCGTCAAGCGCCTCGAGCTTGGGATCTGAAGCTCGGTCAAAGTCTAAAACAAAAGGGCTTCAAAAAATATTCATAGGAGTAGACTATTTGTACGAAGTGTGATTCTAATACCATGTTGATTCTATGTATTTATGTAGACAATTTAAAGGAGTTGGAATCTTCGAGAAGCAAATGATGAGGGAGTTTGAGATGAGTGATCTTGGTCTGCTATCCTACTACCTCAGAATCAAAGTGACTCAGTTTGAGGAAGGTATTTCGATCAAGCATACAACATATGCCAAGATGGTGTTGGAGTATGATAATAATCGGCCCACCTAGGGGTCCAGGAACCAGCCCAATAATTATTTTGCAGGGGAAAGTAGCTGACTGACCCAAATAAAATGGTCCAAGAGAAAGAATCCTGAATTAAAGAGTGGTTCGACTAAACCAGTTCACGTAAGGCAATCTCGTTAAGGCAGTTCGACCTAGTCAAAAAGCAGTTCGATGAGCTGAGTTAGGATACCAGAAGGATCAGGCAAACTGCTCAACGGTCGAAAAGAGTCAATAATGGCAAAGAGTTATGATCACGGGACTCCCGGAAACGGCCAGAAACATGCGTCGTAACACTTGCGGCAAACATGAAGCTCATTAATGCTACCTAGCAAAAATATAGGAAATTGTAGATAACTCGTATATTCTTATAAATACCCACTGTAAGTCAATATTTCAACATCTATGCTCACATACATGAAATCACATTGATTCTTTTGATTGTTCCAAAAAAACAATGCAAATTTTTGTTTACCGAAGTAGTTGGCGAACTGGTTTTTCGGCCGACAACAGTAACCTAATCTTGTATTGCAGTTCAGTTTAATTTATTTTCATTCATTTCCTTCTTTTAGCTCAATTCCTGCTATTTTTTTTATTATTCGTGCAAAAAATCCTGGGGCCTCGTATGCTAACGGAAAGTACCCTCAACAGAAGGTGTTGACCCAATTTGGGATATTTGATTGTAATTCCTTCAGAATACCAAAGGAGCCGAGGGTTCAACTCCACAAAGACCTCGAAGGACAACCAATCGATTATTGGCTTTGATATAAACATGTTTGAAAGGAAAAATGCACATTGTAGTCTAGAGTAGGGATGATTTTTATTTCTGTATATTTCTTGAGTATTACAATGCTTGTTATATAGTTACAAAAGAATGATAAAGAAGGTAACTATGTAAATATAGAAGAGGTTCTAATTGATTGATATCCCTTGATTAATTCCTTGATTTGCTTTGTTGATTCACTTTCCAACACTCCCCCTCAAGTTAAGTAGCGAGATTTCCGATACTTAGCTTGAAAAGAACATCAGACATGTTTCGAGAATCAACGGCTTTAGTGAGAATATCTGCTAACTGATCTTTGGACGGAACATATGGCATTGCAATAATTCCTTGTTCAATTTTTTCCTTGATAAAGTGCCTATCCACCTCGACGTGTTTTGTTCTGTCATGTTGAACTGGGTTCTCGGAAATGCTTATGGCTGCTTTGTTGTCGCACATCATTCTGCATGTTTTTCCTGAATAAAGACCCAACTCCATCATTAACTTCTGCAGCCACAAAACTTATGTTAGGCCATTCTTGATTCCTCTAAACTCTGCTTCTGCACTGGACAATGCTACAACTTTCTATTTTTTACTTCTCCAAGATACGAGATTTCCCCCAATCATAGCAAAGTATCCTGCCGTGGACCGTCTATCAATCGGGTTTCCGGCCCAGTTCGCATCTGTATAGGCTTGAATCTCTAGATGTCCAGTTCTTTTGAAAAATATCCCAAAATCAAATGTCCCCTTCAGATATCTGACGATTCTTATAGCAGCTTCCATGTGTTCAAACTGAGGTTGATGCATGAACTGACTCACAACACTGACAGCATAGGCAATGTCTGGTCGGGTGTGAGAAAGATAGATTAGTTTTCCCACTAGTCGCTGGTACCTTCCTCGATCAGTTATTTCAGCCCCTTCTCTGATGTGAAGACCATGATTAACCATAATTGGAGTGCTTGGTAGTTTACAATCCAGCATCCCTGTTTCAGCCAACAAATCTAAGGTGTATTTCTTTTGATTGATGAAAATCCCACCTTTTGATCGTAACACTTCGATTCCCAAGAAGTATTTAAGATTCCCTAAGTCCTTCATCTCGAATTCTTCAAACAGGTTTTTCTTCAATGCTTCAATCTCCTCCAGATCATTCCCTGTCATGATCATATCGTCAACATAAATAATAAGACAAGTTATAAGATCTTCTCGTCTTTTCATGAATAAGGTATGATCTGAGTTGCTCTGTGAGTATCCATGCTTCTTCATAACTGTGGTGAACCTTCCAAACCATGCCCTCGGAGACTGTTTTAACCCATATAGAGTTTTCTTTAATCTGCACACTTCATTCTTCTTGAATTCTTGAGAATACCCATGTGGTGGCTCCATGTACACTTCTTCCTTCAATTCCCCATGTAAGAAGGCATTCGTCACATCAAATTGGTGTAATTCCCGATCTTTAATGGCAGCAACAGATAATATTACCCTGACAGTGCTCATTTTTGCCACAGGGGAGAAAGTTTCTGCATAGTCTACTCCATAGGTCTGAGTATATCTCTTTGCAACAAGTCGCGCTTTGTACCTCTCGATTGACCCATCTGGCTTCCTCTTAATAGTAAACACCCATCTGCATCCAATTGGTTTTTTTCCTGCCGGTAACTGACATTTCTCATATGTGTCATTTCGAGTAAGGGCTCCCATTTCTTTATCCAAAGCTTGTCTCCAGTTTTTATTCCGAAGAGCATCTTCTTCTGAATGTGGAACAGCTTCTGCATATAATGCCTTCTCAAATTTGCTGGCATCTTCCGACAGATTCACTGTTGCAAGAGACCCAATAGAGTATCGAGTACTTCCACCTCTTTCAGGTGAATACCGTCTAGGTGGTATGCCCCTATTTGATCTCGGCGGCAGCACATAGTTTGTAGAAGTAGAAGGCCCTTGATCATCAATTTCTGCCTCAGACTTATCCGTATCAGAGTCTCCTGCTGTGGATATCAGAGAGGATATAACTGGAGATGGCTCTGGTGATAGACTGTGTATTATTGTTTCCGGAGTCAGCTCAGGCGTAGAAGCTTCAGTATTGTTGGCATGTTGTGGATCTACTGGTGAGAAATCTGTATCTATGAGCCAGCTTAGTGAGTCACTTGTTTCTGGAGTATCTAACTGACTGCTAAGTTGGCTAAAGAAGAACTCTGTTTCAAGAAAGGTACAATGGACAGTGGTATGCATACGACGAGTTTTAGGATTGTAGCACCGGTATCCCTTTTGGTTTACACCATAGCCAAGGAAGACACTTTTTTCTGCACATGGTGATAATTTAGTTCGTTCGTGTTTGGGAATATGGACAAATATCGAACAACCAAAGATTCGGGGCTGAAGGGTGAGAGGAGTGGGTATTTGGGCATGAGTGGCTAACATTTGAAGAGGTGTTTTTAGCTGGAGAATTTTTGTAGGAAGACGGTTTAAGAGATATACTGCAGTAGCTACCGCTTCGGGCCAAAAATGTAGAGGGACTTTAGATTCTATCATTATTGCTCGAGTTATTTCGAGTATGATTCGATTCTTTCGTTCCACTACCCCATTTTGTTCGGGTGAGTAAGAACAAGAAGTTTGGTGAACTATCCCCCGTTCAAGACATAAGTTTTTCATAGTAGTGTTGACAAACTCCCCCCCATTATCTGATCTAAGGGTTTGGATTTTTTTATTGAATTGAGTTTGGATCAAAGTATAGAAGTGAGTAAACTTTTCTGTCACTTGGGATTTGTTTTCAAGAAAATATACCCACGTCATTCTAGTGCAGTCATCAATAAATAACAAGAAATATCGAAACTTATGACTATTTGAGATAGGTGAGGGTCCCCACACATCAGAATGAATTAATGAGCAAATAGAATTAATGCGAGTATTATTTGAATGGAAAGACTGTCTATGGCTCTTCGCCAGAACACAAGTTTCACAGGTACTACAAGGATTATTCTTAGCTAAGTGAGGAAACAGAATATTTAAATACCCGGAAGACGGGTGACCCAATCGTCTATGCCATAGCCAGATTTCTCGCTCAGAAGATCCATGTGCCAACATAACAGTGCTTCTAGGAGCTATCTCATCAACATAATATAAGCCCTCACGTTCAGTGCCACGTCCAATAATCTCCCCTGTCATGATATCCTGCAGAAGACAAAAATGCGGGTGAAGCAATAGAGTACAGTTTAGCTCTTTGGTGACATGACTGATGGATAACAGTTTATGAGACAAAGTCGGAACATAAAGGCAGTTGGACAAATGAATATTAGGAGAAATTTCAACAGTTCCTGCTCCTCTAACACGAGTTAAATCTCCACTTGCGGTCTGAATATGAGTCCGTAGAGGTTTTGATGAACTCAAAAAATCATCTTTATCGTAGGTCATAGTGTCTGTTGCCCCGCAATCAAAAATCCAGTATTTATTTTTATCACAATTTTTACGGGAAGTAGCACAGACCGTAGAAATACGACTTTGGGGCTCATTTAAAATATGAGGCAACTTCCAAGGACTTATTTGCAAATTAGGGTTAGTATAAAAATTAAAATTTTTACCAAACCCTTCATTTCCTTCCTCTTCCTTCGGCGCCGCTACGCCTCTTCTTACAATCGACGCCGGTGACGCCGGCGCTGCTGTCTGACCGCCGCGGCCTCGACCGACGTCGGCGCTGCCGCCGTGGCTTCGTCTGCCGCCTTTGTTGTTCGCAACCGCGCCAAACCCGACGGCTCCATCTCCAATTGACACCGTTGTTTGGCCGCCGTTGTCCCAGCCGATGCCGCCGTCGCTGCTCGCGCTCGCAACCGCTGCGGTTCCGCCGAACCCGACGGCTCCTCCTACGGACCGCTTGCTGGACGGCGAGTCGCTGGCTGTCGTCCCTTCGGTTTTCCCGACCGCCGCTTTGCCTCTCGCGATGGGAGGCTTATGATTATCCTCCCACCATTCCGAGTATCCGACGAGTTCGAAGCACATCTCGTGGGTATGCTTCTTCTTGCCACAATGGCTGCACTGTAACTTAGATCGATCGATTTTGGGCCGCGATGATGATGCTCCTGAGCGGTTAAAACGCCCTGGTATGGTGGTGGCCGGCCGCGCTCCGAAACTGGAGCCAATGGAACTGATTTGCTCTATTTCGGTTGCTGGCTATAGAATCTCCAGTCGGGTAGCCTCCCTTCAAACCTTTGAAAAGGCCGATTGAACCGACGGGATTGGAGTCTCTTTGAGAACCTCTCTGCGGATGGGATCAAATTTTTGATCCAACCCGGAGAGAAACTGATACAAGCGTCGTTGATCTTTGATGGTTTGGTACTGTTGAATCCCTTTCTCGCAGCAATTTATGGGATTGGGGTCTCTTCTGTCGATGTTCATCCATACGGTTTGAAGTTCATTCCAGTAGTCTTCTAGTGATGAGTTCCCTTGACTGATCGTATTTGCTTTGATTTCCAGGTCGTATAACTGGAATGGGTCGGCGCCGCTTGCAAGACTCTCCCAGATTGCCCTGGATGTTTGATGTTGGGCAAAATTGGAGACTAGTTTTGTCTCCATATTTTGTACCAGCCATGAGAATACTGTGAGATCCATCTCTTCCCATTGCCCCCGATTGCTACCTTCATGAGTCTTGCCCACAGAGGGTAGTTGTGGCCATCTAACTTGAAACCCAGAGTGATGTTTTCTGAATTTCTCATTAGATTGGCTAATTGGATCGAAAGATCCGAATTATTCTTTTGTTCGTCTGACATTTGCTGGTGTAGGTTGAGATGGAACTTTGAAGGACTTTGAAATCTGCCTTGATTGGTTTAAAGGTTCGGGAAAGGTATACGAACGATGATGAATTTTTTTTTTTCTGAGTTCAAGGATGGATAGGTTTGGATTTGAAGGGGTATAGAGCCAAGATGTTACTCCTGCTCTGATACCATATTGGCTTTGATATAAAACATGTTTGAAAGGAAAAATGCACGTTGTAGTCTAGAGTAGGGATGATTTTTATTTATGTATATTTCTTGAGTATTACAATGCTTGTTATATAGTTACAAAAGAATGATAAAGAAGGTAACTATGTAAATATAGAAGAGGTTCTAATTGATTGATATCGCTTGATTAATTCCTTGATTTGCTTTGTTGATTCACTTTCCAACATCGATGAGATAAAATATCAAAGAGATATTGGTTGTCTCCGCTATCATCTTCATACAAGTCGAGATATTTCTTGTGCAGTTGGAGTTGCCAACAAATTCATGTGGAGGCCTACAAATATGCATCACAGTGAAGCAGGTGCTACAATACCTTCGAAGCACTATGCATTTCGATTTAGTGTTTTAAAGATGAGGTGATGAATTGATAGTAGAGTATTCTCATAGTGATCTTGCATGAGCCTGGATGATTGAAAGAGCAAATGAGGCTTAACATTCTATATGAATGATTGTCTTATCTCGTGGAACTCTCAGAAGCATAAGATAGTTGCATTTTCAATGTGCGAAGCAGAGTTTATGGCAACAACAGTAGCATCATATCAAGCACTTTGGCTAAAAGCATTATTGTTCAAACTAACTTGTTCAAAATTGAAGATAGTGAAGCTCTTCGTCGACTACAAATCTACACTTGCACTTATGAAAAATCCCGTGTTTCATGATCAAAACAAGCACATCAACATGAAGTATCACTTCATTCGAGAATGTGTCGAATGAGGTCAGATCGAGGTTGAGTTCATTCTAAATGTTGAGCAAAAGGTTCTTCACTTTGTGCCTTTGCGTTTTTTTTTCATGAAAATTTGTATTCAAAAGTTAAAATCGATTTTCTAAATAAATAACTCGGCGCATCCGCGTAGTTTTGAAAAAAAAATAGCTGAAGAATCCGATAAATCAACTAAAGTTCTTAACTAACCCCTTCGACGACCATCATAATCATCACCTTTCATAGCTTACATTTGTGAAGACTTCAATAGTTTATACATGTACTCTTCTATCTAATTATTTTTATATGAAATTTTCTTTGTATTTTATTTATATATTAATTTGCTTCGCTTATGTAACTTGATAACTTAGACTCACTTAGAATTATTAATATTATTATTATTAAATTTGGATAATTTATTAGATTATTGTTCAGATTTTAATTTTTTGGCGTTAAAAACAGTGCACACATTCTTTGACACATGTGTTTTTTTTTCTTATATTTATTTTTCAGGTGCTCAATTAGCTTGAAGTTCTGATTTTTATTTTTATAGTTATTCATTTATTATTTTGTGGCCTTTATGTGGATTTTAGGATTAGATCCAAGTTAGAATGGTCAAATTTTGAAGTATCTAGCAAGCTTCCAAACTTGATGTTGGTGAATTGGCCTTCAGAAAAAGTCTTATCCTTATAGTCAGTAAAAACTATTGAGAAATATGTTAGCATTTGACTACTGCATATACTCAAGTCTTAAAAGTTTGCCAATAAAAAAAAAAGTATTTTTTCTTATGGAGTTGTGTTTAAGGTATAACACAAAGTTAAACAAGTTTTTAAAGTTAAGCTAGATAGAATTAGTAAAATTGTTCTAATATTTTGTTTGTATTTTCATTGTAGCTATTATTATTATTTGTAGTTGTTCTCAAATAATTATTGCTAACACTCTTTTTTTTTTGTGATGATGCAAGGACACTTTATAAGGGCATTCAAAACAAATAATAAGGACACTTTATACGATAATAACTTGCATTTATACATTTTTTTATTGGTAATTGAGTCCAAAACAATGTGTTTTTTTTTAATAATCAATTGTTGATAGGAGAGACTATTATTGGAATTTCACTAAAATCTTAATCCTCACATATTTTTTTAATTATTAATGTTATTCTAATTACAAATTTATGCTGCAAGGCCTATCATATTGAAATATGGGAGCAATAAAAATTAACCCCATCACTCAAGATGTATAATTTAGTCAGATGTTACTATACAAATAGCTATTTTTTAGAAATTATTCAAGTCTTGTTTTCTTTTTGTAACTGTAAATCACATTATTCAATACATTCATTAGTTTATATGGACAAAATACTATTTTCCTTTATCCATTCCAAAATAGATTTCAGCTAAGGCGTGGTTTTTGTATTTACAAGTTTTAAATATACAAGGTATTTAAATCTTTCTCGAATTATGAAATATAGAAGTTTAGAACTCAAACTTTGAGTGATTTTCCAAACATATCTTGAACAATAAAATATAATAATTAAAGTCTATTTTTTGTTTATTTGGTATATTGTGAAAATAAGAAATTCAATGCCAAAAAATTTTATGTACACAGTATTAGAATGTATAAGTCTAATGAGTCGAATAACTACTAATCTATATCTATAATCTACTTAATATTTTAAATATTAAATGAACGCAGTCTTGATAATGTAACAAAAAGCGTCAATTTAGTCCGTCCATGTAAGTAGTATTTCAAGCAAACATTTAAAAATAAACAATAGGCGGTAATTTTCAAATTTCAAAACAATTCAAATTCAAACTTTAATTATTTTCAACTGCCTATAAAAAAGCCTCATATTCAACACCAACTATTCTTATTTCAGTTTTTTCATTTGTGTTATATTTTTTACCATTTTATTGTTTTGATTTTTTTACTTAGTTCTTAGCTTACAATAGTTATTTATGCCTAAAAGTTAACTGAGATGTTCTTCATTGGTGCAGAACATAGAAAAGAGAGATTGAACACAAAAAAGAGACACAATTGAAGCAAGTAGAAAAGAAAGTTTGAAAGGAAATAAAAGAAGAAAGTGATTTAATAAAAAAATGAGAATAGACAATAAGGAGCCAGAATAACAAGAAAAAAAGGGCTGGGGGTACGAAGCTGGAGGGATGGAGAAACTGACACAGACGTGAGAGAAATGAGGTGGGAGGCTGAATACATCATGAAAAAAAAAAAGTGGGTGAGTAAAAATGTGGTGTTGTCAAAATCAAAATAATACATTAAAAATAAATGTCGTGTAATTTTAAAAAATAATTAAATGAATTTTGTGTGTACAATTTATTAACATTAATATTATGATTTAGTATTTAAGAAAATATGTTTAGTTGAGTATTGTTTCAATTATTTTTTTTAATTTTAATTAGATCGTGAATTTTTATTATTTTATTTCCCATGGTAATTATGATAGGTGTTTTGTTTAATAGAAAGTTTTTGGTGGACAACATTCAGGCTTCAGCGCTATCCATGAAACAAGAAAACAACAAATTTATAGTAAAGTAAGTTCAATTTTATTCTTTTCTTATAAATAAAAGTGTAATTAAAATGTAGACTGAATAGATACTAATTTTTATAGTATTTGGTTACAACATTTTAAATTCTACATTCATATTGAAATTCTCAAAAAGAGTCGGGAGAAGTACATGACCATGAGCTGGAGTCTAATGAAGGTGGCTTAAAGGGGAGACATGAGCATAACTACTGTGAGGAATTCCATCAAAGGGCAACTGCAAGAAGCTTTCCGTTGGCCGGCATTGAGAACTGATAATTGTATATAAGGAGTACAGTGAGGATAATTAAAGAAGTAAGAGGAAGGTGATTAAGATAATACTCCCTCCGTCCCGTGCCAATTGTCACATTTCTTTTCGTCACAAAAATTAAGAGTTGTGAGTGTAAAAATGAGTTAGTGGGATTAATATTTTATTATTGGGTGTGAAAAAGTTGTTATTTTTTTAAATGTAACAATTTGGTTGGTACGCTCAATTTGATAAGTGTAACAATTCAAGAGGACGACGGAGTATTTACTAATTTTTGTGATTGTCACGTGCATTCTTACAAAAGTGAAATTTTAATATAATTTTTATTTTATTGCAAATTTAATATAATGGAGAAATTTGGATGAAATTTTTATTGTAATTTCATGAGTGACATATTATTAGAATTTCAAGTTTCTAATATGTAAATTCAAGGATTTTGAACATACACCTACACAAAATGTACTACCTCCGTCCCATTTTAATTGGCCCTTTTCTTTTCGGCACGGAAATTAAGAGTTGTGAGTGTAGAATGAGTTAGTGGAATGCATATTTTATTGTTGTGTGTGTAAAAGTTGCCATTTTTGGAAAGGGGCCAATTTAATTGGGACGCCAAATTCGGTAAGTGGGCCTATTCTAGCGGGACGGAGGGAGTACTTTATAACGAAAAAATTTAAAATTTATAATGTAAAAGTTCATTTTCGTTATTGTGCAGTTTTTACGTACATAATTATCACGACTTACTACAATCATAAATAATATTTAATATATATATATATATATATAAAATACAATAATTCCGTGCAACGCACAAGTCAAGTACTAGCACTATAAAAATTTTGAGACGTTTTCAACCGATTCGTTATTCATTTGAAATCCATAGTTATTTTATCCATAGTTAATTCTATTTGAAAGTCACTCCCATCCATAAAGTCATAGGCTTTCAATTTATTACAAGTTTGGGATAATTTATAGAGAAGGCAACATGGGGTCGTGACCTTACACTAGAGTGGGTACTTTGATGAAAGGACATTACTACATATAAGGATGTTAATTTAGCTCGAATTTGCGGGTTGATTCGATTAATCCGAGCTAAAATACGGATTATGATAAAAAAAAATTGTCCCGAAATTTTTTTAGCCCGAATAGCCTGTGACCGAATAATCTGAGGTCCGATAGGACAGGGCCAGAAATCCGATGGGTTGGCACGATTCACCCGATTATTTTTTATTAATACATTTATCATAATTATAGTACTAAATCTACTTCTAATATTTAAGATCACATTTATTAATTAAGTTTTAGATTATATAATTACATTTATTTATTTATGTAGTTAAATATTCAAATATTGCTAGAATAAGAAGTGATATATTTTTAATAGTTAAATTATCATAATACAAAAATTTGTGATGCGTTTTGCATTTTTTATAAGAGAGAAGTAATACTTGTTTATTTTTTTATTAGTTAAAATATTAAAAGAGTGAAAAGGTATTAAAAATAAAAAATAATTAATAAATTCATTGGCCCGACGGACTAGTCCAAAAACCGATGAATTAGGATCAAGATTTTTTAACCCGAAAAAATTTCAATCCGATTTGACCCAAATCAATTAACCCGCATCCTGATAAAGCTGACTCGAAATTCGATGGGTTAAAAAAAACTGAAAGCTTAAATAAACTCAAAATTGAATGAAAAAACCCATAACATAGTAAAATCTTGATGTTCTAAAAATAGTGTCGGATAATATTTTGAATAATAATAAATTTGATTATCTTTTTATAATCTCGGTACAATTAAAACGTCATTTGTTTCATATTCGAGCCAAATATATTAAATAATCAATATGCTTGAACTTTATAAATTAATTCGAATACGAATCGAAATTCGATTTCAAAAGTTGAAAGTCTCATGTAGAAGTGGAACATGTCAATTGAATTCATCTGTCACTTGCATTAGAAAAAGCATGCATGTCATCCTGAATGTGTGTAATTAAAAATAATCTCAGTATGTAATGCAAAATTCATTGTATTTTAAGATTTTAGTATACTTGACCAGTTATTTGTGATAAAATAAAGAAAATCTGAAATCTTGAAGTGACGTAGTGAAATTTGGTTGGTGATGAAGAGAGAAGAGTGCATACGTATGAAATTACGTAATTGTCCCATTAAAGATGAAAGAAATGGGTTTCGTAAGTACATATTGGATGGTCATCATCATTTCAACTACCTCTCTCTCTCCTCTCATCTCTTTACACTTTTTTAGTCCATTTTGCTACTATATACACCACCAATTTAACAATATTTATTGAAAACATATATCGGAACTTGCAATTTTTAAAAAAGATCGTAATTTTGTTTATAAATCTTAGAGTGTATATTTAATTTATATAAAAAATTTAAATGAATAATATTGTTATAGTATAATGCCTAGGTTGAAGAAGCATTAGAAAGTAGGGTACATCAACATGATTCCAGTTGGAAGATAGGCCTCTACTTTAAAATAAGATTTATATGAAATGAAAATAGTTAATTAGTCGATGTTTTCATCCAATATTGATCTAATCATAACCGCATGTATAATAATTATTCACATAATATTGAGTAGCACATTTGGCTCCATTTTGATTGCACAATCAATTCTCTTACACGTATGCATATGAAGGTTTTTTTTTTTTTTATATTTAAAGCGTGTGTGCGTATGAAAGTTCATAACACCTAAGACTATACACACTGGTGACCGCGGCTCGGTGGTCACCATAAAAGACAAAAAACAAAATTAAATTTAAATAGATTAAAAATGAGAGAAAGTGGCGACCTTCTTACCTCTGCCGAACTAGAGTGACCATTTCATTATGTCTCCTTAAATCTACACGTGGCTATGTCATTATTTTTATTATTATTATTATATCTTTAGATAGAATTAAATATTGTTATAATGTTAATAAGTTACAAAATAGAAATAAATTTGCATTAATTGTTATAATCTTCATTAAAGATTGAATATATTATTTGTGAAATTAATTATAAAATTTTAGCACATGATAATTTATTTACTATAATTACAAACTTAAAATGTTTTAAATTTTTATATTGTATTCGAAGGGAGAGAAATTAATATTTTAATTAAAAAGTTAGGTTGGATTGTGGTCATGATGGGAATGTAAATAATATTAGGTTGTAGGTTGTATAGTGAATGAAAAAAAAATTAGTATTTTATTAAATAGTTGGGTCATGTCCGGTCACTAATGAGAATAGTCTAATAATTTTTCTAATTTGAAGTACATCCCAAGGATCAAATATTTCAATTTTATTTCTACATTAAATATATATTTGATGAAAGATCTGTATACTACAGATTTTTTTTATTTTTTTTACATTTAGATTTTGAAGGCTGAAAAAAAAAATCAATAAAATTGATTTTATTGATGAGATGTTTTATTTATAATAATTATGAATTCAATTTATATTGAGTACACCTTAATTTTTTAAAATTATTTTATTGGGTATATTGAGATTATAAAGTTATTTCCTAGAGTTGCTGAAAGCTGATTAAGTAGAAAATTAATCGGAAAAATAACAAGATTTTAGCAAATGATCCAAACACTATGTACAAAAAATTTCTTTAAAATTCATAAGGTTTTAAGTTATCTCTTCCTAATCCAAAATTTTGGAGGATCGAAAGAGACTCCGTCAAAGCCATAACGCTCTAGCCTTCCTCAATCTCGGCACCAGTTCGCCGGAAATATGAGCTCCCATCACCTGCTCCAGTCCCCCAAACAATTCTCCGCCAACAAAAACCGCCGGGAACTGCGGTGCGCCGCCGACGATCCTGGACAATTCATTCGTTACGTCGCCTTCGTTCCGCTCGTCGACGTCGAGAATAGTGGGATTGACGCCGTGCACGTTGAGCAGGAGCTTGACCACGTGGCACATGCAGCAGCCCTTCCGAGCGAACACAACCACCGCGTTCTCCGCCACCAGCTTCCTCACATTCAAGGGTTCCTCGCCGGGTTCCGGATCTCCCGGCGGCGGAACGGAGGAACCTCCGGCGGAGGCAGTCGGGGGAAGCAGATCTCTGTAGAATAGGGCCTTTTGCATGGTGGGGGAAGAAAGGGGGGGAAATGAAACAGTGGGTGGGGGTGGTTATATAATGTGGAGGTGGGGGAGTAGACTCTAACGTCAACGGCTGTGACGTAATTTCGGACGTCACCGCTACTGTTCAGGACGTGTAATTTGATTGGAAATTCCAAGTAGTAACGGCCGTTCGATGCGGTCGTTGATAACATAATATGGTGGCGTTCATTGTTTGCGTTGAGTTTTCTTCGACTAAATATATTACTCCATTGATAATTAATTTTGTTATAACTAATAAACATGATATTCGAAAATTCGCAATTAACAATTTCCAGATTGCAGGCCTCTCTCTATGCACACGTACATAGTTGGGATGACATAAAGAAATATATTTGTCCAGACTTTAATGTTGACAAAGTCATAATTCACAAAAAATATTATATTCATCACCAAATTGAATCATTATAAGCATGAATTGCACTCGATAAATAAATACATTATTATGAATGCAAATGGTATTATAAGTTTTTATTTGGAGTAATTGATAAATCGAATTACTTTTTTTTTTTTTTTTTTTTACTGATTTTATCATAATAATTATGAGAATTATCACTAGACATGTAGAAGGGTCGTTAGGGTTGTTCATTAAGTCGCACAATTTGCTCAGTTTTGTTAAATCTCGAATTATAAAATTTTATATTTCAGAAAAAAAGTAGTTTTTCAAGCTAAAGTGATAACTCACATACCCATCACCCTTAATAGTTAATTCCATGTGGATTCTAAAATCTCATCACAAAGCTTTGATTATTTACACGATGTTGAAAAAGAGTTTATATTATAATTTGTATTGATCCCTTAAATTGAATTAAAATTAAAAACAAGCGTTAGTATCAATTTTTAATCTATATATATATAAAAGCACAACCCCTAGCCAAAAAATTTTCCCCCCAAAATCACTTACCAATTATAATTATGTAATTTATAAGGTAACTAATAATAAATATGATAAGTTTGTAATTAATATATTATTTATAATTAAACATTACAAGTTCTTTTGTTGGATTTGTATAAAAAATTATTATTATTATAAATAAAAATTTACTATTACTAATTATATATATGTATATATACATTCATTTATATTTGCTTGAAATTATTATCACAAATCTATTATCCAAAAATTGTAATTAAAA
Organism: Plectranthus barbatus; assembly: GCA_026898455.1. NCBI lineage: Eukaryota > Viridiplantae > Streptophyta > Magnoliopsida > Lamiales > Lamiaceae > Plectranthus > Plectranthus barbatus. The sequence goes on along the minus strand of JAPKLW010000161.1, from coordinate 26,025 downwards.
TATGTCTCGGTAATTTAGATAATGAGTTAATAATATTTATGTAATATATTTGTTTTAGGATCTTTTTATCAAATAAATCAAACATGACAAGAATTTAAATTCCCCCTTTCAAGAAAAAAAATTGACAAAAAATAATCCTATAATATATTAGATAATTAAAAACAAAATAATATTATTTATGCATAAATTATGAAAATAATTAATCTTCATATATGAATATGCACTTTTAGATATAAAATCCATATGTTATACTCAAATAACTTTTATTAATAGGCACCTACAATCATTTAAATATATGTAATGATACATGCAATTAATAAAATATAATCCATTATCAATTGTATAAGAATTAAAATTAAGTAATCAAAGGTTAAATGTAACTTATATAATAATAACTATTAAACATTTTCACTATTTTTGGTTACTAATTAATTTTATGAATCATTGCTTTTAATTTTTTTTGTATTTATTTGGTTATGGTGGCATTATTATATATTTTTTAGTAAATTATATTACAATAAAAATTAAATGCATTGATGGATAGATTTAAATATTCCTTATTTGTCTCCTTCCTCCCACCTATAAATATCCGTTAAATTTCATCAACGATAGTACAATTTCTAGATTATTTGAGAGTTGTGTGAATTAGAGAAGCATAAGCAAGAAGATCATGAAGTAGAGATTTGTCCACGTCATTTCTCCAAGAATATTTAAGTCTCCAACAATCATTTCAATTATTACAGATTTTGGGTTTTATTTATTATTTTAGTTCAATGTGATATTTTTGGCTCAATGTAATATTTTAGAATTTTATATTTTGTTTCACTGTATGAATGTAATATTTAATATTATTTTTCTCTGAACCAGTTGATTGTAGAGTATTAACTCTACAAAGTTTATTTATTTTCTGAGCATAGTTTCATAAAATATGTAAAAAAATATTCTGACAACCTAATAGTATAGTTTTTAAACTATACTCACAAATCTTAAGAATATGATATTATTATTAAAATAAGTCTTTTAAAAAATATTGAAGTAATAAAAGAAAAGTGCTGAGGTCGAGGCATGAATTAGGAAAAAAATTTAAAAAAGAATAGGGAATAAAGTAAACAACTAAGAAAATTGAGAAAATAAAAATATTGACTTTTTATATATATATAGTTAACTCAAACATCAAGTTAATATGTCTTGAAGGTCTAATTAACATACATTTATAGGGTGTAAATATTAATATTTTTAAATTAATTGTATTTTCTTAATATTTGATAATTAATGTCACAACATCTTTGTACTATTTTTTGTTTATATTAAAAATTAAATAAACTTATTTAATTTTAGGACATAGTATGTGTATTTTATATGAAATTTTTATTGTGTAGCGTATGCAGTGGCATATTTAGAATTTTAGAATTGAACATATAATATATAAATAAAATTAAAATTTAAATATTATGTAAAGATAAATAAAAATAATATATAAATACTAATAAAAACACATATAGTAAAAAAAATAGAGGTATAAGTATAATCCAAACATTACATTTAGATGCGCCAGTGTTAGGGGTGAGCAAAACCGAATCAAAAACCACAAACCAAACCGAACCGTCGGATTTCGGACAGTATGGGTTGGTTTGAAAATATTTGCGGTTTAGGTTTGGGTTGAATTTTAATTTTCGGGTTAGCGATTCGGTTCGGTTCGGTTCGGTTTGGGTGCGGTTTTAATTGAACCGAACTGAAATTTATATACATATATAAATTATTAAACATTTTGTATTTATTTAAATTATTATATATTCTATATAAAATATAAGAATTATTTTCTACAAAATACAAAATTTAAACGTAACAAACCAAGCATTATTATGTTACCCTAACTATAATCGCACGTTCACAACTTAACGCTGCTCCTCTCCACAGCACTATGAATTTTGATTGAATCACGTTTAATATTTTTATTTATTAAACTTATGATTATGTATTAGATTTGTGAATTGTGGATTTTTATTTTTATTTTATTTTTGGATTGTCATTTTTTGTTGCATTTAATTATGTTAATTTAGCAATTTTATGAAAAATGCTAAGAATTTTCGGTTAAAACCGAAACCGATGATTCGGTTTAATTTGGTTACGGTTCAGTTTCAATATTTTCATTCAAGCAGTTTGGGTTGAATTTTTGGAAATTTGTCATTTCGCATTTTTATGGGTTCGATGCGATTTTCAACCCAAACCGTCCGTTGCTCACCTCTAGCAAGTGTGATTTGAATTATGATAAAATATTGAATAGAAAATTGACATATTAAAAGCTAAAGACATGGTCAACGGACAAATACATAAATAAACATAATAAAACTCAAAGTCATATTTTTCAGTATATTTGTGTGAGACACATAAATATATAAATAGTCAAGCCATAATAAATTGTGTATAAAGAAATATAAGAAGAGATTGAAGACAATGCATGTAAGAGATAATATTAATAAGTTATCTCAATTTTAAAATGACTAGTTTATAAAAAAATTATATGTATTTTTTACTTATATTTAAATATTATTATATGGTGTATGGTTTTTAATTATTTTAAATTTATTGGATTATATTTATCTTTATTATGCATAAGAATAAATAAATATTTTTGTTAATTACAATAGTATTCAAATTTTAAATGAGAATCGTAATGCAATCCATCAAAGCGAAATGATCGTGGAACTATGTATCATCACGCGTGATCCTTCGCCATTTAAATACATATTTTAGTATTGGTATAAAAAAATTATATTGTATTATATAAGCATTCAAGTCAATCATTAAAATTATTGCAATGCATATTTTAATATTTATATACAATATATTTAAATAGCATAATATATAAATCTTAATATTTTTTGTGTACTAAAATTCTAAGATGTGTACTTAATTGATGAATTTATATTTTACTCACATATCATAGTATTCTAGATTTTAAATGCATGTTTGTGATTTGGTGTATGTTATGCTTTGGGAATAATTTTTTTTAGATTTTTGTAAAAAGAAATGAGTGAAAAATTAATGGAAGATTTAGGCGAGAAGTTCGAACTTCATGACAATCAATTCGCTTTTCATGACGGTTGATATAGCTGGGAGCATGTGACAAAGAGCTAGGACAGTCGATACAAAACCATGACACACGAGGAATAAATCAACACTCTCTGTGAAAGTTGGCACATAATACACATTGATCAACACAAAATGTAGAAATTGTTGAGAATGTGAAGTTTATTGGGCTTTTAAACTCCGCTTCACGTAACTAATCCCTTCTTAGTATATATGGACAATACAACACTATTCCAACATTATTACAAAAGTTTTAGTTTTATTATTTATAGTGCAAGTGGTTTGATATATAGAGGACATGAAAGTGGTGGTGATGTAGTGGCCAATAATCCAACATTAAATAAATAGAGTATTCAACTCCTTTCGATTCTCAATGTCCTCACATGCTCTTCTTAATTTTCAACAACTTTTCTTAATAATTTGTGTTAAAAATATATTTATAGAAAATAAAAAATATTTTTGTTTCAAAGGAGACTAAATCCCACCCAAACCTCTAAGTAGATCCACCAATTTGGTAAAGTGCATATAGAAAGGAATAAGAGAATACAATTGTACACCAGTTGTAATTAATTGAGTGATTTAAAGCATAAAACTTATCTTATTAACAAATATAAAATTTTAATTTTAATATTTTACTACTATATATAAATGCAATATAAAAAACTAATAATAATATATAATAAATTATTAATAAAATATCTATATATATATATATATATATATATATATATATATATATATTCTGCACATCGCGCAGGTAGCAAATTAGTGTGCTTTCACAACTAGACCCATGTAGTGGACGAATAATTGAGTGTTTTTTTTAATTGTAATGCATTTATTTAAACTTATTCACTCAGATATCCCTGAAAAGCTCAAACTAATGACATTGTTGTCATATGTAAAATACTTTTACTTCTACCCTGAGCCTATGAAAAATAATTAATTTTTATAGATGACTATAGTTGATTCATTTTTATTTGTTATTATCCTAAACTGTTTTTTAACATTGAATCTCATTCTAAATCTATATTATCTTAAAATGGCAAACAACAAAATTTTTATGAGATTTCGTTGTATTAAAAATAATCTTAAAAGTTAAATTCTGGTGCATTTAAATTTCAACATTTTATATTAAAAATTCAAGGTACAAGTTTACCTCAATCTTATACATGCATGTTTTGACAATAATATTCTAATATTTTATTATCTAAAATTAATATAAATTTATTCAAAATATCAATTTTACAATATATTTGACTACAGGAAGAAATAGTTACAATTTTATTTTATTTAATAAACTATAATATATTTTAATGAAATTTATATATTTATTATTAATAAATTATTAACAATAATATATATGTGCCGCGCATCGCACGGAGGAAAATTAGTTTTTTTCAAAAGAATTCAAATTGTAAACGACAAATGATGGAGTTTTAATGCGAAGGATATGACTGCGGGACAATATTGGTTGAAGAAAATTCATGATTTAATTGATGTTATAATTCATGTATGGTTGAGAAATGAACATCGAATGCAACGCAGTGTGAAGAATTTAGTGGAATATTTTAGCCCACAAATTGTTTGCCACATTATCTATTATAATTCATGTGAGGTCTCCTCAGTGCTTTCTAAGTATTTTCTTTTTATTTTACATTACCGTTTTGATTTGAATTTCTAGATGAATTTAGAATTGCGACAATTTCAACACTTACTGAAATTAATTCACAATTTCGCTAATTGGAAATTACACAAGGTCAGGTCACATCAATTTTCTTCATTCAAACACCTAATGTATATCTTCGTCTTATGATAAAACTTCTCAATGACAATTGACATATGTATTGTTCAAAACTATTTCCTCATAAGTCATAAGGTCATAGCGACCCCGATGGGATGGGACCACATTTATTATTCAACCAATACCACTATATTCTTCTTTTCACACCCTTTCTATTGGAGTATATTATATATTTATAATTTTAAATTATGGGAAAGGGCAAAAACTTGCGTTAAACATACCTAAACGGTTTAAGCGGATTTTATCCATACCCAAATGGATTCACCCATCTCAAATAGGGTTTATTAATTCCAATTAGGGTATATTAAATGAGTTTGAGTTGGATTAATGGATAAAACCCGCCTAAACGATTTAGGTGTGCCTAACGTGAGACCTCCCCATGGAAAAGTTATTATTTCATTGTCATAAAAATTGTAGTGTCTATAAATCTTTAATCACTTGAAGCCTTAAAAATGATGGATACTTAATAAGTTCTTAAATTAATTTACTCATTTATTTATAGTTTTATTGCTTGGTAACTGTTATTGTTTATGTTATTATTTTGCAAGAGTTAGTCTTGATATATTTTATGTTTGTGGTGGAGAAATTTTACATTGTAGGTTTTGGAAGTTAAAACAAGTGAAAGAAATTAAAAGAAGAAGAAAATTTGGAAATTGAAAGCTCTGTATCGATTGACACAGAATGCATGGTTGTCGACATGAAGAAATTCGTATTGGTCGATGCACAAACATGACAGATGACACTAGTTAAAGTGTGGTGGTCAACACAGAGAGGCGGCAACCTTATATTTTCTTTCTTTCCAGTGTTTTTCCTGGTAGACTTTTTACAATATTGTAGTTATCTACCTATATTATAAATAGAGGCCCTAGGCTTGAAAATTATTCATTCCTCTTCATATATTTAGCTCATAATTTAGTTTCAGATTCTTGTAGAAGACAAGGATTCAGATTTGACAACTGAATCCATAGCTTTCACTTGTCATTTACTTTATGCAATTTAATTTAAGGTTTTTCTTTATTATCATGTTTTTTCATTACATTGTAATGAGTAGGGATGTCAATCGGGCTAACCCTATCGGGTTGCGGGCTATTCGGTCTGGGTTGAATCGGGCTAAATTTTTATCGGGCTAAAAATTCTTGAACCTAACCCTAACCCACCGATTTTCGGGCTGACCCGTTGGGTTGGCAATATTTACGAGTTTATTTTTGTAAAGATTTTATTAAAATATTTTAACAACCCCTAAAACAAAATAAAAAAGAAAATGATGAACCAACATAAATAAAAGACATCAAATAATAATATATTTGCAAAAAAATAGTGATAAGTGGATAATCATAGTTTGAAAAGAAAAAAAAAACGTCAATCCTTATATACCAACTAATTTAAGTAATAGAAGTACATTTCTCAACGTATAAAATGATAAAATAATGATTAAAAAATTAAATATAGCTTTAACTTGAGTGAACATAACAACGAGTGGCTAAAGGTTCTTGAAAGGAAGAAATGAGTAGGTACACTAATTAAGAGAGTGACGAGTGGCAGACAGTGAAAGAGGAAGAAATGAGAGATTTTTCGATTTGAAGGTAAAAGACTACGTCATTGGGAGAGATTGATGAGATTTTGTGTGACGGAAAATTAGGTCTAGGAAATTAGGTATATAATTAATGGGTATAGTAGAATATAAATAATATTAGAAATAATAAATAATAAATTATTAAATATATTATTAAATATTGCCGGACCTACGGGCCGACCCGCAATCCACCGGGCTTAGCCCGTTCGGGCCGCCAACCCGTCGGGTTCAACCCGTTCGGTTAAAAATAATTTCGGGTTGAAATTTTTTTACCCTAACCCGCATTTTAGCCCACCGGTTTCGGGCCGACCCATCGGTTTCGGGCTTTATTGACATCCCTAGTAATGAGTAACTAAATTCTTAACCTATTTTAGGGTGAATAACTATCTTTGATGCATGCATGTACTTTATCAATTAATTTACCATACGATGGTTTTGAGGTTTTTTTTTAAAGATAATTTATAATATTAAATTAGAATTTAGGCTCTATGGGAATGTTGGCCTTCGGTTATTACTTTCAAGCCCAGTTATATTATCTGAGCCCATCTAGTTGTTGGTCTGGTTTATGAATTGGGTTTGTGGTTTGGGTTTTGGATCGGAAAGTTGTTGGAGCCGTTATTTCGACCCAATCCACCTATATATATACTTACCTAATCCGGTTCGCATACATGTGTTACGATCAAACCCTAAACCTAACCGCCGTATTCTCTCTTCTCTCTCTAGAAAGCTCTCCCTTCTCTCTAACCTTTCGAACCCTTTGTGGCTTGAAAGATGCAGTCCGGTGAGAGATCCAGTAAACTTGAGTGTAGCCTGAGTAGCTAGTACCCGTAGTATTCACCCGCGGCCGGTTGGAAGGCGAAGGCATACAGGAGGTGAGTTTTGAGCCAATATGTTGTCCCGAATCAAAGAGGCAAGACTCCGACAACCATCTACAAGCTGAGGAGACACAAGAGGTGTAGTTCCATGGCTAGAAGGACGGTCCAAGCTTGAAGAGCGGGAGAATCGAATCTCGTGCGTGGAACCCGAGTCCAATCAGGGCTCAGTCGGGATCCGACGAGAATCGGTCGATCGAACGAAGCCAGCAGGCCTATACCCAATAGAGGTATCAGAGCCAGGTTGTGCTGCTCTGCACGATCGGCTCGCTGAGGGGTCCACGTCGTCTGTGCCCCAGGGCATGTTTGGTAAGTCGGGTGCGCCCTCATCTAGGGCCCCCGCTCTAGTATTGATCCTAAAACCTTTTCGACTCGTACTTTCTTTTGTTTACTTGAGTTAATTAGGACCCCTAGAGTTTCTTGCATGATAGATAGGTATTCGGATCTCCAATTGACCGGATACATCCCTTTCCCCTTCGCATGACTCTGTAGGCTGGTCCGGATAATCACAGCCTGCAGGGTATCCATTTTACTGATCAGATAACCGAAGTAAACTTGGATCCACTCTGTGTTTCTTGATCTAGTTCTTTTGGTGTTTGTCTGTGTCTGTCATGTGTGATAGGACTAAGGTGTTTGTGAATCTTGAGACGTCTGCTGCCTTTTTCTGGTACTCTGTTGATACGATCCTCACCGGAAAGGTTTAGATCGCAGCCCAGGAACTCGAACGAATTGACTCAGACACGACGTGGAAGCAACTAAAGTTGATAACAAGGGAAAATCCAACACCTTTGGATTCGAAAACCTTCAAGTACCGTAGTACAGAATAATTCTCCTACGACCCAAGAAGCAAATTGATCCAACAACGAAGGATATAATCAAAGACGCCACAAACGGATGTGAAAGTCCGGTTGATAAGTCAATTTTGAATTTCAAGGTAATCCACAGAAATTCATGAGTTTTCAGAATTGGAGAAATAACTCACAAAATCATTATTGAACTGAAAACTGAATTATTTGTTCCATAACAAGGCCTATATATAGGCAAACTCAAATCCTAATCTAATAAGGAAATCAAATCCTAATCTAATAAGAAAATCAAATTCTAATAAACTAAGGAAATAAAATATATCTAAAAGATATAATCCAAAATTACTTAAATTACTAACTACCAAATCTTATCAAGATAATTCAAATCTTCAATAAATATTCTTGAAATATCTTGATAAATCTTGCCAATTAGATCTCCATCATTCCCCTCTTCTTCAAAAAGATTTGTCCTCAAATCCTCATCTGTACCGTTTTCAATTGACCATCTTACATTGCCCCTGGTTGGCTTGTTTGGCACATCATCATGTTCAAAATCTGACAATTTCTTCTCTTCATGCATCTTCATTTTCAAACCAATAGTCCTCACAAGAATGGACTGAACTATGTTCCTCTCGACTATCTACTCAACTGACTTCATTAACTCTGATTCTGTCATCTTCTGCACTTGACACTGGCTTTGGATACCCATAACTGGACTGTAAATGACAGAGAGTGTAGCCGGAACTTCATATTCTTCATTATCTTCAATATGACTCTCCAAAGATGTAGCAACTCTCACACCCTCTCCTTTGGTCTCTTGAATTGGCTGCATCGACTCAGATTGGGTTGCCACCACTGCTTCACCAGGAACCTCGAATGGTATCTGAACTGCTATATTGCCTTCCTCGATTTCTTGAATAGAAAGTGGTATCGACTGAGACTTGGGTTGCCACCAACACCTTCTCCACCGCCTGCTCCACCTTTGACAGAAACTTATCAAATGGAGAGGAACTATCTGGTCGAGTCTCCCACTTTGCTTGTCTATATCTCATCTTTTTGCTGCCCAAATAATCATCTTCCAATGCGCCAAGCCGTTGATGCAACATCTCCATCTCTGACCTCACCATCTTTCTAAAATCAGATTTCAAAAACTTCATCATATACCTCATCTGAATTCTAGCATCATCATCTAATTCCTCATATTCGATTTTAGACATTCTGCTCATGGAATGTCACAACAAAGTAATAGCACATGTAGATCTCGTCGAGACGTTTTCGATAAGTACAATTATGCTGAAATTGGACAACTGTAGCAAAAGTTATGGCAAAAATAATTTCTCTCTCTTTCCTTTTTTTTTCTTTTTTTTTTTAAGATTTTTTTTTTTTTTTTTTTTTTGTATATTCTCTTTTTTTTTGAAATAACAAAATTCAATAAGGAAAACATGGATAAGGAAATATTTGAATAAGGTAATTACCAAATTACTTGGTAATCAAGAAGGGAAAATATGGATAAGGAAGAATTTTAATAAGGTAATAAAAGATAAGGAAGGATTTGATATTATGGAAAGATTTGACTAGATATGGATGGAAAGATTTGAATAATTATGGTATGGTATTAATAATTCAAATCTTGACTAACAAGAACCCTAAATTAACGACTCAAAGACATGAAAATATACGAATCAAGAACAACACGAAAGACACAATAGGAAAGAAGACAAGACTCGATTTTTTTAAATTTTTCTTGACACACTAAACACACTAAATTGAAAGACAAGGAAGAGGAAGGACATGACCTGAATATTGATACCAAAATGATAAGGAAAAGAAAGAGACAACCTGGCTCTAGGTACCAAAATGATACGATTCTCACCGGAAAGGTTTAGATCGCAGCCCAGGAACTCGAACGAATTGACTCAGACACGACGCGGAAGCAACTAAAGTTGATAGTAGGGGAAAATCCAACACCTTTGGATTCGAAAACCTTCAAGTACCGTAGTCCAGAATAATTCTCCTACGACCCAAGAAGCAAATTGATCCAACAACGAATGATATAATCGAAGACGCCACAAACGGATGTGAAAGTCCGGTTGATAAGTCAATTTTGAATTTCAAGGTAATCCACAGAAATTAATGAGTTTTCAGAATTGGAGAAATAACTCACAAAATTATTATTGAACTGAAAACTTAATTATTTGTTCCATAACAAGGCCTACATATAGGACAAACTCAAATCCTAATAAGGAAATCAAATCCTAATCTAATAAGGAAATCAAATTCTAATAAACTAAGGAAATAAAATATATCTAAAAGATATAATCCAAAATTACTGAAATAACTAACTACCAAATCTTATCAAGATAAATCAAATCTTCAATCATATCTTCAATAAATATCCTTGAAATATCTTGATAAATCTTGCCAATTAGATCTCCATCATCTGTGTAGTGTATGTTGTGTTAACGGTCGTGCTAAACTCTTTCTGCATTCAACTTTGTGTTGCTGTATGCCTAAAGGATCTGTAGGCATCATAGGTTATAGCCTGGGAGTGTGTATAACTTTGTTACTGTTGAATCCTATCACCTCTGTGCATTTACTCTGCTTTTCTGAAGATATTTCTTACTGTAATAAAGAATATCTACATTCTCTTTTCATTGTGTTTGTCATCGCCATCTGGTTTAAATTCTCATGGCATGACTCCCTTTAATGGGAAAACTGATTTTTCAACGTGGAAACAAAAAATTGAATGGATTATGATTCAACAAAAGGTTTTAAGGGTCATAACTGCTGAATAATTAGATTCTGACGCACCTGAAAAGAGTACTGAAATTGATGAACTTGTTTGTTCTATCATTATCTTGAATTTATCTAATTCAGTTTTGAGAAAAATAGGAAAGATTAAAACTGCTAAGGAGTTGTGGGATAAATTAGAAACCATGTTCACTAAAACCTCACTTCCCAGTAAGATGTACCTTCTTGAAACAATTTTCAGATTTAAACTTGACTTAAAAAAAGATAGAGATGATAATCTAGATGTGTTTAACAAGTCAATTCAAGATATAAAATTGACAGGAGATGAACATATAGATGAATATGTTCCTATTGCATTGTTAAATGCTATACCTGACTCTTACAATGATGTAAAGTCTGCCTTCAAGTATGGCAAAGACTCGGTTACCTTAGAAATTGTCATGTGTTGTCTTAAAAGTAAATAACAAGACCTGAAATGTGGTAGGGCAAGAAATAGGGGTAACAATAATGAAATTTTGCATGTAAGAGTTTGGTCTAGAAGTAGATATGACAAAAATAGTAGGAGCAATGACCTGTCTAGTGCTAAGGATGGAAAGAGACCTCAATTTGACAATAGGAATAGGTCTAAGTCCATAACCAGAGGTAGAAAATGCTATAATTGTGGGGAAACTGGGCATTATATCAAGCAATGTACAAAACCTAGGAGAGAAAGGGGTGAAAATAGTAACTATAATGCTAATATTGCAAAAGGTGACAATCTAGGTGATGTCTACATGGTCTTTACCCCTGATTGCATGAATTCTCTCGCTTATGCATATGCATGTACTAATAAGCTCTGTGATAATGATTGGATTGTAGATTATGGCTGTACTTATCACATCACACCTCATAAGCACTTGTTTATATGTCTGAAACCTATTGATAATGGTTTTATTTTACTTGCTGACGAGAAAAGATGCAAAGTAGAGGGTATAGGTATATCAAAATTGAAGTTTATTGATGGATGTGCATACACCTTGAAAAATGTGAGATATGTGCCTGAATTGTGTTTCAATTTACTTCCATGTTCCTCTTTAGAAGATGATGGGTTAGAAGGTAGATGGGGTAAAGGTATAATGAAGATTATGCAAGGTTCTTTGGTTGTTTTTAAGGCTGAAAAAAAGAATTACATGTATGTGTAAAACTGGATCTGTTTCATGTGTTAATTCTGCTAGTGACTTGAATTGTGATGATTCTAATCTATGGCATAGAAGATTAGGCCACATGAGCAACAAAGGGTTAGATATTCTTAAGACGGAGGGTGTTTTTAGGAAAGATAATGCCACATTTGTACCTTTCTGTGAGTCCTGTGTCTTAGGGAAGCAAATCAGAGTCACCTTTCCCAACCACACTCAACCAAACATTCCAAAAAGTACCTCTATCCTTGAATACTTACATGCAGATGTTTGGGGTCCCTTTAGTGAACCAACCAGGGGTGGTTGATAAGCTCATTTTTCTACTGACTTATCGCATTATTTTTCTTTTCTTTTATGCATTTTAGTTTGTTTTCTTGAATAAATTGAGCATGAGTATATATTAGAGGGTGTTATGCTTTTCATGGTAAGATTTCACAGGTTTTAGGCCAAATCCAATGGAAACCCGTACCGAAAGCAGCAGATGTTCAAAGAAATAGTCACGACTTCTTCCAAAGATGCAATATGAGCTAATGGAGCATGGAATTTGAAAGATCTTTGAGTTAGCTTTCCAATGACACTAGAATCGGGTCAATCGGGGTTCGGGAGTGAAAATTATGGCCAAAACCGTGAGACTGCACAGAAGGGTCAAAAGTGGCGAAAATGGTCTCTGTTTCGACCGAGTTGAAGGCCATCTCGACCGGGGCAGATCCATCTCGACCGTGGCAAGGGTCATCTCGACCGGGGAGAATTATTTTGGCAAAATTCTGCGAGATTTTCACATATTTTGGGCAAGAATTGCTTGGGATTCAAGTTACATATCAATTTGGAAGCAATGAAGACCCCAAAAGGGAAGTTTCAACCAAGAAAATCATTCCTTTTGAAGCCATCAATTCAATAAGGAAATTCCTACCATCCAAGGCCTCAACCCTACTACTATATAAACTCTTGAATAGCTCAGAATTAGGGCCCCCTTTTTGAGTTCCTTTTCCAGTTGTTGGATTTTTATCTTTAATTTTCTGTTTTCACTTTAAGTTTTTGAGAATTCCTCTTTAGTTTTTGTTAAACCTTTATTGTTTTTAATGCAATCTTTGATTTTCCATGCAATGTTTTTCTTCAATATGTTAGGCTAGAACCCTAAACAGGTTCTAGGGTTTCTCCATCTGTGATGCATGTTTTGATTTAATAATTCAAACCCTTTAAACTGGTTTAAATCCTATGTTTTGTTTTAAGTCTATTCTCATCGAAGGATCGAGAGATGAAGATTGAGGAAGGTTTCAGTTATTAATCGAAAGACCGAGAGGTGAAGGTTAGTAATAGGAAGTTAGGGTTTAATACTTTTGATATTCTGTCCGACCAAGAAGAATTCAATCGTAGGAAAAATCTTTGTTGTTGACTGTAAATGGGTCTACAAGGTCAAGCATGATGGTAAATCTATTAGATATAAGGCCAGACTTATTGTAAAATGGTTTACCCAAAAAGAAGGATTTGATTACAGTGAAGTATCTGCTCCTGTAGTTAAGTTTACAAATGTTAGGATAATGCTTGCTCTTGTTGCTCACTTTAATTGGGAACTTGTGCAAATGGATGTCACTACAACTTCCCTTTATAGTGATTTAGATGTTGATATTTACATGAATCAGCCTGAAGGCTTTTGTGACAAGAATTATCGTAATCATGTGTGCCTTCTTAAGAATGCCTTGTATAGTTTTAAACAATCTCCTAGACAATGGAACATCAAGTTTGGCAATGTTATGAAGTCTCTTAAGTTTGAAAGAAGTGTTCATGATCACTGCTTGTATTTCAAACTTGATCAAAGCATGCAAATTTTTCTATTGCTCTATGTTGATGACATGTTGATTGTTAGCCCTTGCATGAAATTTGTGAAGCTTGTTCAAGAACATTTATGCAATCATTTTAAGATGAAAGACCTTGGAAATGCTAGAAGAATCATAGGCATGGATATAGCTAGAGATAGAGTGAAATATAAATTAATTATGAACCAGTCTGCTTATATTGCTAAGATTCTGTGCAAGTTCTCTATGATGAATGCCAAGCCTGCTGATATTCCTTTAGCTTCCCATTTTCTGTTAAGTAAGAATCAGTCTCCCAAGACTGATTCTGAAATGAATGATATGAAATCTATTCCTTATACAAATGCTATAGGTTTTGTTATATTTCTCATGGTAAGTACCAGGCCTGACATTGCATATTGTGTTAGCTTGTTAAGCAGATACATGTCCAACTCGGGTAAGCCTCACTAGGAAGTCCTTAAATGGCTATTGAGATACTTAAATCACACACATCACACTGGTCTGAAATTTTCTAAGTGTTCTGATAGTGTGAACTTGATTGGCTATGTTAATTCTAACTATGCTAATGATAGGGACAATAGGAAGTCTACTACCTCTTATATCTTTACCTAATGTGGTTATGTATAAGCTGGAAGTCTCAACTTCAACCAATTGTAGATCTTTCAACTATTGAATCTGAATATATAGCCATTACTAATGCATTTAAATAGGCTATTTGGATTAAGGGTTTGTTGTCTGAAATCAAAATTTTAAGCATGAAACCTATTGTGTTTTCTGATTCACAATATGCTATTCAACTATGCAAAAACCCTGTATCCATGATAGAACCAACATATAGATGTTAGGTTTCATTTCATTAGAGATGTTGTCGAAAAAGGAATTATATCATTAAGGAAGATTGATAAGCTCGTATTTTGACTCACTTATCACGTTGTTTTCTTTATTGTTTCATGCATTTGCATTTGTTTTAGGTTAATAAATGAGCATGAGTTGTTTATAGAGGATATTATGATTGTTATGCTTAGTTTTGTAGGTATTTGGGTTCAAATGAGGTACAATGATGAGAAGTTGATCAAAAGATAGAAAATCCACCCAAATTACCTCTATATCGATCAACAACCTGTGTGTCGATCGACAAAGAGGATTGAATAAAGTCAGAAAATGGAGGAGTTTCGGGCAATACAAGGGTTGAAGATTGACACTCGTGTCGATCAACATCCCGAGTGTCGACCGACACGGGTGATGAAGATCAACCGAAAAAGGAAGCATTGCAGAGATGTCAACTTGGCGGTTGTGTCGATCGACACCGAAGACAAAAAGATAGCTTCTCGCCCAAATTGGAGATTTTCCTTCCCAAGCCCATTACCTTTTGAAGATTTAATTTCCTCCTCTATAAATAGGACATATAGCTCGAAAATTATATCATCTTTATCATTATTTTTTTATAGTTTTCAGCCTTTAATTATTTCAGCATTTTAGTTACTTTAATGTTCCAGTTTACTTTACTGCTTTGGAACTTGAAGATATTCAAGATTTTAATTCCAGTCACTTTTTGATTCAAGTAAGTTCAATGAAATTTTATATGTTTATTTCAATTTTTGTTTTGAATAACTCTAACAGGTTCTAGGGTTTTCTCCATCCTTTTAACATGTTGTAATTCAATTAAATCCAACCCTTATTACTTGGTTCAAATTATATAATTTTGATTCTAAAATCTAATTTAATTGAAGGATCGAGAGATGAATGTTTAATTGGATTGTCAGTAGTTAATTTGAGACCGAGAGGAGATAATTAACAATAGAAAAATAAAATTTGATACAATTGTTTTTGTCTCAAAAGGAAGATTCGATTGTAGGGTTTAATTTGTATTTTTATTGAGATTGGCTAGTTTGCGTTATTGAGACTCAAAAGGTGAAATTCACTTTCTAGTAATCTAGGTTTTAATTGCCTAACCAAGGAATTAATTCCAATTTATCAGATTTTCCACCATAATAATAATTTGGGTTTGGATTGATTGATTTATGCATGTGAATTGAATTGGTTGGATTCTCTAGGGTTTGTGATTTTATCTATTTGATTTCATTCAAAAGTTATTTTCCGATTTGAAAACAAAACCCTCTCTTAATTTTTGATTCACTCAAACAACGAGTTGATAAACTACATCTAGTACATGAAATATCTTCGTTGCACTGTCCCTGTGGCTTCGACAACCTTCGGGTTACTATAAGTTTATTTGCTCACTATACTATAATTAATCTGTAATTTTAACAGGGATCAAACATAGCTCTAAATTTAATCATGCTGATACGGGGACTAAGTGTTTACCTTTAGAGAAGTTCTAATCTATCCAGAACTTACTCAACTTTGATAATGGATATATATACTTACTTGATCCGGTTCGCATACATGTGTTACGATCAAACCTTTCGTGGCCTGAAAGATGCACTCCGGTGAGAGACCCAGTGAGCTTGAATGTAGCCTGAGTAGCTACTACCCGTAGTATTCACCCGCGACCGGTTGGAAGGCGAAGGCTCACAGGAGGTGAGTTATGAGCCAATACGTTGTCCCGAATCAAAGAGGCAGGGCTCCGGCAACCATCCTCAAGCCGAGGAGACACAAGAGGTGTAGATCCACAGCGAGAAGGACGGTCCAAGCTTGAAGAGTGGGAGGATCGACTCTCGTGCGTGGAACCCGAGTCCAATCAAGGCTCAATCGGGATCCGACGAGAACCGGTCGGTCGAACGGAGCCAGCAGGCCTGATCTTAATATCTTACTCGCTTAGGAATAGGGAGTATTGTTATACTACAATCACTTTGGTAAAAAAAAAAAAAAATACCAATTATCATCACAACATCTTGTTTAATTGGTAAATCTAAGCCGGGTTTTTTTTTCAATTTAATTATAATATTCAAACTATTGAGGATAATGCAACCCTAAAGTTCATGAAAATAATTCACATAGATGATAACCCTTTAAGCCCATTACATATTTACACCATTCCTAATCTCAGCCTCAACCATTTTGATAAAAATTAATTATATTTTTATTTTCGAAGATAAATCCGGTAGTTAGTAATCGAGATAGGTTTAGGATTTAACTCTGCTTCACTAATCACATATACATTGAGATAAATAATAATATACAACAATCAAGTATAAGCTGATTGAAAATATACAAATTTGTTTTAGATCAAAAAGATTATTTTTTTTAAAAAAAATAAAAAGATATGAGACGAAAATACTATATATATTACTATACTCGGCTGAATTCGGATGGTGAGAGGTGATGATGCTGTAGATTTTGGGGTGAGTCAATGCCATCATCGCTGGTATTATCCAGATCCACAGACAGAGACACGGAGGCATCAAGAGTAGCGAAAGAAGGGGAGGATTCCACTGATGCATCCAATGACCGCGGCGGCGGCAGCAGACCTCGTCTCCTCCTAGCCAAGTTTCTCCTAGCTTTTGCCCTCCATCTCTTCAGCCCTCCCACCACTGCTTCAGGGAATACAGAATTCCCCATGGATGTTCCCATCTGTTAAGCTCAAACATAAACACGAGCTAATTATAAACTGCTGCTGGAATGCGGAAAAAAGTAGTGAAAACAGAGCTTGTTGAGCTGCTGCCTAACCTGAGTGACCAAAGCGTATAGAGGGAGAGTGACATAGCCGCACAGAATGGGAATCACCACTCCCGTCGCAAGCCTAATCACGATATCTTCAGTTTTCCGGTGGAAGCAAGACCTCAGTCCGAATTTGTACTGCCATCAACAAACAAAACATTATAAATTAATCATGCAACATGACCCTCCTCCAAACAGATGTCTCTTGTTCTAGACCTAGCTAGTACAGAAAAACTCACCCAAGACCACGTGAAGAATGCCTGTTGAAACGAGTTCTGCATTGCCAACAAGAATGAGCAGAAAGATTCATATTTCATAACATGATGAGGAAATAGATCATAAGGTTTATATATGTATGAACCTGAAATAAAATGAGGTGCATGAGATGGAGGAGGAGATTTGGACGATCAAACCAGAAGAAGTGGTCGCTTGGTCTAACAAGAAGAGTTCCTCTGATCACGTGGGACTTATCACTGCTGTCCAAACACATTTTCGTGATGATACCTTGTAGCTTCGTCCCAACAACCAGCAGCGTCTGCAACACAAACATCGTGAGTTGCTCCATCAAAACACACACTATATATGTTCGTTTCTTACCACTAATGGGATGAAGGGGAGCCAAGCATAGTTCCGAAATACTGCATTCATCATGTCAAACCAATCCAGTTAGCTTTGATATATATATATATATATATTTCACATGCTTAGTATCCGGAGCGAAGGGTTTGTGCCTTACCATATGCATTGAAGAATATGTAGAGTACAGAGAAGATCCAAATCCAGAAGCTGGAAAACAGAGTGGAATAATGTGATTCAGGCTGTGATCTGATTCAATCATTTCATTAGCAAAGAAATGAATACTTACCGCATGCCCACCACCACCTCGAAATCTTTCTCGAGTGCTCTCTTCAGATACTTCTGGAAGTCGAAGTTCTTTCCTTCATTAAAATGGGCCTGAAGGGAACAAGTTAACAAGATTGGAGTTGACATTAATGCACGTAGTAGGAAGTGAAATCAAGAAACTATACCGTGATGAAACCATGTCGGAGAGTAAAGTAGTCCACGCGGTAGACGGATCCAAACAAATGTCGAAGAAAACTCACCTGCCAAAACTCATATATGATATGAGCACTTCTCATCGTAGAACTAGAAGAAACTTATCCAACCATAATCAATCATAAGGTTGGTAGAGTGTTAAAATAGTAATTACCGGTAAACGCAGCAATATGATCTCACTCCAATATCTAAGATGCCTCCTTCCAAATGAAGTTTGATGAATGAATTGGAACCTCCTCGGATCTATATTATCATAAAAGAAGAAGAAAAAGAAAAAAGAAAACCATTATTTTCATGATGAAGAGTTGTTTGGTGAAGAAGATGACAAAAAAATGCAGCTACCGTTTGAAAATTGATATTCCAACGTTTTGGTTTCTGCCTCCCAGTGTTCCCATCTCTTCATCTGTGAATCACGTAGTAAAAAATATTACTCCCTCCGTCCCATTTAAAATGGCCCTTTTCTTTTCGGCACGGAAATTAAGAGTTGTGAGTGTAGAATGAGTTAGTGGAATGAATATTTTATTGTTGAGTGTGAAAAAGTTGCCATTTTTGGAAAGGGGCCAATTTAATTGGGACGCCGGATTCGGTAAGTGGGCCAATTTAAATGGGACGGAGGGAGTACTTTTCAACGTGCTTCCCCCATATTTTATTATACTCCCTCCCTCCCATTAGATTAGTCCACTTTAGTTTCGGCACAGTAACCAATGTTTGTGAGTGTAGTGGAATTAATATTTTATTGATGTGAGGAGATTTTTTTCATTTTAGGAAAGTGGACTAATCTGGCGGGACAGACGAAAATGGAAATATAGACTAATCTGGCGGGGCAGAGCGAGTATTAATTTCTGGAAAATAAATTATATTCAAAACACAGAAAAAGCTTCATCTAGACGGCGGAATTGATCAAACAAACAAAAAAAAAACAAGAACAATGACTGGTTTAATTTATTTATTTTACCTTTGCAGCGCCAAGGCTGAATGTGAGGAAACTGGACAGCACGTGGAAGAAAGCCAAGAAAAATATCAAAACCTGAAGCTGCTGTACACCTGCGGTTGAGATTAAGGACATCTTCCCCTGTTTTCAAACAACCATCAATCAATCTAAACCATAATTCTCAGTTTCTTATAACAGTAATTGCAAATGTTATTACATTTTCTTGGCATTTAGGTTCCTCGTCTTCGTCAGTCGTGAGGGTCTGGCAAGGAAGAAAAATCTCAGCGGCGCCTTTGGGGATGCATATGGAAGCAATTTGCTTCTCCAACACGGTCATCGACAACGAGATAAACCCCAAAAGCAACAAGTCTGCACCATCGATCAACTCATATAAAAAACACAACTACCAACTACTATTTACCGGACATGAGCGAGTTAATTTAAACCTCACCTGATTTGATCTTGTTGAGAGCTTGCAGGAGAGATTTTCTCCTCTTCCTCCCCAAATACTGCACCAAGAATCGCAAACTCATCACTAACCGTGCATCATCTCATAAATGATAAAGAAGGCATACCTTTGCTAATAAATGAAGAGCGTGTTCAATGAGAATGGAAATCGTTATCAGAATTAAGCAAACAGTAGCCACCGCCCATGTCGGCGTAGTTTCAAGACTCGCACTTTCCTCTTCCCCGCTTTCACCAGCCATTCTCCGCCGGAAATCTTTCCACTTTTTTTTTTTTTTTTCTTTTATTGTCGGAGAAACAGAAATAATCTAGAGACTCAGAAACAGAAAGGAGGAGTTGAAGCCCTTTGAAAAGTATATATATATAGAGAGAGAGAGAGAGAGAGAGAGAGGGAGCGCAGCCGGGAAGGATAGTCAAAAAAAAGTGGGGGCGACGTACATAGTACGGACGCCATGACGGACCAGCACGGAAAGAAACACTACCCCATCAAAACGACCCAGGATGGTACCGTTTCGGCGCTCAAAGTAAAAGAAGTTGGGCTGGGCAGAAAGAAACGAGCGCGTCATGCTTGGCTTGCCAGTTGAATTCTTACACGTGGCGTTTATAACGGTTTATTTCTGTTATTTTTTTGGTTTTTAGTTTTAGTTTTATTTAATTTTACTTGTCAGATTTTTTACGACTTCAAAAAAACACTGATGCTTTTGCAGATTCTTCTAAGAATTTATTAATTTATTGGTAGAAGAAAGGATAGGATAGGATAATAATGAGAGAGCTATACCAATTGCCACATGATACATGAATAAAATCTATTTTGACAAAGTTTTAAATTTATGGAGTACTATATATAGATATAATAAAATTAGGCATCATATAGCAGCTCTGTTCCTCCAAAAATACAAACTTGATCGATTTTTGAGAGAGAAAGATAGCCACCTCTCAAATTTCAACATCATTATTACTCAAGGGTATAATATACCTTCCAAATCTGTATACCTTGCCTTCCATAATTGTTTTCTTAGTTGGGCCATAACACATTGAAATATGCAATTAGTCAATAGATGTCAATTATCGATGCAATTTTTTTTTCTTTTGAAAATGAAGTTAATTGCGTCAATCAACACAATTTACAACGACTTCGCAACCATAAAATGCTTTTTAAATCTTTTCAATTACAATATAACATTTTTTTTTATTTTTGTAATTAAAACACATTTTTAAGGGACCAGACTATTGAGGCTAGAAGAATTGGAGCTTTTTTCCAATCAACCAATCTCATATGAATTGCATTTAATTCATGTGTACGTTAAAAATTAAATAAAAGAATGAATTGCTTCAACACGCACGTGTACTCTCTCCAATGTCAAAAACTCACAACGTGAAATTCTGATGCACCTTTTTTTTAAAAATAAAAATAAAAATCTTTCCTTGGAAAACAGTAGTCTGAAAACAAGAACAACGATTGTCTTATTTTGTCAATCCAATTTAACATGTTTTGACTAAAGGATAATCAGACGTTAAGTGTTTCTACAGATTAATACAATGATGAAATTCTTTTCTTTTTTTTTTCAACACTCGGATTATTGATCATTCCCTCAAGATAACAAGTTAGATTGAACAAATTACAATAAAATTGTTTGGCCAAAAATAATCATACTCACGTGATATATATTGTTGAAGTGTAGTCTCAATAACTAGCTCAAAAAGTAGTTCGCTAGTGGGTCTATGCGACAAAGGATCAACTTATATAACTGCTGGTCGACAAGATCGGGCTGATTGTAGATCGATGGAAGTGGATGGACAAAAATGTGGATCTATCACAGTAGGTCGATGAAAGTGGGTCGAGTCAGAGCATGTCTATAATTGAAAAACTACGAGAGCTGCTGGATATGAAAATTATTTGGTGTATCTAATTCCCTGCTATGGCGAGATTTAACCATATCTAAATAGGATCTAGATAAATATTAATCTATTTAAGTATGGCAAAAACTTGCGTTAGGCAGGCCTAAACGGTTTAGGCGGGTTTTATCCTACCCAAATGGGTTCACCCATCCCAAATAGTTATATGGGTTTGGGTTTGGGTTAATGGATAAAACCCGCCTAAAGCTTGGGTTAATGGATAAAACCCGCCTAAATCGTTTAGGCCTGCCTAACCCAAGACCTTCCCTTTAAGTATAGATTAGGATATGAAATATTTTCACCATATCGGAGTAGATTTTACTTATGTATTTAGGAATCTCTATCTATAAATATCCCTACTCCCCAAAGTTCATTATTGTGCATCTATATCTATATATATATTAAAACAATACCGGATGATATATTTGGAAATTTTAAGTTGCATTATTGGTTTATTAATTATTATGTTAAATATTCTATAAATATTTATCCATGCTTTGAATTTTTATCATTTTTTAAAGAAATGGAATATATAAGATTATAGTGAATATTTCTTTAGGAATATATGTATAAATCAATTTGATGATTTTTCCTTAAATTAATAATTCTATAGAATTAATTTATTGAAATTCCGGAATATTATTTTACCCCAAAAACAAAAGTTGCACAAAATATGAAAAATGTATAATTGTTTTTTATAATATTATCAATTGTATGAAAGATTAAAATTTGTAATGGTTTGTTATGTTTGTTTTAAATCCGCATAACTCTAAACGAAAAAGTTCTTTTGAATTATTAATTTTGTTTGCACCATTTATTTTTTATTTTAAGAAATAAAATAAAATATTAAAAAAAAAAAATATATATATATATATATATATATATATATATATATATATATACCGGACACAATTTATAGAAGTATTCAGATGTATTAATTATTCATTAGTTAACTGCTCAATTAAATAATTATTGAGTAAAATATTTTATAATTATTTTACTATGTTTTGAATTTTCATCAAATTTAAGAAAGAAAATATGAAAGATTTTAATCAATATATTTTTTGAAAATATGTATAAATAAATTAAATTGATTTTTCCTTAATTACTAATTCCCTGTAATTAATTTATATATTTTAGGAAAATATGTGTAAATAAATTTTACTTTAATTATTATTTCCAATAACATGTATTATTTTTCAACGAAAATACGTATCAAATTAAGTTAGATTCATTTTAGGGAATTAGCATATGTTTTAATCAGTTAACCGTACAATAATATATGTGGGGATTATTATTTTCTAAGGACAAATATTTTTATGATTATTTTAATACAAATAATTATAATCAATGTTAGATTATAAGAAAATTAGGGATACAAAGTAAATCAGAACTAATCTACAGATGTTAGGAAATATAAATTAAATAAATTAGATTGATTTTTTGTTAATTATTAATCCTTAAATTAACTATATATTTTAGGAAAATATGCATAAATCAATTAGAATTCAATTAGATTGATTTTACTCAAATTATTATTACCCTAACATGTGTCAATTAATTCTAGATAAAAAATCTTACCTAATGAAATGTTAAAGTTGATAGAGAAAATGGAATAATTTATTTTATTATGGAAAACATTGAATGACATTTACACTAATGATCCAATATATTAATTCATAGCCTGAAATTTTTATATTTATGAATGATTTTTGTAAAATCATAAAATCAAATCATGGGATTCAATTGATATTCCATAAAATTTTAGATTTTGTGCAGTACATTATTAAATCAAACATCACTATAAATACTAGATCATATGTTGAGAATCTGAAAATATGAAACAATCATTTACTTCTTCTTCTGCTTCTTTTTTTTTTTTTTTTTGATAGTTTTAGGGTGATGGTGCTTATAGAAGCGAAGTTGAAAAAGAATAATGTTCTACTTTGAGTATAATATTGTTATTATATAAATGATAGATACAAATAATGTATTATTTTGCAGATTATGTTACGATTTGTGGTGGTGGTGATCAAGATTTCAAAGATTTTTTTTTATATTTTAATAATCAAGATCTTTATTGTATTAAATATATATATAGAGGATGGATCATGTAAAAAAAATTCCCTATGTGAGAAAAAAGAATGAATCATGTACATCAGATCTAAAAAAATCAATGGTTGATATTGAATCAAGCAACAACTAAAATGCAATCAAGCAACAAAATAATCAAGCAACATTGCAATCAAGCAGCGACCTGAATACAATCAAACAATGTCGTGAATGCAATCAAGTATCTTTCTCACTTTCTCACGTTAAGAGTTTTCTCACTGGATCCGCTCCCTATATATATATATATATACTCTCTAGAATAAAATAATGTATGATTGTCAAAGAAGATGACTTAAAAAAAGTCATCAATGTGTTCTTATTTTTATTATTATTGTTTTGTTCATTAGTATCTTTTATGTTGAATATTCCTTATTGTTATATATTGGTATTATGATTTAGGGAATGGAAGTGTATAAGTATTTTTTTTATATGTTAATTTGATATTTTTAATAATATTCTTTTGTTATTGGCCTTGATAAATTCTATTGTTATTCAAGTTTATAGTGAAAAATAATAAGAACTTATGCATTATTTATGAGTGTTTAAAATAACTATCAATTGAGATTATACATAAACAAACTAATTCTTTGTAACCTATTTAGGTTGATCAAACTTTTTAATCTTTAAGAATCACTCCACTGTTAAAGTTAATTTTCATGGATATCATGAAGAAAAGTATATACTTGAATATAAAAAGTTAATTATAATTCTTCAATTCCTAAAAAATAAATTCATAAAATAATCGAGAATCAAGTTATCAACTGTAAATTGAAAATGACAAATAAAAATAATTTTACCTCAAATGCATTTTCGACTATATGAATCTAAAGGTGTCATAACCAAGTGAGAGCATTTCGAATTTCCAAAATTAAACAAATACAAATATTAAGATAGTAAAAATAAAATAATAACCAAAAAATATATATACTTATATTCTCTCTTAGTTAGAGCATAGGATTTCATATATAATTCGCATATTAGAAAAAACAAGGGGTTAAAATGAGTTAGTAGAGAAATTGAAACACATGCGAATTTGATAATATTTATTTTAACGTAAATTAAATTATTTGAAAAATATTGAATTTATGAAATGACATGGTGGACGAAGGAAATGTGACTAAGAAATACATATGATGAAGTTATTATGATTTAAAAACTAGAAAATGCTAACACAAAAATAGTATGATGCTGAAACTAATCAATATGAGGTATGTGCAATATTTATGATACATAGTTATAAAAGCTCACTAGATTTGCACCCGCGCGCAATGCGCGAATCAAATGTACCATTTCTTATTTTATAATTATAAAATTTAATTAACAGAGTTGTATATATATCTTAATTTTTGTTATTTTAGATATTCATTATTAAACTTAATATAATATAAATTATTTTATATTTGATTTAAATATTAACCCATAAAAGATATTATGTGAAGTATTATTTTAAAAAAATAGTAAATATTATAAATATAATTTTGTTATATTTTTATTATAGTATATTTATGTAATAATAAAATAAAAATAAATAAATAAAATTATGTTTTGGCGGGAGCAGTTATTGGATAACTATTCTCTTTTTATATAGTATATAGATTTGTAAAGGAAGAGAGAAAGAGAAAAATTTTGAAAAAAATTAATTAAATATTATAAAATGTTCTCACTAAAAAATAATGAAAATAATTATTATGTATAAAGAATTATGAAATAAAACTTATTCATATAATAATTTTATTATAATCAATTAGTCGTACGTTCAAATTGCATTGAGACACCTCATCATTTTAAAAATATACCACAATTTAAAATAAACAAATTAAATAGGAGTATTATATAAGCATTGTTTAGTTAAAATATAATATTTATGCTTATAAAAAGTAAAATATGTCAATATATTTTACAATTTTATAATTTAGACATTTTAAATATTTATATTTAAAACCTACATAAAATAATAATTTTAATATTATAATATAAATAATTAAAGTTTCCACGCATCGCGTGGGGTGCAATACTAGTATATATTAAAACAATACCGGAAAGAATATATGGAAAGATTCAGTTG